>ML660765.1:33811721-34062986 GCA_007570785.1 Antilocapra americana | reverse complement strand
GTGTGTGTGTGTGTGTGTGTGTGTGTGTGTGTGTGTGTGTGTGTGTGCGTGGTTTGTTTATTTCTTAACATTGAGAGCCATTTGAGGGCCTCAGGCAGAAACTCATTCCATTTGGACATTACTTCTTATTTATACTGGGTTACATTTTTCTCCTGCTATAGCTCTTTGCTACTCTGCTAACTTTCCACCATCTCCATGCCCTAATCAGTTCAAGAATTCATCATTCTTCGCCCACAATGCCATGATAGTCTCCTTAACTGGGCTTCTAGCCTCCACAATGGTCCATTTTCTGGGGACTGCACACATAGCTCTTTTTTTTTTTTTTTCAAAACTTTAATCTGCCTCTGCAATTGTGATGCCATTTACAGAACTTTACAGAACAACCAGAAATCGTTTCTAACTCCATATATCATTTCTCTCTGCTTGTTTGCTTGCTTTCTTGTCTCATTTCTTTTCCTTATTTCAAAAGTAATACATGTTTATTACAGAAAATATTGAAAGACAAATTATCAAAAAGAAGAAAATAAAATTACCCATACTGGCACCACACAGATTGAGGTGAACCACTTTGAATACTTTGATATCATTTTTCCATTAAAGTCAAACCTTGACTTTGCCTGTCTATCTATATTAACTTGGCCATAGGAACCTGTTTACTAATAAAGCATTTTGATCTTATCACTCAATTGCTTTTTGTTTTGAAAATAGCATGGATGTTTCCAGTACAGTTTGGCACTTCCTCCTTCAGGGGATTTTCCCAACCTAGGGATCAAACCCGTGTCTCCTGTGTCTCCTGCATTTCAGGCAGATTCTTTACCCACTGTGCCATTTGGGAAGCCCTTCAGACTTACAAATACAAAGAAAAACTAGTACGATAATAATATTTATCCACCTCGAATCGTAGTTCAGTATTGAAATGTATGAGATAATTTTTATAAATTATCTGAGTAATAAAATACACATCATAAATCTTTTATTTTGATCACAGGCCATATCACTACATAACATCAACCTAAAGTAAAATAGAGTAGTTAGCACTTCAGGAAGTAAAATTTGACAGAAATTAGAAAATTAATGTCAATACCATTTAAAAGTAACACTAACTGACCCAGTAAAAGATGACTTTGCAGACACAATCAACACAATCAACAGGGAGTAAAACTTACAGTTTCTAAAACCGCTTGGTAAATTTTTCATTGCTTAAAATTGCCAGAAGAATCAATTCTTACTAACAAAATATATATCTGAAAAAAATTGTTTTTTCTGTGGACTGTTTCCTTATGAGATTAATGTATTACCACTTTCATTTTTAGAAAAAATACAATGAAATGAAAAGAAACACAGTAACTACAATCAAGACTCAAAATTTAAAAAAAAAGACTCAAAATAAACAAAAATTCAGTAAATTAAGCAAATCGTCATTGTAAAATGTATTAAACTGTCTTGCTCATAATACTCATAAAAGAATTACATTTGCTTAATTGGGATAATAACAAGAAAACATTTTGATAAAAATCCATTAAAGTTGGTATAACTGGGTTAACATATCCCCTAATAAACAGAGAGTTAAAGGTTCTTGCTCAGAAGAGCATGAACAAAATGATGGGGTCATAATTTCATATGCTCTTTGTTTCCCACTCACACTGGATTTAAATCATCAGCTGTACAATTCATTTGGTCTCCAATATTCATTAAAAGTTATAAGTATTTTAAATATAACTATACAGCTAATATACCTCACCTCTAATCTTACTCTAGACTAGGAGACTTATTTAAAATACAGTTATATACTTTCATCTTTAAAAAAATTAGGAATTAGCTTAAGAAAGAAATGGTGTTAAACTTCTATGTGCCCTCGTTTGCTCTCATTCTCATAACTTGTCACAAAGAAAAACTCCATCATACTCCTTATACATGTCTTCCATTTATAACCATTTGAGTCTCCAGTCACACCTGAGCTCAAGCCTGGCTCTGCTATTTATTAGTAGCAGTATCTTATAAGTCACTAAAACTATTTAGTTCAAAAAATTTAGTTCCTCAATTTTTAAATTGGGAGAATAATCTTACGTCCTTTGTGTAGTTGTATGAACCACAGAGATTATTCATAAAACTACTTAGCACTATACTTGGTTTATGGTACATATGTAATAATTGTAGAGTTATTACTATTGTTTTTGCCTTTAATAAAATTAAGATTAATTACTAAATTCATACAGTGCCCTCCCTTTGAAATGGCTTTCAATTAGAGACTTAAGAGTAAAGCAGCTGAGGAGTTAGGATAAAATATAAAACCTAAAGTCATATTTTGTAAAAGACACATAAAATGGGCATGCAATTACTGAATTGTTTGTATAAAGGTACAATAATTTTGTAATATATTGTGTACCTTTTAAAAATGTATTAATAATGAATTGATTTCATTTAAGGCAGTACAGAAAAATATCTTTTAAAAGATGATAGCTATAATGGAAAAAATACAACCTCCAATATGCTGATATAGCATTCTGTATACCCTATAGGACAAGTGATGATAAAAGATTTATGCATGTTAGTACTGTGACTCATAGGCATGAAGAACAAATCATATACTATCAAGATGTGTGTTCAGGACACTCTTCCTATACTTGGACTGCTAAATATATTCCTGTTTATTTATTTGCTATTACACTTTCTCCATGGTAACTAAATCTAATTAATCTTCTCATGCTTATGTTTACTCAGATTCACACTAAAGAAACCCTTAATAAAAAAAAGGATGACATATTATTAAATTTAGGATAACAACATTGGAAAATAACATTTTAAAGATTTCCAAATGAAGAATATGCAAATCATTCAGGAGTTATTACGTAATCTAAAATAAATTATGTTTAAAATCAAGTGGAATAAAAGTGACAGAATACAAAGTTTTAAACCAATACAAGAAAAATCTTGTTTTCTGCAGTATTTGGACTTCCCTTGCAAACATAATGTTAAGATGTATTTTACCAGTAATTTCTGTAAAATCATATATGTTTATCAAGGAAATTTGATGAAGTAGAAATTGCTATTTAATTTCCAATTGGTTTTCTTTAGGATTTTTTGAAGGAAAAAGTAGCAGAGTATCATCTAAAAAATGATGTTCAATTTCCTGGGTTATCTTCAAATGCAACCTCTAAAATTGGATAGCTATAAGATATATCAATGATATGTACAGATCCAATAAACATATGTCTAATATAAAAGTATGGCTATAATCAGGGCTACTGATCAGTGCTTACCTCTTACTGGGTAAAAGGTCAAAGAAGTGGAAAAAAAGAAACAGAAAGCAGAATACATTTTTTCCCGGCTAAGATCTTTTCGAATAGCTAGTAGATATAGTATATTTAAGCCTAAATATATTTAATATTGCTGGGGTTTTTTATCCTTAAGTTGATTTTTGTGGCATGACAGTGCATATGTTGGGTGACGCAAATGTGTATGTAGCATTCTCAGCCTCTTTATTCTGTTGATTCCAAAGGCTGTCTAAAACTCAATGTTTCAACATATTAAATTTAGTTTTAAAAGTAATATAGATCCTTTGATATTTACAATTGCAGCATAATTCCAAAATAGTTCTCAGGATCTAAATTTTCTCCCCTGCCCCAGACACATTTCAAAGTGTATTTCCTAATTATCTTCGGTGCTGTACATATGCCTTTGCCCAAGGGGTCTCTCTCTTGTATGGATATCATATTTGGCATAATATTTAATGACATACTCTCATTTATTCAAGTCAAGTTAGTCTTAATATCAGAACATATTCCCTTTTATAAAATCATGTAGATTTCTGAAAATATCAAAGCTTGCAATGGGATCAGGCTCATAATTTTGGCTTTTTGGTGTGTCTTTTGAAGAAATTTTGAGAAATACCTATAAATCAATTAGTGTTTTCTAAGCACCAGGTTAGGAAAAAGTAACATATGTTAGATCTGTGGAGAATGTGTACAGGTACATTCCCCATACTGTTTGAGTTTTTAAGTGAGGTATGTGTTTGTATGTGAGTGTTTTGTGTGTGTGTACATTTGTGTGTGGTGGGGAGCATTGAGGATAATGGTAAGATATGGGCACAGAAAAAATTCGGCTGCAGCAGTCCAAGGTAGACTAGAAGGAAGTGCCCAAAATGTGTGTTATCTTGGCCATATGAGCTCTGGGAATGCAAATAAGAAGTTGAGTAAAGAGAGTTGTTCACATCTGAACTAGACATTGACAAAGAAACAGGAAAGATTTAAGAAACCAGATGGGATGATCAACTTAAGCTTATAAAAAGGAGGCGGATTTACTTTTCACATATTGGATTCAAATACTCAGACATGTTGGCTTTGTTCTCTTCCTCCCCATGAAAGTGAGATAATTGCCTGCAGGATAGTATCTACATTGAGAGGTTTAAGACTATAGGGAAAAGAATGTCTCTCTCTTGCAAAATCTTTATACATCTAGAAAAGAATTAGCTGTGATTGGGTCATGTGTCTATCTTGATACTAATAACTATAGATGGAGAATATTATACTTCGATTGCCCTGGACTGAATCATATGGTACCTTGAAGACAAAGGTGGGCTCAGACCCATCTAAAAACCCTGTTCCAAAAAAAGGGAGAATGAATGCTCATGACAGAAATAATAAATAACCCAATACGCAAAGACTCATATGTAATCATCTAATACATTTGTTGTCAGAAACCTACAGGATAGGTTGGCATAATTAAACTACCAGCCTTTTACAGATTGTGCCACTGATGCTTACTTATGTAGTGAAGTCACTCAGTTGTGCCCGACTCTTTGAGACCCCATGAACTGTAGCCTACCAGGCTCCTCTGTCCATGGGATCTTTCAAGCAAGAGTACTGGAGTGGGTTGCCATTTCCTTCTCTTTACTTACATAAGTTCCTATTAGCATGTTTGGTGTTATATATAGGTTACCAATCACTTTTTCATACTGTTCATAGGGTTCTCAAGGCAAGAATACTGAAGTGATTTGCTATTCCCTTCTCCAGTGGACCACATTTTGTCAGAACTCTCCACCATGACCTGTCTGTTTTGGGTGGCCCTACATGGCATGGCTCATAGATTCACTGAGTTAGACAAGGCTGTGGTCCATGTGATCAGATTGGTTAGTTTCCTGTGATTGTGGTTTTCTGTCTGTCTGCCCTCTGATTGGAGAAGAGTAAGAGGCTTATGGAAGCTTCCTGATGGGAGAGACTGACTGGGGGAAATTGGGACTTGTTCTGATGGAAGGGGCCATGTTCAGTATATCTTTAATCCAATTTTCTGCTGATGGATGGAGCTGTGTTCCCTCCCTACTATTTACCTGGGGCCAAACTATGGAAGTGAGAAGTAGATTTAAGGGACTAGATCTGGTCTACAGGATGCCTGATGAACTATGGTCAGAGGTTCCTGATGTTGTACAAGAGACATGGATCAAGACCATCCCCAAGAAAAAAATGCAAAAAATCAAAATGGCTGTCTGAGGAGGCCTTACAAATAGCTGTGAAAAGAAGAGAAACAAAAAGCAAAGGAGAAAAGGAAAGATATACCCATTTGAATGCAGAGTTCCAAAGAATAGCAAGGAGAGATTAGAAAGCCTTCCTCAGTGATCAGTGTAAAAAAATAGAACAAAACAATAGAATGAGAAAAACTACAGATCTCTTCAAGAAAATTAGAGATACGAAGGGAATAGTTCATGCAAAGTTGGGCTCAATAAATGACAGAAATTATATGAACCTAACAGAAGCAGAAGATACTAAGAAGAAGTGGCAAGAATACACAGAAGAACTGTACAAAAAGGATCATAATGACCCAGATAATCATGATGGTATGATCACTCACCTAGAGCCAGACATCCTGGAATATGAAGTCAGGTGGGCCTTAGGAAGCATCACTACGAACAAAGCTAGTGGAGGTGATAGAATTCCAGTTGAGTTATTTCAAATCCTGAAAGATGATGCTGTGACAGTGCTACACTCAATATGCCAGCAAATATGGAAAACTGAGCAGTGGCCACAGGACTGAAAAACATCAGTTTTCATTCCCATCCTAAAGAAAGGCAATGCCAAAGAATGCTCAAACTACTGCACAATTGCACTTATCTCACATGCTAGTAAAGTAATGCTCAAAATTCTCCATGCCAGGCTTAAGCAATACGTGAACCGTGACCTTCCAGATATTCAAGCTGGTTTTAGAAAAGGCAGAGGAACCAGAGACAAATTGCCAACATCCGCTGGATCATCGAAAAACCAAGAGAGTTCCAGAAAAACATCTATTTCTGCTTTATTGACTATGCCAAAGCCTTTGACTGTGTGGATCACAATAAGCTGTGAAAATTCTTCAAGAGATGGGAATACCAGACCACCTGGCCTGCCTCTTGAGAAACCTGTATGCAGGTCAAGAAGCAACAGTTAGAACTGGACATGGAACAACAGACTGGTTCCAAATAGGAAAAGGAGTACATCAAGGCTGTATATTGTCACCCTGCTTATTTAACTTATATGCAGAGTACATCATGAGAAATGTTGGACTGGATGAAGCACAAGCTGGAATCAAGATTGCTGGGAGAAATTTCAATAACCTCACACATGCAGATGACACCACCCTTATGGCAGAAAGTGAAGAGAAACTAAAGAGCCTCTGATAAAAGTGAAAGATGAGAGTGAAAATTTGGCTTAAAGCTCAACATTCAGAAAACTAAGACCATGGCATCAGGTCCCATCACTTTATGGCAAAAAGATGGGGAAACAGTGGAAACAGTGACAGACTTTATTTTGGGGGGCTCAAAATCACTTCAGATCGTGACTGCAGTCATGAAATAAAAAGATGCTTACTCCTTGAAAGAAAAGCTATGACAAACCTAGACAGCATATTAAAAAGCAGTGACATTACTTTGCCAACAAAGGTACGTCTAGTCAAGGCTATGGTTTTTCCAGTGTTCATGTATGGATGTGAGAGTTGGACTGTAAAGAAAGCTGAACACCAAAAAATTGATGATTTTGAACTGTGGTGTTGGAGAAGACTCTTGAGAGTCCCTTGGACTGCAAGGAGATCAAGCCGGTCAATCCTAGGGGAGATCAGTCCTGGGTGTTCATTGGTAGGGCTTATGTTGAAGCTGAAACTCCAATACTTTGGCCGCCTGATGTGAAGAGCCGATTGATTTGAAAAGGCCCTGATGCTGGGAAAGATTGAAGGCAGGAGGAGAAGGGGATGACAGAGGATGAGACGGTTGGATGGTATCACTGACTCAGTGGACATGAGTTTGAGTAAAACTCCAGGAGTTGGCGGTGGACAGGGAGGCCTGGGATGCTGCAGTCCATGAGGTTGCAGAGTTGGACATGACTGAGTGACTGAACTAAACTTAACAGAAACTATGGTGGAGGTAATGAAGATAATGGTGATCTCCTTCAAAAGGTCCTATGCATGCACTGCTACACTTGGTTCCCCCAGCCCTGAAGCAGGCCAGTGCCAACCCATGCCTCACTGGAGACTCCTGGACACTTATGGGCAAGTCTAGATTAGTCTCTTGTGGGGTCACTGCGCCTTTCTCCTAGGTCCTGGTGAGCACAGTGTTCTGTTTGTCCCTGCCAAGAGTTTGTTCCCCAGTCTTGTGCAAGTTCTGACAGCTCTATGGTGGGGTTAATGGCGACCTCCTCCAGGAGGGCTTATGCCATATGCAAGTCTGCTGCACCCAGAGCCCCTGCACCTGCAGCAGTCCACTGCTGACCCGTACTCCACAGGAGACACTCAAACACAGTTCTGTCTCAGTCTCTGTGGGGTCCCTGGGTCCTGATGCACACAAGGTTTGTTTTAGCCCTCTGAGCATTTCTGGCAGGCATGGGGTTTGATTCTAAATATGATTTTGCCCCTCCTACCATCTTGCTGGGGCTTGTCTTTTGTTCTTGGATGTGGGGTATCTCCTTACAATCACTCAAGTGCTGCACAGCCTCTGCTCAGCACCTACCGCCTTCCTGGGGCTTCTCTGTCCTTGGATGTGGGGTATCTCCTCACTGTTGCTGCCATGCCACACAGCTACCGCTCCCACACTGGCAAATAGATGGAGAAACAGTGGAAACAGTGGCTGACTTTATTTTCTTGGGCTCCAAAGTCACCGCAGATGGTGACTGCAGCCATGAAATTAAAAGACACTTTCTCCTTGGAAGACAAGTTATGACCAACCTAGACAACATATTAAAAAGCAGAGACATTGCTTTGCCAACAAAGGTCCATTTAGTCAAAGCTATGGATTTTCCAGTAGTCATGTATGGATGTGAGAGTTGCACTATAAAGAAAGGTGAACGCTGAAGAATTGATGTTTTTGAACTGTGGTGCTGGAGAAGACTCTTGAGAGTCCCTTGGACTGCAAGGAGATCCAACCAGTCCATCCTAAAGATCAGCCCTGAATTTTCATTGGAAGGACTGATGCTGAAACTGAAACTCCAATACTTTGGCCACCTAAAGTAAAGAACTGACTCATTGGAAAAGACCTTGATGCTGGGAAAGACTGAAGGTGAGAGGAGAAGGGGATGACAGAGGATGAGATGATTGGATGGCATGACTGACTCAATGGGCATGAGTTTGAGTAAACTCCAGGAGTTGGCAATGGACAGGGAGGGCTGGCATGCTACAGTCCATGGGGTCACAAACAGTCGGACACAACTGAGCAACTGAACTGAACTGTTAGCTAGGACTCTCATCATGTCAAATCACTACCTTTTTGTGGAGAGAACATTTATGATTTACTTTTATCAAATTTCAACTATATTGTATGATACTGTTAACCATAATCACAGTGCTGTGAACTAGATCCTCAGAATTTGTTTATCTTCTAACTGGAAGTTTTTATTCTTTAACTAACACTCCCCTTTTCTCCCATTCTCCAACCAGCAGTAATCACCATTCTACTCTGTATTGCTACAAATTTAGCTTTTTTAGATTACACAGATTGTTGATATCATGTAGGATTGTCCATCACTTCCTTGCAATTAATCAAGGCCTTCCCAGGAAGCGTTAGTGGTAAAGGACTTGAATGCCAATGCAGGCGACTAAGAGACCTGGATTCAATCCCTGAATCAGAAAGATCTCCTGGAGAAGGAAGTGGCAACTTACTAGAATATTCTTGCTTGGAGAATTCCATGGACAGAGGAGCCTGGCAGGCTGCAGTCCAGGAGGTCACAAAGAATCAGACATGCAATTAAATGCAAGTCTAATTTTTAGGCTTTCTATAAGTTTCTAACATCTCTCATGTTTTCCTGTTATTCTCTTTGGAAATTACCAGTTTTTCCCTTTACAGTTTATTTATTTTAGTTAGAGTTTCTGAAGAACAGTGCATTGCCTTATTAATGATATCCTCTTTCTACTATCATAATAAATATGTGAGATGATGGATATGTTAATAAACTCAATGGGGAGGAATCTTTTCATAGCGCATACATATATCAAAGCATCACATTATATACTTAAAATACCTTATAATTTGTCTTTCAATTACACCTTCATAAAGAAAAATAATTTTTCAAATATTTTAAAGAAATTATACAACACACAAGTAGAAAAGCATTCTTATAATCTCAATAAAGAAACTAGCTATTGAGATAAAGTTAGTAACCTAGCAAGATTAGTTATAAGATAGTACAATATTGTTACTATCCTATTCAGTACTTTGATTATTCATACTGAAAGGTTACCTCATGCAATACATTCGTTATATATGAGGCAAGCAAAGATGCTGCAAAAAAATCCAATATGCTGATGTGACCCAATTTACTCAAGGTCACTCAATCAATCTATGCAAAAATCAGAAATGAACTACAGCTCATCATGAAGCCCTCATTCACTATACTGTTGTCTCTTAGAACTGAGTGGCATTCATCATGATGACACATTAGCCGTAGGCTAGACCACCAAAGTGTGCCATCCATAGTAAAAGAAAAGTAGTGAATAAGAAAGAAAGTCCATTTATTCCAAGTTAAAGAGTATTCCTCTCCTGCAATAACTCCAAATTTACCTCTTTGCTTATTTCAACCCATAAGCCTAGTAGAGTAAGTGGGAACAAGATGGAAGAACAATATTTGGGGAAAGAAAGTATCTAGAGTGACATATTTGACTCCATTCCTTCTTGTTCAGTACCCTGACAGAATATTTGTTCAACACTGACCAAATGTATTTTATTAAGTCATTTTCTCAGCACTCCATTATTGATTCTCTTTTAGTTAACATGAATAAAATACATTTTCAGAGGAAGAAATGTATAAAAGGTATTCAAATATGACTTATTATCCTCTAATATTGCTCACACCCTCACTTATGACATTACTTCTCTGCAAATATCAAATGCAAGTTTATTACAATGGATGTGTATTTCACAGCTCTCAATATTTAAATAAGTTTGAAAAGTAATTGCATTTTTTGACAGTTGCTTGGGAAGATGTAAAATACTACTATTTTTGACCTTTACCTGCAGGAAAGTAACTTCATTATTACTTCATTTATAATAGACTGCCTCTACAAACATTTATTTTGACATTATATAACCTGAAATATTTTTATAAATAAATGAAAAGCATTTTCCTTCTTGGATACCTTTCTAAAATCTGCAAGTGTGGACAACATATAAACACACACATGCACTATACACATACTTCCCAGAATTAAAAAGTTAAAAAAATATTTGAAAATAGACAAATTTTTTCTAAATTTTCTTTAATTTCAGGTTGACTCTTTTCAACATTTGGTAGTTCATCTTGATATGCATTGGCTTCATCAAAACATCTTGCAATGTGGTATCTGTCTACTACTCAAAAGCAAATAATTATTTTTTTCCCTTGTGCCTATCCTACCCTTTAATTTATTAATATGAAGGAAATTACAACTATTTTTAGGTCCTTCATACTATTAGCTCATATTGAATTAAAATCCCTACATCTCATATACCTTTCTTTTAATGAGTAAACTTGTGAATTTCCTTTTGGCATGCAAGCATATATTTGTATTATCATTTAACATATTTTTTAAATGGTCAATTATTTTAATCTCTCAAGGGCTTTTTTGTATCTGATTCTTAATCATTATTATTTCTTTATAATACCTGCCACACCAAGATTAAATAGGCAAGCTATCAGTGACCTCAGTCCAAGTCAATAATAAAATTTTGAATGTTCTTGAGCCAAAGAAAATGCCATAACATTTCAAGCTGACATTGACATAGATTCATCACTTAAAGTCTATGAATTCATGCTTTTTTATCATCAGCTATGAAATATTTCTATACCTGATCCAATAATAGTTCTCGGAACTTTATCAAATGCCTTACTGAAATGCAGAAGCTCTATGACTTCCATCTATGAGACTTAGATATTGGGACAGGTACAACAAATAGAATATTCACTTAGATTACAATAAATAGTTTAAAATTCATGACTATTGCAATACATTTTGCACTAATTTTAAGCAATATTATGAAAAAAACAAAGTTACAACATATCCTTTTTAGAATCTCTTCACCATCATACTTTTCTACATTACCCACTTAGGTCCATATTTCTGTGCCTCATTCTGTTGACACCAGAATTTTGGATTTCATGGTTTAGTTAAATTTTAAGACATGGAGATTCTAGGATTAATAAGGTAATGCTTTTAATTTTCTAAAGTGCTACAAATAAACCAATTTGTTTATTATTACTTTCATTTAATGAAGAATATTTTTATAAAAATCATGAGCATAAGAACTTTAAAAAAGTAAATAAATTTATCTTCATGAAAAGTGACCAGATACATTTATTTATTTGTTTCACTGGCTGAGAAACTATTTCCACACACCGTCTTTTGGGAACCACAGATTTAGACCTTAGTGCCCATTAATTGAAAAGAAAGATTCCAGGTACTCAGTATACATACAGAACAAAATGCTTCATATCAGGAAGTGTGGTAGGTGCTAAAGAGATCGAGAATTTCTTAAGGTGTGCTTAATTGAAGATAACACACAGGCAAGTAGAAAATCAGTTGTCAGATGGACTGATATGAGTGTTATGACAGCAACAACATAGGGAGCTGAAGGAACATACTTGAGTGAGGGCTCCCATACTGATCTTGAACAAGCCAGGTAATCCTTCCCAGAGAGACTGAGGGCTTCATAATGACGATAATGAAAACGACTAGGGCTTCCCTGGCAGCTTAGCTGGTAAAGAATCCACCTGCATAGCAGGAGACCCTGGTTTGATTTCTTGGTTGGGAAGATCTGCTGGAGAAGGGATGGGCTACCCACTCCAGTATTCTTAGGCTTCCTTAGTGGCTCAGATGGTAAAGCATCTACCTGCAATGAGGGAAACCTGGGATCAGACCCTGGGTTGAGAAGCTCCCCTGGAGGAGAGCATGGCAACCCACTCCAGTATTCTTGCCTGGAGAATCCCCATGGACAGAGGAGCCTGTCAGGCTACAGTTCTTGGGGTCCTAAAGAGTCAGACACAAATGAGTGACTAAGCACAGCACACAATGATGATGATAATAGAGAGCAATAAGGAAGGAGGGAAAAGATACAGAGACAGGAAGGTTGTCCAGATATTGGGAACAAGTAGTGAGGCCAGGCAGTGAAAAGAAAAACTGGAATTTTATAGTAACTACAATTAATTTAGAATAAAGCACAGAATCCAAGGATAAGATTGATGAGACATGAAAATATAGATATTCTCTACTGAGTATTCTCTATACTCTATTGAAGACAACAATGGCTATTTCCTATTTCATTTCTATTTGGGGTTTTACAGCCATTATTTATTCAAATTAATTTAATCCTTTTATGATATTTAACAAGTACTTTTAAAGTGCTTACGTTTACCACACTCTCCAAGTCAGAGAGAGACAGAGAGAAAGAAGAAAGGAGAGAAGGAAACTAATTTAATTCTTAGAACATCTATGAGGTAAGCATTTTATTACTTCCTTAGTATTTACGGGAAAGTTCTGTTCAGTTCAGTTCAGTAGCTCAGTTGGGGAAACTATGGCACAAATAGACTCCATGACTTGCTCAAGTGATAGCTGGTAAGTAGCAGAACTTGGCTTTAAGTCCAATGTAGCTCCAAAATTTATGGCCTCAAACATTGTACTTTGCCATAGAGAATACATAATATTTCTATTTTGAAACTGAGGAGCTCAAGTCAAAAACCTTGTCCAAGACTACGAGGACCAGAACTTTATCTACCATACCTCAGCTTCTGTGTTAAACAACTACAAGACAGTAGCTCAGATAGTCAGAAGCCAAACTGTCAGTGTTCATATTTCAACTCTACTGCTTGTTAACTGCTATTTATTAATTGTGTCACAACTGAATAGTTTCTTAGCCTTCCTATGTATCAGTTTATTCATCTAGAAAAATTCAGTAGTAAAATTCTTGCTGTATAGTGTTGCTAGGAATAAAGGAATTACTTCTTCTAAGATATAATTATTTAGGAGAGAGCACAATTGATAATGCTCAATAAGAATCATGTATTATAATTTTTATACTGCTTCCTGATCACAACAGACTGAAATAATTCATAATGATCAAACAAAGCTTCACAGAGGTGTGTTCACAGAAAAAGACTATTTGTTTTATAAAACCACACCTGACAAGATTAAATAAGCAAAATTATCTTGTGGCTTTCTAGAGCACAAATTGGAATGTTAATCATTTTAATATTAAATATTACTTTAAAATGTTTTGTTATTAGTTCAATGTTAGAAAAAGGACATACAGATGTTAGTTTTAGGTAGTAGGGATATTAAAGAGATTCCCTGTCTTTGATTGTAAAGAATATAATCAGTCTGATTTTGGTATTGACCATCTGGTGATGTCCCTCTGTAGAGTCATCTCTTGTGTTGTTGGAAAAGGGTGTTTGCTATGACCAGTGCATTCTCTTGGCAAAACTCTGTTAGCCTTTGCCCTGCTTCATTTTGTTCTCCAAGGCCAAACTTGCCTGTTACTCCAGGTATCTCTTGACTTCTTACTTTTGCATTCCAGTCCCCTATGATGAAAAGGACATCTTTTGAGGGTGTTAGTTCTAGAAGGTCTTGTAGCTCTTCATAGAACAATTCAGCTTCTTCAGCATTAGTGGTTGGGGCATAAACTTGGATTGCTATGATACTGAATGGTTTGCCTTGGAAATGAACATAGATCATTCTGTCATTTTGGAGACTGCATCCAAGTACTGCATTTCCAACTCTTTTGTTGACTATGAGGGCTACTCCATTTCTTCTAAGGGATTTTTGCACACAGTAGATATAATGGTCATCTGAATTAAATTCACCTCAGCAGGGGCCGCAGGACTGGAAAAAGTCAGTTTTCATTCCATTCCCAAAGAAAGGCAATGCCAAAGAATGTACAAACTACTGCACAATTGCATTCATGTCACATGCCAGCAAAATAATGCTCAAAGTCTCCAAGCTAGGCTTCAACAGTATGTGAACTGTGAAATTCCAGATGTTCCAGCTGGTTTTAGAAAAGGCAGAGGAGACAGAGATCAAATTGCCAACATCTGTTGGATCGTAGGAAAAGTAAGAAAGTTACAGATAAATAACTACTTTTGCTTTATGACTACACCAAAGCCTTTGACTGTGTGGATCACAACAAACTATGGAAAAGTCTTCAAAAGATAGGAATACCAGACCACCTTACCTGCCTCCTGAGAAATCTGTATACAGGTAAAGAAACAACTGTTACAACTGGACATGGAACAATGGACTGGTTCCAAATTGGGAAAGGAGTATGTCAAGGCTGTATATTGTCCCCGTGCTTATTTAACTTATATGCAGAGTACATCATGTGAAATGCCTGGCTAAATGAGATTGCCAGGAAAAATATCAATAACCTCAGATATGCAGATGACACTACCCTTATGGCAGAAAGTGAAGAAGCACTAAAGAGCCTCTTGATGAAAGTGAAAGAAGAGAGTGAAAAAGTGGCTTAAAATTCAACATTCAAAAAACTAAGATCATGGCATCCAGTCCCATCACTTCATGGCAAATAGATGGGGAAACAATAGAAACAGTGACTGACTTTATTTTCTTGGGCTCCAAAATCACTGCATATGGTGACTTCAGCCATGAAATTAAAAGACACTTGCACCTTGGAGGAAAAGCTATGACCAACCTAGACAGCATATTAAAAAGCAGATACAATACTTTACCAACAAAGGTCCGTCTAGTCAAAGCTAAGGTTTTCCCAATAGTCATGTATGGATGTGAAAGTTGGACTGTAAAAAAAGCTAAGTGCTGAAGAATTGATGCTTTTGAACTGTGGTGTTGGAGAATACTCTTGAGAGTCCCTTGGACTGCAAGGAGATTCAACCAGTCCATCCTAAAGGAAATCAGTCCTGGGTGTTCATTGGAAGGATTGATGCCAATACTGAAGCTGAAACTAATACTTTGGCCACCTGATGTGAAGAACTGACTCATTGGAAAAGACCTTGATGCTGGGAAAGATTGAAGGTAGAAGGAGAAGGAGATAACAGAGGATAAAATGGTTGAATGTCATTACTGACTCGATAGGCATGAGTTTGAGCAGGTTCCAGGAATTAGTTATGGACAGGGAAGCCTGGCGTGCTGCAGTCCATGGGGTCCCAAAGAGTCAGACCTGACTGAGCAACTGAACTGAAGTGAACTGTCTTTGATGCTGAGTCTTTAAGAGAAGGGGCTTTCTTTATAAGAAGAAGCCATTATCCTCAGTTAGAACAGTATAATCTCTCAGATGAGTGGACCGTTTTTTGATTTCAGCAGTAAGATATCTACCATTGATTTTGTAATTTTTCTTTTCTCTTTAAGACTCTTTAAAGAATTAAATATAATAGAAATGCAGGCTAAAATTTAATGGAAAAAATAAGATGAATTACTTATAGTGAAAATGAAATATTAAAGTTGGCTGAATTTTGTATCACCATTGTGACAGATGTAATTTATTCTGTAAGTCAGCCTATAACCTCATCAACTTGTCTTTCACACATTTTGTAATTCACTCAAAAATGCTTTTTGAGGGTCTATTGCATTTTTGAAAAGTATACCATATTGTTACTTAAATATTTAAAGGTCTGTGAATTTTACTCTGCCTGTTCCTTCTATAGTTTAATTCAGAAAGCAAGCAGAACTTGAGATTTCCTTTTAAATTTGGGAGAACCTGGAGGAAGTATTTAGCAAGGTCACTAGATCACACTATAAAGAAATGTACTTTATTAAGTATCACTTAAATCTCTTAGACTATCAGACCAAGTATATTTTAAACCCAATTTAATTTTATAAAATATCATCAATATTGACTTAGCAAGTTTGATCATTTTTATGAACAAACAAGAAATAAGAAAACAAGTACAATTTTAAAAATACCTTATTTTTTAACAATGAGAGAAGAATATGATATTAGCATTTCTCCTAGTCTGATGCTGCTAAAGTCGCTTCAGTTGTGTCCGGCTCTGTGTGACCCCGTAGTCGGCAGCCCACCAGGCTCCCCTCTCCCTGGGATTCTCCAGGCAATATTCTTCTCCTAGTCTAGTCTCCCAAAAGTTAAAAGTGTGAACTGGAGCTCAGTCCAACTTGAATCTATTTGACCCACTATCTACTCATTCAATAAATCTTATTGAACATATGTTATTTGTTAGGTACATGTTAGGCATCAACAATATACATTGTATTTTTGTTATTTTATAAGTCCATAATTTAAATGATTTTATTCAGTCAAAATATCTACTTATTGCTATCAGTTAGTGTCAAATTAATATTTGTCCTCCATTAAAAGGAAAGAGGAGCATATTAAGATACATCCATTGACATATTTTTCATGGAGATTATCTCTCTTTCAAATTAACATGTAGACATTTAAAAAATTATCAGTAGTTTGACCTTTCTAAGATCCAGAATCAATATATATTATATACTCTTGATATAATTCTTTATTAGAGATGAAATGGAGAGATAGGCTCCACTTTTGTATGGATAAATATTTTATTCTTAAGAAGAAAAACTCATTCTCAGTTACAACCAATCAGATAGGTCTTTTCCAAAATGACAAATAGCTAAATGCATGCATTCGCATTATACACCTCTCAATAGTTCCTGAAAGTCTTTGGTCCTAAATTAATAACCTTTTTGATTTATGCACTGAGACAAACATTTTTTCCTTTGTAAATAAAAAGAGAAAGGCAATTAATATAATATTTTGAATAAAATGCTTATTTATTCATCATAGATAATGTTCATATTTGTTACCTTTCATTTGCTTAATGCTTTTATTGTACTCATCTGACAGGATAGCCATTTAAAGATATTTCACAGTATTATAATAAACCTTTTTTATTTTCTTAAAACAATTCAGTTCCTTAAAACAATTTCAAAAATATTTTAAGGTGACTTTTTCAAAGAAAAAACTCACAGAGGCATCTAAATTAATTAGGGGGATAAATAACACTTATCTACAAAGATAGAAATCTAGATGTATCATTGCATTGACTGTAAATAATACCCTTAATATTTTCTTGGGAAAAAAATAGTTTGTTTACTTGAGACTGTTTGTCACTCTTACTGAAGCAACAGGTGGTGACGTGTTAGCTCTAAAGTAGAACAAGAAATTCTGAAATGGTGTTGTGAGCCCCACATCAAACTTAACCTGGCAGTCTTTAATGGTTTAAATGAATGTATATGCTTTCTGAATACAGATTTTGTTTTATTACTTTGCAAAGGAATATTCTGTACATGAGTTGCTAAGGTATGACTTAGGTGAGAAAAATGTCCCTAGTTATTTATGTTAAGATGATACTTGATCAGCTCTCTTTCAGTTAAAAGCAATTGTGTTTCCATATCCAGAGAAATAACTGGACAGTATTCCTCATTGTTGGAACTAGAATGTTTTTTTCCTAGTATTCCAAAAGAAATATTTGTCTTGCTCTGAACCATTCCACTAACAGCAAACAGGAAAAGTGTTAGGTTTTCACTAGTTAGTTACATGGACATAAGGAGAATATACTAACCAGTTTCCCGCCTTCATCAGTTACCTCCATTAGGAGGAGCTCTAGCAGTATTTGGCCCAGCAGGGTTTAATTTAGCAAGCCTCAAAAACTAGTCATTTTCACATAGATGCAAAACACTCTGAACTTCAAAAACCAGAAAACATGTATTTCCTGTCCTTTTCCTCTCCATGTAACATCACAATGTCTCTCTCTCTCTCTCTTTTTTTTTTTCTCTTTTAATATATGCATCTCAGAATCTACATGCTGCTTCAGTTCTGCAGATACATGCAAAGAGACCTCTTTAAACAAACTGGCTCAACAAAGAGCCAAATCTGTTTTTCTGGAGCACTTAGAGATAGTACTGGCAGAATTACAGGCAAAAGAAATGGCAGAAACCTGAGAAGCTGGTTAAATAGGGAATGACTTGCTCAAATGTAATTTAATTATTTCTTATTCTCTTATCATACAATTATAACTACCATATGTTGAACTCTTACTGTGTATAGGGAATATTCTAAGAATTTGCTATAACTTATCTAATTTATTTCTGAGTAATTGTGATGTAACTAAAATGGAAAATTATGTAACCTGCACAGGTTCCATAGTAAAGGGAGAAATCTGGCTTCCATCAAATAGCAATAATAATTATTCAAAAATGTTAACCGACTTTTTTTTTCCCCCAGAACTCTCCCACTGTCATCACTGTCATTTTTCCTCATTGGGAAATAATTAATAATAATCAGCTAAGGGAACATAAAGAGAAAGTAGGGAAAAAAATAACTTGTTACTTTTGCTTTCACTCTAAGCAAAATAACTTGTTACTTTTGCTTTCATACTAAGAGGTGCTCAGTTCTGTTTTTTCCCAGTGATTATTGTCTAATTCTTTGATATCTCAGATTGGCAATGAGTAGACTTTTAGATTCCTTAAGCTAAGCTTAAAAATTCCTAAATGTGGGTTTTTCAGGTTCATAGACTAATGACAATTAATTAAATTAAAATATATTTTTTCAGTAACCATACAAGCTGATCCATAGCAGAGATTCCAAACCAAAACAAAATCATAAACTAATGTGTCAGTCAGTCAGTTGCATGCTCAGTCTTGTGTGCCTCTTTGCAATCCCAAGGACTGTATAGCTCCCCAGGCTCCTCTGTCCATGGAATTTTCCAGGCAAGAATACAAGACTGAGTTGCCATTTCCTACTCCAAAGGATCTTCCTAACCCAAGGATTGAACCCACATCTCCTGAGTCTCCTGCATTGTCAGGCAGATTCTTTACCACTGTGCCACCAAACTAAATTACATTACTACTGTTGATTTACATGTAAGTAAGAAATTAAATGCCCAGGATTAGCCTAGCTTGCTCTTGAGCTTACACTGAGTGGAGGCCCAATGATAGTGGGAAACAGATAAACACTCTCCTGACAAGAAGAAGTCCAACCTGAGTGAGGAAATAATAACATACCCAAGACTCTGGGAGATGAGAACACTAGCTACAGGAAATCAACAGAAATGGACTTGAAATTGGTTAGAAAAAAAAAATGGCCATCTTGAAACAGTACTGCTCTTTTGGAGCAGGACCAGTTATATCATAGAAGCTCAGGGGGAAAGAGACTGGACAAAACAGGCAGTGGAAATTAAAATTCCTTTAGAGCAAAAGTGAAGTGCAAGCCTCAGTAACGAGTTCAACGTATGAAGTCAGGTTACTAATGGCTAGTACACAGAGCTCACACATTTCTACTAATCCCAGCATGGGCATACGTTCTATATCTTTTTAAAAAAATTTTTTTGAAAAATTGAAATTTAATTGCTTTACAAGTTTGTACTAGTTTCTGCTATACAATGAAGTGAATCAGCTATACATACACATATATCCCCTCTCTCTTGGACCTTCCTCCTACCCCACCCATGTAGGTCCTATGACTCAGGGATCATGCTCCTGGGCATAAAACCTGAGAAAAACATAATGCAAAAAGACACATGTACCCCAGTTCCTTGAAGCACTGTTTACAATGGCAAGGACATGAAAGCAATCTAACTGGTTATTGACAGATGAATGTATAAAGCAGATATGGTACATATGTAGAATGGAATATTGCTCAGCCATAAAAAAAGAATGGAATTGAAATATTTGTAGAGATGCAGATGGACCTAGAGGCTGCTATATTTTTAAAATGGAAAGAGGAGCTAATACCTCCTCGTAGATAGTACAAATGATTTTATATTTGCCTTTGGTTTGTGCCAGGCATGTGGTTTACATATAGGTGCCCTATTCCAACAAAGAAGTCAGAAACTGGTTTATTTTTCTACCAACTCTGTCCCACATTGATTGAGGATAACTCCTGGGGCATTAACTTCCTAGTAATCCCAGCTTGCTCTGTGTCCAAACTGCATGTTCCTATAGTCAGTGAACATTATCAAGCAAAAATCTGAGGCTTATTAAGGAGACAAGAGCATTTAGAAAGAGTAAAACAATAAGAACAAAGCTGTTCTTCTATAGACCTTCCTATAGTCCTTGTTTGCCCCTCATATATTCAAACCATTTGCTATCAGGTTAATAACAAAATATTGTCTATATCTCAGTATTTTTCATGTTCATCATGTAGTGTGTGTACATACACACATACACAATTGCTTGCTTGTTTCTAAAAATGATTAATATTTCTTCTCCATCCTCCATGAATAATCTTAGTTTGACCGTCAAACCAAAAGGCATGCCAGATTCCATAACAAAAATCTGAATATCATCCTTAAACCCTTTTAAGCCTCTTCAATTATATCTAAACATTCATAATATCTTTTATATTTTTCTCTAACCATCTCACAAAATCATGCAATTCTTTCCAATCCCCCTGCTTTTTCTTCTTTATAGCTCAGGTTACTAACACAGCTCTCTGGCTCTGTCTCATGATTCTGATCCTGTCTTCTTCAGACAAAACTCTGTAGAAACTGTTCTTTCTTAACTTCAAACCAACCAGATCTTTCCCTCTCTTTAGAACACTTCAGTAAGTACCCACTGATGGTAAGGTCTTTGGCTCTGGACCATCAAGTGTACTGTTCTCTCAGCCTGAAATACAATTTTCAGTTGTCTCCATAGGGAAAGCTTTATTGATCATCCAGTATCAGTACATTAATACTTCCTCTCTTCTCCTACTGCCAGCCTTTGTCAAGTGACCTTCCCTGTGCTCCTGTGATGCTCTTATTTCCCCATCATAGCCCTTATCATATGGCATTGCCCTTGTCTTGTCTGTCTTTCCTGAATAAACTGTGAGCCCCATGAGGGCAGGGGCCAAGTTTTTATATTTAGTTTTGCTCTTCATGCTCAGTAGGAACGTTGAATTTTGTTTGAAGTTGTGAACAAGTAAATGGGTATAAGTTTAAAGGTTGAGTGATTATTGAATATCAAGTACTGAAAAGCCCAAGTTTCAAGTGCCCAGGGATATATGGTCAAAAATGTAAAATAAATTTAAGTGCACAGGGAAGAGCTTATAAACTGGAAAAAAGGTATAGTAAAAAATTACTCCATGTCTTTAGAAATTTACTCAAGAGTTAAGAACCGCAGTAGAAAAGTTAGTATTAATTGAATTACTTTCTGGTACAAAGGATTTTAATTAGATTTTTTTCTTATCTGATAATAAGTCAGTTTGTCCTTTGTTATTATCATTTTTTTCGCCAAAATTTCATGCTGTCTAGTAAGCATAACACAGTAACTTAAAATCTGTCTTGTGTTGTCAACTTTGAATTTAACGAGGCTATGTTACTGAACATCTTTAATTACATATTAGTCACTTAGACGTTGAATGGACATGAATTAGAAAATAAAATATCAGGGAGAAAATGTAAGCATTTTGAATTTATTAACTAGAAATACACATGAAAGGATAACTGCAGTCAAACCTCAATACCTCTACTCTTACACGCAAATATACTATCATGACCACAGTCTTGGAAAAAGCATTCCTTTGTTACTTTTGTGGGCAAGTTTTAGGTAGAAAACATGATAGGATGTCTTAGTTATAAGGAATACAACCCTGTACCCCAAGAGATTGTCAGTTTACCTTTTAAATGTTTCAGCATTTTCCTCTAGTACATATAGCCTAATTATTTAACTTTTTATTTTGAAATAAGTATAGATTCACAGAAAGATGAACAGTAGCAAAGAGAGGTTCTGTGTACCTATCACCCAGTGAATGGACACATTATAGAACAATATTAAAACTTGGAATTTGACACTAGTACAGTGTGCATAAACACTTCTGTATCATTTTATCACCTTTTTTAACCTCCACCCAAATTAAAGATACAGAACTCTTTGAGCACTACAAAGATCTCCCTGGTAGTACCATTTTATAGTCACACTGAGCTCCTCCAGTTCACTTTCCCTAAACTACAGTAACCACTAATCTATTTCTGCTGTATTTTTTTAGAATATGGAGAAAATTCTATAAGTGAAATCATAGAGTATATGAGAGTATATGACCTTTTAAGACTACTTTTTTTTTTCACCATGAATGCAATCACTTGTTCCTTTTTTCTTGCTGAATAGTATTCCAAGTAATGGGTGTATGACAGTTTGTTTAAGTACTCACCTACTGAAGGTCGCTTAGAGTCAGACACAACTGAACAACTAACACAGAAGGCATTTTGATCATTCCATGTTTTTACTATTCCATAAAGTTGCTATGACAATCTTATACAGTTTTCTTTTTTAATAAACAAGGATTTATTGTATAGCACAGCAAACTATATTCAATATCTTGTTATAAACTATAATGGAAAAGAGTTGGAAAAAAGGAAAGTGTATACATGTATAACCAGATAACCAGATTACTTTGCTATACACCTGAAACTAACACAATATTGTAAATCAACTATGCTTCAGTATATAGTAATCAACAATAACCAAAATAAAAGATGAAAAGATGGAGCAAAGATTCCAATAAAGTGCTTATATTAAAAAAAATGTGTTGATTAAAGGGAGACCTGGGGAAGTGTTGGGAAGGGAACACTGTAATGAGATGATGGTAGGTGACCACTTTAGATCCAGACCTCATGAAATCAATCTGACAAACCTGTGAGGCATGCTGGGATTAGACTGGGATGACTCTTGGAGGATGGTGGGCAAATAGTTCCCGGATTGTGGTGGAGGGTATGTTCCTTTTTCCTACAACCGATCGTGGCCCTGGGTGTGACTCACTGGTGACTGCCCTCTTCCTCCACTCTGAGAAGGCATTCCCCTTGTCCTAGGTCAGCTCCTTAGACCTCAGTGTGTGTCGTTCAATCATGTCCGACTCTTTGCGACCCCATGGACTGTAGACCACCAGTCTACTCTGTCTATGGAATTCTCCAGGCAAGAATACTGGAGTAAGTTGCCATTTCCTCCTTCAGGGGATCTTTCTGACCCAGGATCAAACCCAGGTCTCCTGCATTGCAGGCAGATTCTTTACCATTTGAGCCCAGAGTGGGACCCAAATCTTTATTCATTAAACAATGAGTCCTTAGTGTTTCTGTTATTTAATACCTAAATTAATTAGGATCACAATAATAGAGACAATTGTTGGGGGTGAAAACAGAAAAATAAGTTTGAGAAAACCACCTGGAATGAAGGATATTTTTTCAAGTTCCCCTATTCTTTTTCCATACTGTCTTTTCTTGCTTTATGATTTCTAGTCTTCCGCTTATTTCTCTGAACATTTTTTTTCTCTCTCTGAACATTTTAACATACTTCTTTTAGATTCTTCTGTTATAATTCTTAGACTGCAAATTATCCCATTGCATCTGCTGAGTTTCCTCTCCTTCTGGTACAAGTTTTGAGTGGACAGAAGTCATTATTTTTCTGTAATAAATGCCCAAGAGTGCTATATTGTGTTGGAGGAGGTCATCCAGCAGATGGGACTGCCAGTTGACTCATGAGCTGGACTCAAGCAATGGAAACCAACCCCCGTCCCCTCCTCTGTCCTTGTAAAAAGTACATTCTGTACACCAGTCTCTCACCAGGAGCTGTTTCAAGGACATAGCCATGAGAAAGTATGGTCTTGTTGAGACCATCTGAACTGTGTACATAACTGAACTCAGTTAAGATTTCTACACAAATTTTGATGATTCTGGCAGAAGGATGTGGAGATTTAGTTAGCCTATGGTTGCCTCATATGCTTATTCAAACAGCTACTTATGAGACTGGAGTCATCTGCCTCTTTCTTCAGTCTCTCCTTGCCCTCTGTGTATAATTAAAGATTATACCCAGCAATTCCCAAGGTTGCAAACCAACAAATGACAAGCCAGCCAAAAAACTGGAGAAATGGGTTTTGGGAAGGACACTTTCTCAGGAGAAATTCTGAGTTAGGCAGCCACTCTGTGTGCCTCATATGTTAACTGCTTGTGGATTCCTAGTTTGTGAAAATACCTGCTGATTTGAAGAACTGTGCATAGCACTGTTACAGTGAAAAAACAAAGCCTTCTTTGAGAAGAGAATATCTGAGTTTAGATTGAAAGGATGAAAAAGATAGCCATTTATGGATTTGAATATGATTGTGAGTTGGAGAAGGGGGTTAGTTTGAATGTAATAATTCAGACAGGCAGAAAGAACAGCAGTAAGTAGGAGGATGGAGGGACCTTGAAATCTTTGAGGAAAGGAAAGGAGGTCAGTATTCCAGGACAATATTGAATGAGGCTTAATGTGGCACGGGGTGGTGTTGGGAAAGGAAAGAGATTCACATCTTCTATAAGGTGCAGTGAGAAGCCATTGACAACTTTAAACTCGGGATGACATAATATAAACTACATTTTAAAAGACCTCCTTCTTACTGTTGTTTGGATAATAGATTATCTGAGAGCAAGGTTGAAAGCAAATATGTCAGAAGTATTTTGCAAGAGGTTCTCCAGGTGAGATATGATGATGTTTTGGACATAAAGGATTAAAGATTTAGAGAATGGAATGATAAATATCTGGAAATGGATATGAACTTGAGCAAACTCAGGGAGATAGTAGAGGACAGGGAAGCCTGGTGTGCTACAGTCCATGGGGTAGCAGAGACAGACATGACTTAACAACTGAACAATAACAACAGTGGTAAATATCTAAATATTTTGGACTTTCACGGTCATCTTGAGAATATAAGATTTCTTTGTATTCAGTCACAGATGTTTGTTCCTAGCTACTACCAGCTAGGTAAAAGCAAGTCTCTTAAACCTTTATTTGTTTTTTAATGAGTGTTTCCCCTTTTGAGAGAGACATTGAAGTGTCATGGTTAAGAACACAGGCTCTGGAACAAGTCTGGGTGCTATCTCACTTCTAGCAGTTATGAGGGGACTAGTTGGTTACGTTTCTCAAACTACTGTGGCTAGTGTATTAAATTGAAGAAATAATAGTACCCACTTTACTTGGTGATGACTGTGTAACTTAATGCTATACATATATAATGTTACGTGCTTAAACAGAGCATTCTGCCTATGCATTGCTCACTACTAGCAGCTATTAAGTAGATAATAGACTTGGTTCTGAAAAATATGCGTATATTTTTTGTATATAAATTGAGTTGACTTTGAGTCTAACATGATACTGAAGAATTCAGCTATTAAACTAAAATGATTCTATAAAACAAGTACTTTAATCTGTAATTATTTTGATTCCAACTTTATTGGGGTCTTATTTTAACTAAAAGAAAATGTTCATCTAGAGACTGAAATAATTTAAATCCTGCACAATTCAAATAAAATAATTCTCTACTGGTTAGATTCAGTGTTTTGTCTGGTTTGCTTCTGGACAATTTCCAGGGCTACTATCAAATACATGTTCTTAGCCTGGATATCTGATCCACACGCCTACCCATTAGTCCTCCAGTTAGGTTTTCTTATATTCACAATGGAGATACTGAATATGGAGCCTAGTTATCTCATGAAGATACCTACAGGCTGTTTTGGAAAGAACACAGATCTCTTTCTTATGCATATTCTTGGTAAGAAATAATGTTCTTCCTATTCTTAAACACCTACCAAATCAGAAATATAGGTGGCGCATGTCATAATCCTTTTACCCAAGGCTTACACAGATAGGACTCATCTTTGGGCATTTGTTTCATGCCTTATAAAGTTTTAAAATCAGTGTTTTAAAAAGCCTCCTCTAATCAGATTTTCTATGGCCTTTGTCCTTAGTTAAACGTCGGCTGTCTTACACTGTACCACAGTATAGCTTTGTCACTCAGACCTTAGACTATGAAATAGGTTTAATTGCATCCTTAAGGAACCCATAATCTGTCTAAGCTTCATTAAGAAATTCTTTGCTTTGGTATTACAACCAAAGTCAATTTATGGTAACAAGTTAAACAGATTACAGATCCTTCTCTTCCAATATTTTTCATTTCGACTCTTTGATATGGGCTCTGGAAATTTTCATTATGAATACTTGGTAGACAAGAAACTTTATAAATACACAGTATACCATAATTAATAATAAAAATTTAATACCAGGTCTTGATCTCTGTATCATCTGAGGACAGAGTAAAAGCATAAATCTTCTCTCTTCTTAATTGTTAAAGATATTACAAAGCACAGCTAAAAATAACTCCATAGGATCAAGTTTGACATTTTAAGATTCAAAGGTTTTAGGCCATCCTTTATTTTTCTGTTTCAAAATCCAACTGTTCTTTAAAGAAGTTTAAGGAAAATAAGATTTAATTCTTAAAATATCTCAGAGTAAACTTTCCTGGGTATAGAAATCTGTTTATTTTCTTTTTTTGTGATCTAATTTTAAAATATTGTTAATTTTTATAGTCATTATATCTTATATTCTTTCTTCAAGGTTAAATAATTGATACATACTATAGTAGAAAACTGAACTAAATTCCTCTAAATAAGAATGCATACTTAGAAGTTAATAAATGAAACAATGTTTACTTATTTCTGAAAAGCCAATCACAATGGCATAAATTAAATCTTATATTAAAAAATAGCATCCAACATATTTAGTGAATATAAACCTTCAGTTAGCTGAATATATATAGCAGTTCTTCCAGAAATGTTGATACTTTTTTCCTTATTAAAGAATTAATAGTATTTTACTTTGTCCTTTCTAGATGAGCAGTCTATCAGACTCACAGATGTTTCTAATTTATCAGAAAACTAATGAACTCTCACTCTGTATAAGCTGATGTCCTGTAAAGGACACCAGGTCGACGTGGTGCTCTCAAGACGTGAGGAATAGTTATTGTCCAGATGATTTAACTAAGACACTGTTTCCTGAAAAACTACGCCTTGCCAATTTTTGCTGAAACAGAGTATACCATCAGAGAGATCCTGTTTTTTTTAGAATTTTTTCCCAGTCTGTACATGTGTGCTCAGTCATGTCAGACTCTGTGATCCCATGGGCTGTAGTCTACCAGGCTCCTCTATCCATGGAATTTTCAAGGCAAGAATGCTAAAGGGGGTTGCCATTTCCTACTCCAGGGGATCTTCCTGACCCAGGGATCAGATCCATGTCTCCTGTATGTCCAACATTAGCAGGTGGATTCTTTACCACTGTGCCACCTGGGAAGCCCCCTTTTTTCTAGTAAATCTATACAAATTAAAAAAAAAATGGGTTTTAGTATTTTTTTTTTACTAGGTTAGGCAAAATGTCTAGTTAGGTTTTTATCAGACAAGAAAGAACATTTGGAATTATTTGACTTAAAGTCACATTTCCTTACCTGACAAAGTGTAAATCTTCGGTGACTGAACTCCTGTTCTCCTGTGAAAATATTCATGGACTTCCTTCAACACACAATATTTGGAATCCATGTGGGTTTGAGTCTAGTACCACTCTTTTAAGATGCTAGGAAAAGCCTTTAATCATGATCAATTCCAAGTTCCTCTTGTGTAACAGGCAGATTCTTTGCTGTCTGAGCCACCAGGGAAGCCCAAAGTGAGAACAAAACTAAGTTAAATACCTCATAGCATTGTTGTATGATAAAATTAGATGATGCACTTAAAGTAGCCTGCAGAGTATCTGGCATACAGAAAGTATTCAATTACCATTAGGTATTATCAATATCACTATTACTCTTAGGCAATTATTATGAATAGAGTGCTTCTTGACTACAAAAATATAAATAAGCCAAATTGAACTTCTGAACAATACTGGTAAAGATAGAAAGTATTTAAACCCACCCCCACCCTTGGAAGGCAGGTTTCTCTTTTATATCACTAGTTCATGATCAAATGTATTTTAACAGAGTGCAACCATCCACAGTTATTCCTCATCAATCAACAAATATGAATTAGCAGCCATCATATACTTAGTATCTACTATATGATAATATGTAAAGGTCCAATGGGAGATATTTTAGAGGTATAAGGCATGGATGATTTATGCTGTTAAATAACTTTTATTTTGGGGTGAATTAGAGAATACTAATTGGTATGAGTCATTCATGACTAATATAATGGACTATAAAACTAAAAACTCAGTATCAAGGCATAAAATGCCAAAGCTGTAGTCTACTGATAAGAAGTCCTCTAGCTACAAATGACAAAATTCAATTCAAATTAGATGAAATTAAAAACATGAATGCATTGGCTTGTCTAAATAAAAGATTCAAGGCAGATATTGGACATGGCTGGATCCAGGGAGTCCAAGAATTCTTACCAGTCATCATCGGTTTCTGTGTCTCTTTTTTCTGTATTGGCTTCATTTTCATGGAGGTCCTCACTACAACCTGATGAAATTGTTGGCATCTCCTGACTCAAAAGTTTGCAGCCAAAATCCCAGAAATGTGTCTCATTATTCTTGAGTCTCATGCTCATCCTGAACGAATAACTGTGGACAAGAGGATGATGGTATACAGTCAGGTCTGAGTCCAGCACTCCTGGAGATGGAAAATTGAACATAAGAACTGATCATGGTGGAGAAGTTATTTCACAAAACAAAAGGTGCTTTTATCAATGTATACCTGTATATTTAAAAAAATGAATTTGCACACGTCATGACACTTCGTCTCTAGATGTTCCAACACGCACCACCTAAGAATGTAGATCACTGTCTCTTTAGTCAACACATTGTTACTTACTCTACCTCATAATATTAATAATTCTGTATCATCAAATGGAGCGCTCATATTGAAATTTTCCTGGCTGCTCCAAAAAAGGGCTGACCAGTAATGCAATTCACTGAGATTGAGGTGGTAAAGTGTTCTCAAAATTCTTGACCTTACATGTTCTTCTCTGAATCGAAGATGCTGAAATTTCCTAGAGGGACCTAGACTATTTAATGTCTATTTATTGCTTCCTCCTCCACATAGTTTAGATAAACACTACAATTAAATTGAATACTAAAGTGAAAATTCATACATCTTAATTTGGGGGAAAGGGGATACAAAACATTGAGAAATAAATGATGTGGGTTCTTTCCAAGTGACCCACTTTAATAAACAGTGATGTTGAAATGACTAATTCTAGAGATGATAGGTAGTTGATTGATAGATATGTGTGTGCCTGTGTGTGCTCAGTCATGTCCAACTCTTTGCAACTCCATGGACTGTAGCCCTTCAGGCACCACTGTCCATGGGATTTTCCAGGCAAGAATACTGGAGTGGGTTGTCATTTCCTTCTTCAGAGGATCTTCCTGACCCAGGGATCGAACCCATGCCTCCTATATTCCTGCACTGGCAGCAAATTGTTTACCACTGGGTCCCCTGGAAGCCCCGACTGATAGATAGGTAGATATCAATAAAGATAAAGATTAATAGCAGTGTGTTATTTACAGCTAGCAAAAGAAAATTTCAAATATATTCATCAACCAAGCAGGCACTGGGGAAGAAAGATTTTACTGTAAAATGAAGGGCTAGCTTCAGAAACAGCTTAATCCCTGTCCAAACAATATCATGTAGTCTTTCCTCTCCTCTTGTTCTTTTCTATCCATTTTTCAGCCAGTTTTGCTTGACTCTTTACATATACTTTCTTTCAAACTCTGTCCACTAGGTGGCTCCAGTCCAAAGTGACATCCTTAGGACTTCAAGGACAAAGTGTGAGAGAAACCCTCTTGTAATCATCTCAAAAGGCCCAGGGCTACTTCATCTGTATCACTAGTTCTGGTTTGGGTGTTGCCCACCCCTGAACTTATCACTTTCCATGAATGAAGGAGGTGAGAGGAAGAGGGTTGCAGTGTTTTCAATTGGGTCCAGTCTCAGTCATACAACTACTCCTAAAGCTGGAGGTGAATTTGATACCACCAGAACCAAATCAAATGGATTATTATTATGGAAGTCTTTGCTCTCCAATGGAAAAAAAATCAACATGCTATCACTTGAAGTTTGCAAGGATGCCTGGAACATTCCAAAATAGATGCCCATTTGCTGCCATCCTTTCATTATAGTTCTTACTATAGAAACTCCAGCACTGTACCTACAATTCCTGTCAAATCTTATTCAGCAATACCTATGTAACGGGGAAGCTCTAAATTGCTTTTTATTGTGCTTTCAAATAATTTGAAACAATTTTTTTGCATATCAGCCTTAAAAGGTAAATATTATCATTTTCATATTGCAGGTGAGGAAACTGAAGCTGATTTGGGATTTGTGCAGGACCACAGGACAGGCAAAGATCACGTCCTCAGAACCATGTCTGCCTAATCTAAGTACCTTACAATTTTAGGGACATCAGCCTGCATTCTCTTGGCTTAAGTCATGAGACATAAATTTTACCACTTATAGAAGCAAAACAGGCAATATAAATACATGAAGTGAGCAAGGTAGATGAACAAAGCCCAAGTATTCGTGTTTTCTCCAGAGGGGTCAGCTTCTATTAGTGTCAGATAATTGCTACAGTGCAAACATGTAGGCCATATATGCTAGAGCTTCCAAATTTTAAAGAGAGGCTGAGTATTTGAATGTTGTTTAAATCTTAGCATCTAATCTATTAAAGAAAACGGCTGTGTGGGCCACACACAATATTTCTTATGCTATCCATGTATGGTCTGCTTTTCTAAATAGCTCAATGCCCTGGCTCCTATTCAATGTCAACACTGCAGAATTAAGTGAGTTTACTCCACTTTTTTCAACCTGCTGTTCCTAGAATGGATAAATTCACAGGAGCTTTGTGCTATTCATTAGATAAATGAGCTGCATACTTTAATCTTGCTTTTCATCATTTCTTTTTGCACTCTGCTTTCTTTGCTGTGTTGTTAATCAACTTCTATAAACTGAAAATAGAAGAGGCAAATCGTATAGAAAAAAATCGGAGGAATATCAGAATGATTCTGTCTACTTATAATAACATGGGAATGAAGGACAGAGATAATTTAAGAAATGTTTCAGAGATAGAAAAGTCCTTTTGGATAGCTGAGAAAAAGAATTGTCAATATTCTCCCAATTGTTACTAAATGAAAAAATTGAGATCAAAGGGGCCTGTTCCAATCTGCATTTAATGTCAGAGATAGACCTAAAACAACCCAGTTGTTGTGACTTCCAGCTGTCAGTCACTTATCTCTTGAAAACTTCCAATAGGTTCTTTCTCTCTCTCTCTGTCTCTCAGACTCGTGTGTGTGTGTATGTGTGTGTGTGTGTTTGCATGTTACACAGGTGACAAAATGATAGGCTCCTTGTGCATGTTCATATGGGGATCTGAATGTGGACATGGAGAATGAGGTCGGGCATGAAAAAATAAGTAAAACAATGAAAACAAACAGAATAGCCATTTAAATCTTCTTTCAATAATAAAACTCCTTGTTATTGTAAACTTTCAAATTTCACTTTGAGGAAAGGTCTGAATTTACCTCCCTGTGCTCACCTAAAAAGAAAAAAAAAGCAGCATGGCTCTGATATTTTATCTAATGATGTTTCTTGCATTACATTAAAAAAATTTTTTTGATGTGGACTAATTTAAAAGTCTTTATTGAATTTATTACAATATTGCTCATGTTTTATATTTTGTTTTTTTGGCTGTAAGACATGTGGTATCTTAACTCCCCAACTAGGGGGTCAAACTTGCACCCCCTGCATTGGAAGGCAAAGTCTTAACCACTGGACAGCCAAGGACATCCCAAGTGTGTCTTGCATTATTTTAACTTTAACAGATATATCTTCTACCTATCACTTTATTCTAATATCCCTACATTTCCCCACCTATCACTTTCTCCAGTCATGTTAGCATTTTTTCGCCTATTCCTTGAACATGCTAAGGTCTTTTTCCCTTGCTCTTCCTATTACCTGCTATGTTTTTCCCCACATTTTCACTCACTTGCCTGTTTCTCTCTATTCAGAGCCAGTTCGTACATCCACTAGTACTGAATTGAAGTAACCTCCTCTGTCTCATAAGATCATTATAAAATAATTATCTTAAAGATATGTTTATTCCTTTTGATGTTATGTCTCTTCCACTAGACTGCAAGCTCCATGTGAAAAGTTTTTCTCTGTCATGTCACTGCTGCAAACCAGATCTAGCTGAGTAGCTGACACACTGAAGGTGTAACAGGCTCTGAGAGGCCACATCTTTTCCATGTGTTTCAGAAAAAGAGAGAGAGAGAGAGAGAGAGAGAGAGAGAGAGAATGAACAAGAGTGGTGGGTGAGGGTAAAAGCATTGTCTACATTACTGGCTGTAAGCTAGTATGAGAACCCAGTGAGTCAACTCACTGGAGAATTAGGTGATTCCTGTATCTCAGGCAACACCAGACTAGCCTAATGAAAAAAAATATGACGAGTGAAAGTGTTAGTCATTCGGTCATGTCTGACTTCTTGGCGACTCCATGGACTGAAGCCCACTAGGCTCTTCTGTCCATGGAATTCTCCAGGCCGGAATACTGGAGCAGGTTGCCATTCCTTTCTCCAGGGGATCTTCTCGACTCAAAGATCAAACCTGGGTCTCCTGCAATGCAGGCAGATTCTCGACTGTCTGAGCCACCAAGGAAGGTCACAAAAGAATGTACCCCTGGAAAATCAGGCCAGATTCCTTGGAAGGAGCTAAACTAAGGCTGGCCAGTCTGTTCTCTTTAATTATTCTAATCAAATAAGGTCACTGTCCTCCCAGCAGATCAGTATGTGGAGAGGAAGAGAGAAGCCAATAGGTACATGAATTAACTTCTTTTCATACAAAAGCAAATATCTAGAGTGAAAGTTCATCACTCCCTAAATACTAATTGATAAATATTCTTGGAATGAATTAATTTTATTTAGTTTGCATTACAGATGACAAAAAGGAGACACTGTAAGGTTAAAAAGGAGTTTTCCTGTTTTTTTTTTTTTTTTTTTTTTTTAAGGCAGGTTTCCTGTTTCCTAGACCAGGTTTTTTTCATTCAAGATCATAAAGTATTTACAGGTTAGGAGCTACTTGATGACTTTTGAAGGCTGCAGGAACTAATGATGAGGTATGAACAAAAGAAGACAAACATGCCCCAAAATTTCAACAGAGAAAATGAGACCAGTGTTTATATTCTGGGCACCCCATCAGACTGGGCCCTGAGAGCTGGTTTCCTCTGCTCATCGGCTGCTCATTTTCAGCGAGTCTCCATTACTAAAAGGAGACAAACCATCGGCGGAAACTAATCTATCCTCATTCAATTAAACTGCAAAGCAATTACTTTTTTTTTCCCCCTAAGAAAGTGCAATTAGTCCCCTTTGAAAATTTATTCCAGCTCCAGGAGAAAAGCAGAACCTCTGAAAACGTATGTTGAAAGCAAAAAACGTTTTGAAGCAATTCTCGTCACCCTTTCTTATCCATCTGCAGCTTTAGTTTCCATCTTTTGGCCCAACCGCCATTTGTTTGGTTTTTGGTGCCTTCCTAAGATAATTTTCTGAATGATGCCTTTTCCAACAGGGACCTTTTCTCACAGTTCTCAGGCATTCAGGTTAAGGTCTGAGAATGCATAGAAGCGGTATGGTAACCTAGAAGGCACTCTGCACGTGGGGGATGGAGCTCTAATTTATGGCTCTTTGCCTTGTGACTCTGGGCAACCTAGCTTGCCTCTCTGGGTTTCAGTTTCTTTATTTTTATTTATTTATTTTTGGCTGTCCTGGATCTTCGTTGCTGAGAGGGCTTTTCTCTAGTTGCAGCGAGGTGAGCAGGGGCTCTTCTCTAGTTGTGGTACACGAGCTTCTCATTGCAGTGGCTTCTCTTGTTGCAGAGCATGGGCTCTAGGGCGGGTGGGCTCAGTAGCTGTGGTTTCTGGACTCTAGAGCTCAGGCTCAGTAGTTGTAGCACGTGGGTTTAGTTGCTCCATGGTGTATGGGATCTTCCCGCACCAGGGACTGAACCAACCCCAGTCTCCTGCATTGGCAGGTGTATTATTTATCACGGAGCCACCAGGGAAGCCCTCGTTTTTAATTTGAGGTATTTGGATTCATATGGATGTTTTCATAGAACATTTTTAAAAAATTCCCATCAAACTCCTAAATGCTGCTACTGCTAAGTCACTTCAGTCATGTCCGACTCTGTGCGACCCCATAGACGGCAGCCCACCAGGCTCCCCCGTCCCTGGGATTCTCCAGGCAAGAACACTGGAGTGGGTTGCCATTTCCTTCTCCAGTGCATGAAAGCAAAAAGTGAAAGTGAAAGTGAAGTCGCTCAGTCGTGTCTGACTTTTCGTGACCCCCTGGACTGCAGCCTACAAGGCTCCTCTATCCATGGGATTGTCCAGGCAAGAGTACTGGAGTGGGGTGCCATTGCCTTCTCTACAAACTCCTAAATGAAAACTCACAATAACTTATAACTTCTCTGTTAAAGTAGAAATGGGAAGTAATGTCAGGGAAGAGCAAAAGCCAAGCCTCTCACCATCCTCATGGTCCCTCTCGGGCCCTTAGGTATATAAGGGACAAGGCACTGAACTAGGCAGTCTCTAAGTTTCTCTTCTCATCTAGTAACTTATTCTTCCTGGTCCAGGAGTATTATATAAACATGTTCCCCAAGGTGGCTGTTCTCTTGCTCTCTATACATTCCCTCCTCAGCCAGTCCCTGCTTCGCCTACACCTGCTCACATGACTGTTCTTCCTACATATTTGCCCCTGCCCCAGCTGGGGGCTGTTCTAAACTTCAGATTAGAACATCTCCATGTGATGGCTATCAAAGCGGAATGGGGGCGTGGCCTTCTGCTAGTTTCCTGGGTCATGGGTGAGCCCACCTGACTGCAATTCCCCCGTAACTGATAACCTTCCACTCGTCCCTGCAGTGAAAACTGGGAGTAAAGACTGAGGCTGCGTCCTGCCCGCATCTGCTGCACACAGTGGAGTGTTGCTCCAGGACCTTCCATCAGACATGTAAGTTACTCCATCTATTAAACCACGGATGTCGCTGTCACTGACTCTGGGCTCTTTCTTGGGTCTTAAAGTTTGGCAAGTACAGGGGTTAGGGCTTGTAGGACTCGTGGTGCAGCCCAGCCTTTGGCAGAGCACCCAAGAGACCAAGGTGGCTCCTGTGAGTGCCAAGATGTCAGAAAGTAAAGATAGGGGATGGACATTTGTGGGGCTGTCCACTAAAATGTGGGATCTGAAAACTGCAGGCAGTAATCCCAGGGTGGGCCGTAGATGAATGAAGCACCTGGAAGTTGCAGGTTTAATACTGGGGTGGCTGTCCACTAACGGGTGGGGCCTGAAAGTTCCAGAAGCTATCCCCAAAGCTTTGGGGGAATCTCGGGGTGGCCCGCACTAGTCTGTGAGGCTCTGTGGTGGCTTTCCTTGATAAACAGGGGCTACCAAGGGAGTGCAGAGAAGTAAGAGACACCCCTACGGCTGCTGGGGAGATATAGGCTGCCTTTTCAGTGGTAGGGTAGGGTGATGGGGCAAAGAGGTGGAGAAGGGGCCACAGCTGTTGCTTTTTGTGTTAGGAAAGGCCACAGAGGCTGAGCTGACAGTCCAGGTGAAGTAAGCTAATTTGAATGCTGATTCTGGTTCTCCTAAAAGTGAAGCATGTGAGTGAATAATTCATATTATTATCTATTACTGTTATTTGTTGAAACTAAATACACTATTTAGAAATTCAAAAAAAAAAATCCCTGGAAATGGACAAAATGGGGCTCTTTTGACATCGTAAAACTGTTTTTGTTTTTGCATATGCCCTTAGCTTTCTAGAAGGAACTGGTATTTCTGTTTTTGTGACTTTGAGTTATAAATGATGCACGTGGGCTCCCTGTCCCAAATGAATTTCGGGTTCATGTGATTTGGGAAATATCAGTACTGAATTGATACCTGGTATTTAAGCTACTTGAGGCTTCTCTGGTGGCTCAGAGGTAAAGAATCTGCCTGCAAAATCAGGAGAACCTGTTTCGATACCTGGATCAGGAAGATCCCTGGAGAAGGAAGTGGCAACCCACTCTAGTATTCTTGTCTGGGAAATCCCATGGACAGAGGAGCCTGGCAGGCTACAGTCTATGAGGTCACAGAGAGTGGGACAGGACTGAGCTTGAGCATGAAGATGTTTAAGGGTTCTGATTATATTTAATCATAATTCTTGTTATTGTAACCAAGTTGCTTTATTGATTGCATTGTAATCAGGTGTTTAACTGTGCTTTTTAGTCTTTTGTCATTTATAGACAGTTGTTATAGCACCCCGAAACTTTTGCAAAGGTGCTTCATCTTTAAGAAGATGGAAGGGCCTTTTGATAAGTTCATGTCTGTGATAAATTGCAGATTATACCACTGAACAGTGTAAGAAATTAGAGAATACTAAGGGAAAACTGGATGACTTCATGAAAAGTTAAAAGGGTTGGTTACTGGGTGAACAGGTGGATATGGCTATAATTTTGGGTTTGTCTGGAATATTACTGGTTTTGATCTGTGTTTGCCAGATATAAGGAAATCTTTCCTGTCAAGTTAGTTATGACTTACAACAATTTAGTAAACACACTTGTGGGTAGAATTGAGAGCTTTTTTTTTTTTTTTTTTTTGGTCTCTGCCTGGTCCCTCCAGAAACTGGAGACTCTTGGATTCCTAAAAGCCTTATCCGGTGAGTGGGAAATGCTGTCTCCTGGCAAGAGTACGGTCTGTAGTATGGCCTACTGTAGTGTGGTCTAGAGTATGGCCTGTAGATACCAGATAAATCTAGGTTTGTACTCAAGGATCGAATGAGCCTTGGAAAGTTGTTTAATTTCTCTGTGCAGGTAGCTTCACCTTTTGCAAAACAAGAGAAATAAAAATTTCTCTGTGCTTCTGAATATTAGCACACTTTATTAGAGACATTTTTCTCTTCACACTGTCTTATAATTCTCTCTGGAAAAGTAGATACAAATCTCCCTCATCTCTGTACCTACTTCATATGACTGTTCCAGAGCATAGATATTACCATTCACCTTACTATTGAACTTTAGGGCATAACCTATTTTATGTGCTGAAAATAATATTTAAATAAATATTCTTCTCTGTCTCCTTCCACTTGTGCAAATGAATATCTGGGTTGTGACTCTAAAGTAGAATCATAGTCAATATTTTCCATTTTAGTAGATAATACACAGTTACTGTTCAAAGTTAATTTGCTGATTTATAATTCCAGTAATCCATTACTGTTTTTGCTATAACTCTGCCACTGTTTAAATTCATTATGCTTTTTAAATTTGGGAAATTTGTAAATTTTATCCTAATTTTCACTTTATTTCTGAACTAGTGCAGAACTTAAGACATACTAATTGCTTAATAAGCACTTATTAACTGAACAAATATGTTATTTTGCTTATGTCAGAGAAGAATGTAATCAAGTATAATATAACCAGTATTTTTTTCTTGCCATGTTAAGCAATTACTTAAAATTAAGAATTTACAGTTATGAATAAACTAGGAGTTAATGTTAATAAAGTTTAGAAGTCAGGTCTAATATGAGATTAGTTTCATACTGAGATGAGCAATTAATTTGAAGTTGGACAGATCTGAGTTTGAATCTCAATTTTCCCCCTACTAGCCGTTTTGCCATGGGAATTTTACTTTACCACACTATGCATTAGTTTCTAAGTTCTAGAGCAAACTTTGCATACTTTATTTTTTGGACTTAGAGAAACATGTGATTCATATATAATAAAAATAAGATGGCTAATTTATCCCATTATAGCTACTAGGTATTACTGGGCAGGCATATACAACATGCCAGTCTGGTGATTTATCCTACAAACTTTGTTTATGATTTTATTTATTTCCAAAGCTCTATATGTCTATTTGTATTTGGCAGAATTTGGACTCAAAATCAGCTTTCTTTTTTACTTGTAGAATATACAAATTGAAAATGGATACATTTCTAAGAATGAAATAATTGTATTTTCACTCTGTCACTTCTCCAGCAGTAATGGAAAAGGCCAGATCTATGACAGCTGCTTAATAACTTTTTGGCAAACTTAGCTTCAAATTCTGACTGCAGGATGAATTGTGGTCTACAGTTTAAATAAGGAAATGAAAAAATTTAGCATGTGTTTATATATCCATTGTCTGGAAAAAAGACCCAGATAGACTTGTGGGTTGGAGATGGAGCAATACAATTAGTGTGATTTACTTAATTATTTTTAATTCCACAAATAAAACACCAGACATCTGGCATTTGGCAAGGGAGAATTTCATTCACTTAACTTTTGGGAAATGGTAGGGGCTTGATGAACCTTTAAAAAGATGAAGCCAGTATTCTGCATAAATAAAATAATGCACTCACTAACTCAAACTAGTATCCAACATAGTTTCACTAGCCAAAATATTGCAGTCACTTTTCAAGTGGTTTCATCAAACAAAGAGTATTGAATTAAAACAAATTAAAAAACAAAATCCCCCAAGACAACCAAACTTGGTTCTAGTGCATGACTGACCTTTCTTGATTCTTCAAGTTTTCCAGAATTCCTCAAGTTTTCCAAATCACATTTACCTGCAAGCCCCTAAGCCTGTCTCTTCATCTCTCTGGACACCTGGAGTGTTTGACCATGGCTGGTCACTGCCTCCTCCTCATTGTGATTTTCTGAATACTATCTGTGTGTGATTATGCTTGCCCTGGCTGCTGTCACTTACCCCTCTGACACCTTCCCCATCTATATCCATCTCGACTGGGGATACTGCTTCAGGTTTTTATAAATGTTATGATCCCAAATCACCTTAAATAGTACTTTGGTTTATATTTCTCCCTCTTGTGGTTGTATTTTGTGCATGAATGCTCAGTTGTGTCCAACTCTGAGCAGCCTGATGGACTGTAGCCTGCCAGGCTCCTCTGTCCATGGCATTTTCCACACAAGAATACTGGAGTGGGTTGCCATTTCCTCCTCCAGTGGATCTTCCTGGTGCAGGGATGAATCCATATCTCCTGAGTCTCCTGCATTGGCAGAAGGATTCATCACCACCACGCCACCTGGGAACCCTAGCCTTACTTTACTACTCATTATTTTATTACATTCATACTCTGAAATAAGGAAGAGAAATCTTAATATTAACTGTTTATATAGCTTAGATCACATTGCATCATTTTCTATGTGCGCAGTGTTACTTTGCTTCATCTGTTTATTCCTTTTCATTTTATGTACCATTCTTTAGGGTATTGTTATCTCAGGACTACATTGTCACTATAATTGCTTAACTTTTTATTTCTAACCTTTTCCTTCCTTACAATATTCTAAACATCTTTAAATTCCTAAAGTAAGTCCTCAGATGTATTTTGTGAAAAAATTTCCATCCTGCCAAATGCAGGAAACAGTCCTACTTATTTTCCAGGTCTTTTATTCTCAGGCTTTATTAATGATCATTGTTCTTGTATAAACCCTCAGAGCTAGTCTAGCTGTCCTTTTTCTACTCCCACAGCGCTCTTTTTATCCCCACCTTTGCAAATCCTCATGCCTTCATATGGAATTTTTTAAAAAAGAAGCAACCCACAAACTATATACTGAGGAATCCAAGGGAAGAAAGTACACAAGGACATAAAGAACAGATTATCTAGAGGAAATGGGCTTATAGGTGATATGTTAATCTCTTTTTCTATATTTCTCTACTATCCACACAGTCTTTAATGAGAAAGCATCAGTTTTATAATTCAGAGAAGCAAAGACAATCATTTTCCTATCTCAGTACTTATTCACTTCTTACTTTTCAGTATTATAATTTTTTTTTAAACTATGAACAAACATCTTGCTGCACAGAACAAATGACTGTATCTCCCTGTCAGTCTTACATTTATGTATGGTCATATGACTTAGCTATTGCCAAGGAAGTGTAAGGGAAAGCATTGTATGACATTTTCAGAAAGCTCTTTAGGTGTTAACCTCAGCTGGGAAAAATGCAGCTTTTTTTCCCCGTGTTCCTTTGTCATGCAATGAATTTTTAGACTCCCAACAACCATCTTGGAATGTGAGGTGAGCTTAAATAAAAATAGAAGCTGTATCCTGGAGCCATCAGAACCTGGAGTCCTGAATCACAGTGTAGAGGTTTCTTACTTGTGCTGGCTTGTCTTCCTCCAGAGTTCTTTTATGTGTGAGAGAGAAAAAGTCCATCTTGCTAACATAGTTATTGCTGTAATTTTGTTGTTGCTTGTTGTTTATGCAGATAAACCTAAACTTAACTGAAGTCCAGAGGTAGAAAATATACCAAAGTGTTGTTAATAATTTAAAATAATAAATGATCTCATAAATACACTCAAATTATTCCAATAAATTGTTTTTGAAAGAGAAATAACTAATTACATGGTCTTGAGAGTCTTGGGTTCAAATACCAAATCCCTCTTTTATAGTGACGTGTTGAACCTTACTGAAGTCTCAGCATCATGATCAATAAAATGGGTTGTGTCAGAATACTGGAGTGAGTAGCCTTTCCCTTCTTCAGGGGATCTTCCCAACCCAGGGATGGAACCCAGGTTTCCAGCATTGCAGGTGGATTCTTTACCAACTGAGCCACCAAGGAAGCCCATAGTGATATGACTTATTGAACCTTACTGAATTCTCAGCATCGTGATCAATAAAATGGGTTATGCTAGCTCCTCAGTGATCTATACTTCCTGGTCTTTTTGTCCTGGGGTATTCTGCTCTTTGAGTGTGAGCTAAAATTATTGCTTGTCTTCTCTTCTAATGAATAGCATAATGTAGAAGTGATATAATGTCATTTCTGATACTAGGTTATAGAAGACTATGGTTTCATAGTCTCTCACCCCTCTTGCCCTCTCTCCCTCTCTGTGTTCCTTTGCTCACTATTATGGAGAAAACCAACCACCCTGTTGTGAGCTACAGTTCAGACAAACCCATTTTGTGTGACTAGGAGTTGTGGCTGTCAGTTCAACATACAGTAAATAATTAAAGCCTGAAAATCACATGAATGACCTTGGAAGTGGATCCTTTAGCACCAGTTTGCAGCCCTGTCTGACTGCTTGTTTGAAAACTCATGTGAGACGTTAAGTCAGAGGAACACAGCTAAACTGTGAGAAAATAAAACTCTGTTTTCAGTCATTAAGTTTCGATGTTAGTTATTACTCAGAAAAAAATACTTTTATTGCAATATATACAGGTAATTCTTCATAGGTATTTTATATTTTCATAAAAGAAAATAGTATGCTGGTTGTTTCTTTTATTAAGGATATAAAGAAAAGATCTTAAGAGTTTTCTCTCCCACTTACAGAGAATACTTTTCTGCTTGTCCTTAATATCTAGACAAAAATAAATAAGATTTCCTAGGTATCCTCCAGTAAGTTATGGTCTAACACAGAGTAAACATAACAAAATCTTGTTTAACTAGGTCATGCTATAGAGCATGGTTTCTCAAACTTAGCACTGTTGACATTTTAGACCAAATAATTGAATAATTCTTTCCTGTCAAGGGCTGTTCTGTACATTGTAGGATATTTAGTGACATTGCTGGGCAGTCTGCCCACTGGATGCCAACAGTACATCCCCCTTGCAAAGATGCGACAATTACAAATGTCTCTAGATGTGGTCAGATATTTCCAGAAGGAAAGGACAAAATTGTCCTGGTCGAGAACCACTAATACAGGAAGAGATTTCAGGCAGTTCCTTATAGTCCCATATATGTGTACAATCTGAGGGTTTCTACTCTCAAACTACCACCTGCCTTCTAGGTATCTCAAGTTCCCCTCCTTGTTTTATCATAACTTTTTTTTGTTCTCCTTTGTTTGCACTAATGTTTTTAGTGTTCTGCATTCTTGACAAAAGGAAGGGCCTCAAAAAAACAAACAAAAAAAAGGAACGACCTTGTTTGCTAGGAATAATTTGGAAAGGGCGTGACAGACATACATTCTTACTGCTAATGAGGACTAGCAGCTCTTATGTGGACTGTGACCTCCATGTGAGCATTTGATGGTGCTCACTGATGTGTGTGGGTGTGCCACAGATGCCCGCTGGCTCCTCGGTCAGTCAGTCAGTCCATGTCCCTGCACAATCTGTTATCTTTTTATAGGGTCCCACGAATCTCTCTAACCTTACTGAGTGCCATTTGTAGGCTTTAAGGGTGGGACCAGATTTGATTGTCTATATTTTATTTCAACTATATTTTTATGGTATAGACTCCTTTCAAAGCCTAGCCTTTTGAATTCTAAATTAGCGAAATTTTATTTTCAAGGTAAAATTCTCTCCAAAAAGTTTCAAGAGTTGGTTTTATTGTTTGTTTTACTTTTTCTTTCTGTGCCTTTGACTCATCACTCTGATCTATTTTAATGTGACAAGCTACATAAAAAGACGAGGGTGGGGAGAGTTGATAGGGAAACATATCTCTGACAGTTACTATATCAAAATATTGCTCCCCTATAGTGTAACTAATGGAGATAATCTTTCCCTATCAACTCCCACAGCCCCTTTTTACATAACTCCCATGGACAGAGGAGCCTGGTGGGCTATAGTCTATGGGGTTGCAGAAAAGTCAGACACGACTTAGCAACTTAACAACAAAAATAAATTATTTGTGTATTGTGACAAGTAGAATAGTTATGCTACATGTCCATGAAGCAACAGATCTGTGATTCTAGAGGCCATTACAGATGGTCTGATTCATAACTGCCTAGAAAATTTGTTAATATATCTTTTTAATATCTAGGCATAGAGATAAACATTCCCTCTTGAACTTGGTCCAAGACCTCTGGTCTTTCTCCTATCTTCCTTTGCTCTAGATTCTCCAAAACAAAACCACTTACCCCCCACCCACCCACCCAAAGAAAGCAGGCAACACTTTCCTACCCATTGTGTAACAAAACAAAACAGCTTTGGTGAAGCTATAATCCTCTGTATGTACAGGCTGTAGGGGAAGGCTCAGAACATAAAGGTTTTACCAATCTTTGCTGAGTGCTGTGAGAACATGGAGAAGGATGATTTCCATCTGTCTGTGGATGTAGGGAGGGCCAAGGGCAGGTCAGAAAATTATATATCGATGATGTAACAATAAGTGGAATCTTGAAATGTGGTTTCCTAAAGTAGAGAAGAATAGCAAAAATGTGATTTTTTTTTCTTTTCCCTTAACTGTTTGAATCCATACTTGAGTCCCATTAATTACTTCATACAATTTGTGGTTCTGTGTAGTTGCCTGTACATTGTCTCTTCAATTATATGATACATTTCTTGAGGGTAAAACCAGGTATTACTCATGAATCATAACAGAACTGTTAATTGTGGATTCTTAATAAAGACTATTTTTTAACTATTGATAAAAAGGTGATAAAAGTTGTGTCATCCCTCTGTCTCCCTTCCCCACCATGAACCTAATCTTATTATGCTAAGTTTGGATGTTGCATGGCTAAATGGAGGCCTTCAAAATCTTCAGCCCCTAGGAGGGAAGTGTGGTAACTAACTCACAAGGCACTTCTTTGCTTCCGTGGAGCTTGGAATAGAAGTCCGGGGGAGGGAAATTCCACAAATGATCACAGATGTATTATTTGCAGATTAGCTAACATATGGCATGTTTAATTGCAGTTCTAAAACAACAGTGAGATGAAAATTGATGGTTCATTTTTAAAGTTTCAAGCTAGAGAGTCTTTTAAACATCATTTGAAAATGTCAGTGTTTTGGTGGACTAACCAAACTACCTAAAGCATTTTTCCTAGTTTAGAGATTGAATTGGAAATTCTAAAATTGTTGAAAGTTTAAGGGAAAAAGGATTGTAAAAAAATGTGTTGGACATTTAGATTGTTTCCATGACCTGGCTGTTGTAAATAGTGCCGCAGTAAACATTGGTGTACATGTGTCCTTCTGAATTATGGTTTTCTCAGGGTTTATGTCCAGTAGTGGGATTGCTAGATCATAAGACATTTCTATTGTTAGCTTTTCAAGGAACCTTTCTTCACAGTGGCTGTATCAATTTACATTACCATCAACAGTGTAGTATACCCACTCCATACCCTCTCCAGCATTTATTGTTTGTAGACTTTTGGTGATGGCCATTCTTACTAGTATGAGGTGAAACCTAATTATAGTTTTGATTTGCATTTCTCAAATCACTGGCAAAGTTGAGCACTTTTTCATGTTCCTCTTGGCCATCTATATCTTCTCAGGAGAGAGATCTGAGACTAACACAGCATTGTGACTTTACCATGTGAAAAGTGAATACTTTTGTTATTGGCATATGATTCCTTTACAATCATCTTCTCCTCTTTTCCTTCCTTCACTTTAAGCAAAATCGCAGCATGAAATTGATAATTTTCCTTTGTATTCATCTTGCACAATGTAAAGAAGAATGGAAATTGGGGGGAAAAAAAAGATGAACACTAGAAATTTAGAAAAGTGTTCTTCAGAATCCACCTTCATATTGGGGTGTTTGAACAGGGAAGAGAAGTCCATGCTGTAAGGTAGACCTTACTCCGATTCATTATATTACAATGAGGCAGGCATTTCAGGACTTTATACACAGAGTGAATAAAAAGTTTCACAGGGAAACACATGTATACCCATGGCGGATTCATGTTAATGTATGGCAAAACCAACATGATAATGTCAAGAAAAAAATAATTAATTAAAAAAAGAAAAGAAACTGGAAAAAAAAAAAGTTTCACAGGATCCCTATGCCTAACCGGCTATAACTGCCCACTTTATTTTTTCATATTACTCTTCTAGTTTTTAAGTCTCTACTTGGAAGTGAATATCATCAATTTTCTGGAAGTTCAAGGACCTCATAGCTGCCAAGGCATTTGCTTGGAAGAAGGAAATAACTGCCAGATCTGCATATCCAAGACTCTGGTAGGTTCTATACACTGCAAGTCCATTGTTTAGACTCTGAGTCCATAATGAGATCCAATGACAGCTTCTTTTTTATAGTAGTGTAAATTCACATGAACCAAGTTTCTCCCTTATATATTTATAGAGATACACTAATAAAAAGCAAGAGAGTGGATACTCTTAATAGTAAACTTTAACCAAAAGAAATTTGAATATCAAATATCTTCCATTAGGATAGATTTGCAACCAATCCTTCATAAAATGTGAACAGATACTTTGGCTTAAGGACTTTATCCTTATTTATCAGTATATTTATTTTTATAAAAGGGAAAGTATCTATGTCTTGCTGTTACAGACTGAATGCTGATGCACCTTCCAAATTTGTACATTGAAAGCCTAACCTACAGTGTGGCCATAGTTGATAATGACACCTCTAAGAAGGTAGTTAAGGTTAAATGGGATCATAAGGGTGGAGTCCAGATATGATAGGATTAGTGTCTTTAATAGAAGAGACACAGGAAACCTCACTTTCTGGTCTCCCAGCTCACTTATAAAGGGAAAGCTATATGAGGACAAAGTGGCCATCTGCAAGCCAGGAAGAGAGTTCTCCCTACTACTCGACCTGGATCTGGGACTCCCAAGCCTCCAGAACCATGAGAAAACATATCCAGTCTATGATGTTTTATAATGCCAGCTCAAGCAGACTAAAAGATGTACCAATACCAAGTAACCTTAGACTACTGACAAAAGTTAAGGTTAGGTTGATGACAATGAGAAGCTGTTTTTTCTGAATGATTATATTTATTTTACTGATTTATGATTAAATGATCTTACAATATTGTTCCTAGTCTCCTTCCATTGGAAAGTTATTTTGGAGGAAAAAAAAACCCCAGAATATTGCAAAACCAAAAACCAAGTGAAATATTTCAAATTTTTATCTGTGGAATTGAAAGAATTTACATGAATTTTCTAACATTTTATGTTACTTACCTATAAATTATCCAAGATTGTTATGTGGTTGACTTGATTGTATTTCTGATTTTTATTATAAAGTGTTGTCTAAAACATACCTTTTTATTAACATTATTACCACATTAAAATGCATCGATATTCATATTTAATCATAATTCATAATTATTCATAATTCATATTTAATGAAAAACTCTTCAAGGTACTATCAAAAATATTAAAGCTTTCTTAGAAGAACCCTGATGCCCTCCTTCGTTCACTCCAAGCATCCTTCCATTCCTGGAGGTAATCACTGAAATAATCACTGTGATAATCATTCCTGTTCTGAGTATGTGCCACTCACGCCCATCCCCACTGGCTTTTTATTGGGAGCTTGAGAATCTGTGTCTCTTTGGCTCCAATAGTCTCCAGGAGGGCTTCCCTGTTGGCTGAGTGGTTAAGAATCCGCCTGCCAATGCAGAAGACCCTGGTTCTTACCCTGATCTGGGAATATCTCATATGCCACAGACCAACTAAGCCCATGCGCTTAGCTGTTGAGCCTGTGCTCTAGAGCCTGGGAGCGGCAACTACTGAGCCCACATGGAACAGCTACTGAAGCCTGCACACTCTGGAGTCTGCTCCATAGCAAGAGAAGCCATGGCAATGAGAAGCCCGCCTCCTCATTGCAACTAGAGAAAAGCCTGCACACGAAGGAAGACCTAGTACAGCCAAAAATAAATAAATGAATAAAATTATAATAGGAGAAAAATGAATCCAGGATATTCCATTTAGCTCTATTGAGCTTTTGAGCCTAGTTTTTTAGCTTCTTGTCCTAGAAAGCTTCAGCATTTGGCAGATGTCTTGAGACAGAGACAAATTGGGAGTCTGAGGCAGACCTCCATTAGTTCTTTGTCTTCTAAGCAAAGTGAAAATTCCAGAGGTTCCACTCTGTTTTGGTCCTAGATCCTCTGATTCCCATGCAGTCTTCAAATGCAGAAAACATCTTCTGGGGAAGCTTAGCCATGAATTTCAGACTCTACAGTATTCCAGTTTGTTATCATAGCCCCATACTCTGACTAAAACTTTCATAGTTTCCAGCATAAGCCATCTGCCTGGGATAAACCAGAGGCTCAACCTAACCCCAGAATTAGCAAAATCTCCCAAGGGAGAAAAACAACAATAACAGCGAGGGAAACAGTTGGCCAGCTGGAAATTATACCGTCAGTTCAGAAAGATACTCCCCTCTCTGAAATGTTTTATGCCCTCATTGTTTCCCCATCTTCATTGCACTGCTTTGTCCTGGTATCTTTAAAACCACAATTTTTATAGTACATTTGGCTTGATCTTGATGATTCAGTAAAAGCTTTGACCAGTAGCAATTATGTATTCTACTTAGAAATAGAAATCTGATAGAAGTTTATCAGGACTTTTCTATTAATAGCTTGCTACTACAGTGAATTTTATCAAACTTAAAAATATCTAGTAACAACAGCGAATTTTCTACTTTCATCTCTTAGGTAACACACTAATTTTTCTAAAGTTAAATTACCTTCTTCACCTTCTATGGTGCCTGTAACTTTATTATTCATTTTAAGTTGTTGGTTTTAGGTTGCTACAATATTGTTAAGATATTGCTGCATTCATTAACTTGGAATAGATAATATAAATATAAATAAATGGACATACATTAGATAGATATAAGTTGTCAAATGTTATTTAAATTATTTCTTTCTAAGGTAATTTATTTTTCTGTAGAAAATAAATCCTTTTAAAAGTCATATGCCATCCTTCATCATTTTACTATAAAAATGCCAATTATTAATAAATATATTTAGGAATATGTGTGGTCACCCATATTGAAACTCCATTTCATGCTTTAAGACGTAAGTTTTACTCCAGTTTATCAACATGATTAGAGTGTTATGAAAAGTATTCTGTAATCCTTTGTAGTCCAGAAAATATTAGGAAGACCATTGGGTATAAAGCAACTAGGCACATGAAATGACTGTTCAAAATGTGAACTTTTGATTTTGCAGTCACTTTTCTCAAGGGCGTCCCTGGTGGCTCAGAGGTTAAAGCATCTGCCTGCAATGTGGGAGACCTGGGTTCAATCCCTGGGTCAGAAAGATCCCCTGGAGAAGGAAATGGCAACCCACTCCAGTATTCTTGCCTGGAGAATCCCATGGCCAGAGGAGCCTGGTGGGCTACACTCCATGGGGTAGCAAAGAGTTGGACACGACTGAGCGACTTCACTAAGCTTACTGTTCTCAAAAGGACATGATGAATTCTCACCCACTGACATGTGTACTTACACCTACCAGATGGTACCTTGTTCCTAGCTTTTACTCAAGAGAAATCGAAATTCACTTAGGCTGTCATTATGTCATCTTCAAAGGGAGAATTCTAATTTTAGTAGTCTTCTATCAGTATGGGTAGTCATCTCTCAGTGCCTCAGGGCTCAGTAGGCTTGAGACTTTCCTCAAGGGCTTCAAAGAATTTGTGTAAAAATCCTTTCAGGTCTTTTATTTTGCCCAAAGCTAAATGGAAGTGTATCTGCTAATTTGCAAATGTAATACTCTCAATTTCTGAGTGCCATTTCTTGTTTCCTGAAATTTTCTCATGACACTGATCAAGTCAAGAGTTTTCTAAAGAAAGCATCATCTCACAGTTTCTCTTTGTTTGCTATTAATAACATCTTTTGGTTTGTATGTATGTTTCAAATTTTAAAGAGTAGTACATGCTCATTGCAGAAAGCTTAGGAAACAGAAGATAGAGAAATTTGTTTTTAAAAATTATTCATAATTCAGTACTCACAGAGAATAATTTTTAGCATCTTGATGTTTTTAATCCCAGATGTATGTGTATGTACAAGTCACATATACACAGTATATATGCATTTCACTATTGATTAGATATATGAGCTATTTTTAATTTAGACTGTTACAGGGGAAAATAAACCTGCTTGAACATTACGTATCTTTCAGTGGGCCTAAGAACTATTTTTGTTGAATTTATATCTTAGTTGTGATGGGTATAGAGTACACATAGGTTTAACTTTTTCTTAGAAACTGCCATATAGTTTTCTCAGTGGCAACATCGTTTACTGGCAACCTAGAAACATAACATGCAGCATATTGGTAACAGTGGTATTGTCAGTCTTCTTATTAGTCATTTTTCTTGGATGCATATTTGTATTACATTGTGTTCATGATCAGTATTTCTCTGATGGTTAATGTCATTGCTCACTTTTTGTTTGTTAATCAGTTGATAACCTTGAGAAGTGCCTGTCTGAGGCTTTGGCTAATTAAAAAAAAATTGTTACTTAGTAGATTTCACTATTTTTTAATCTTTCTTGACTACAAATGGCTTGAATTTTGCTTGTTTAATTTTTTGGCTATACTCTGTTACACTCTACAAATGAGTAGTATTTCATTGTATGGTTGCACCATAGTTTGACTTCAAAAGACAACATTTTGGCATCTAGTTTTTGAAGATAATAATATATAAACATTCACATGCAGGTTGCATGTTTTCAGATCAGTTGGGTATTTACGTGTGTGATTGTTGAAACACGTGGTAAGACTTACGTTATCATTCTAAGAAGCTAGCAGACTGTCATACAAAGTTACTGTACCACTTATGTACTCAAATGAGCAATGAATGAAAGATCACAGAACTCTCTTCATCAGCCACTGGTATTGTCAGTTTGGGTTAAGCCATTCTATTACGTGTTGTGGTGACTTCATTTAACTGTTGTTTCCCTGTTGATGAATGATGTTGAACATCTTTTCAAATATTTATTTATCGTCTTTATATCCTCTCTGAGATATCTGATCCAATGTTTTTCTTCCTGTTTTTAAGTTCTGGATGTTTATGTTCTTATTTTTGAGTTTTTAGACTTCTTGGTGTATTTTGTGTATGAGTTTGTTATTGAATATATTTTGCAAATATTTTGTCACAAGTATGTGACTATTCATTTTATTAACAATCTTCTTTAATAGAGCAGAAAGGTTTAGTTTTATAAGGTCAAACTTATGTTTTTTCTTTCATGAAATTTGCTTTTGGGTTTATACACAAAAACTCATCACCATACCCAGGTTCTTGTAAATTTTTTCATGTTTTCTGTCAAAATTTTTGATGTTTTGCATTCTGTGTGTGCATGCTCAATCATGTCCGACTCTTTGCAACTGTAGCCTGTCAGGCTCCTCTGTCCATGGGATTCTCCAAGCAAGAATACTGGAGGGGTTGCCATTTTTTCCTCCAGGGATCTTTCCAACCCAGGGGTAGAACCTGTGTCTCCTGCAACTCCTGCATTGACACATGGATTCTTTACCTCTGAGCTACCTGGGAAGCCCATTTTACACTTCATTTTGAGATAAATTTTAGGAAAGGTATAAGATTTAGTGGGTTTTTGTTTTTTTTACATTAACAATTATTTGACACCATTTGTTGAAAAAAATCACCATTGAATTATCTTGTGCCTTTATCAGAGATCACTTAACAATATTTATATAGATCTGTTGTGAGTAGGTTCTGCTTTCTGTTCCATTGATCTGTATATCTACTGTTTTGCTTAAGTCTTGAAATAAGAATGTGAGTTCTTCAGTGTTCTTCAATATGATGTGCGTTATTCTAGTTTCTTTGTCTTTTTTATGAAATATAGAATTTCTAACTGCTGGAGTTCTGATTGGGATTGTGTTTAGGATTGTGCTTAATCTACAGATTAATTTGGGATAAATTCATACTTTAATAGTAATAAATTCAAACTTTAATGATGTTTAACCCATGAAGTAGAATAACTTTCCATTTATTTAAATCTTTGAATTTTTTTAAATGTATATATATATATATATATATATATTACATATAGTTTGATTTATACCTTAGTACTGCTTTTTTGTTGTTGCTATTATAAATGATACTGAATTTTTAATTTTAAAATTGCATTGTTCATTGCTGGCTTACAGGAAAGCAGTTGACTTTTGTATATGAGACTCGTATCCTTTAATCTTATACCGGCTTATTAATTCCCAGTGGTTTTGTTTTGCTTTTGTAGATTCTTTGTGATTTTCTATACAAATACACTGTCATCTGTGAATAAAGACAGCTTTATTTATTCTTTTTATGTTTAGTATATACTTTTTATGTTTTTTAGACATTTTGTGTTGGATTAGATAAGACTTCTACAGTTATGTTGAATTTAAAAGGACATTTTTGTGTTGTTTCTGATTAAGGTAAAAGCATCTAGTCTGTCACTAAATGTATTAGGTATGCCTTCTCTCTGCTTCTGTTTTCTGAAAGAGATTATAGAGAGTTAGTATTATTTTTATTCCTTAAATTTTTAGTAAAATTTGCCAGTGAAACCATTTGGGTTTGATGTGGGGTTTTTTTTTTTGGGGGGGGGGGTTGTTTTAAATTTGATTAAGTTCTGTTATTTAATTTTTATTTATTATTTTTTCCATCCTTTTTCAGATTCTTTTCCCATTTAGATTATTACAGAATATTGAGCAGAATTCCCTGTGCTGTACTGTGGGTCTTTGTTGGCTATCCATTTTAAATATAGCAGTGGCCATTGAGTTGTTGATAGTATTGCTTTATTATCCTTTTAATGTTCATGAGGTTGAGGTTGGAGATAGATGTGCCTCTGGGCTGGACAGCTGGTGTTTGTCAAGAGGAGTAAAATTCAAGCTTTGTTCTCACCCAGACACTCCAAGGACAAAGCTAGTGGCAAAAACTGTGCTCTGCCAAAGTAAAGAGTAAAGTGCTTACTCCTGAGGTCAAGGAAGACTTTCCTGTCTGCATATGCACAGGAAGGCTTCTTGGGGGTTAAAAGGGAGGGGGCTCCACTCTATAATAAGGGTGAACATGCACCCATAGGCCTCTGAAGCGGGATCCATCTTAGAAAAATGTTGCACACGCATCTTGGGGAGGGTCCATTCACCAGTCACAAGTGAAAAAAGAAACAAAGTCCTGGATGGACTACCTTACATAAGTGATTTTAATCACTTTTTAACTGCCCCACTTCTCATTCAGAATACCCACACTCCTCTCTGGCAGTGTATCTCTGCCAGGCTTCTGACTTACTGTGCTCCTTCCTCATTAGAGAAGATGTCTGTACCTTTTGTCTCTGGTTGTGTATTTCTGCCTGCCTTCTGCCTTAAATTTTCTCTGTGTGCTCTCCCATATGGGCCGTGTCTCTATTAATAAACTTTGTACCTGTTTTTACCATTTTTGCCTCCTTGAAATGTTCTTGCTTTCCAGTGGGGAAAGAGCTAGGGACTTTTCTTCTAGCCTCTAGCCCATGATGGTCCAGTAGCTAGGATTCCTGGTTTTTATCCAGGTTACCCAGGGTCTGTTCCTGGTCAGGGAGCTAAGATCTCTCTTCAGAATTTGCTCACTGCTGTTCCGCTGAGATCAGGGTCAGTAATAAGAACTCCTCTTTCATTTCTGATTAAAAAAACGTATATTTTATTTATTTTTGTCTTTGCTAGCCTGGCTAGAGATTTATTAATCTCATGAATTAAAGTACTAGCCTTTGGTTTTATTTATTTTCTCTATTGTCTTATTTTTAATTTCATTGATAGTAACATAAATTTTAAATATCCCTTTTCTTCTACTTGTTTTAAGATTAAATTATTCTTTTTTCTCTAATTTTCTAATGTAGAAGCTTAAATTATTGACTTCAGATCTTTCATCTTTCCTAATGTATGCCCTTAAAGCTTACATTTTCCTCTAAGAATTTTTTTCATTGCACCCTACAAATTTTCATTAGTTATATTTTCATTTTTATTTAATTTAAATTGATTTTTAAATTTTTCTGGGGAGTTCTTTGACCCATGTGTTACTTAGTTGTTTATTTTCCAAATATTTGCGGGTTTTCTAGCAATTTAAAAAACAAAATTTCTATTTTAAGTCCAGTTTTTGTCTGAGAGCCTACTTTGTATGATTCCTATCATTATTTGTTAATGTGTGTTGTATAGTCTAGCATCTAATATCTTAGTGAGTACTTCAAATGAGCTACAGAAGAATATGTTTCCTACTGTTGTGAACTGGAGTATTATATAGATGTCAATTAGATTGGTTGGTAGTTAAGTATTAGATTAGCTTCCCGGGTGGCTCAGTGGTAAAGAATCTGCCTGCCAAGGAGGAGACTTGGGTTTGATCCCTGGGTTGGGAAGGTCCCCTAGAGAAGAAAATGGCAACCACTCCAGTATTCTTGTCTGGGAAATCCCATAGACAGAGGAGCCTGGCAGACTACAGTGCATGAGGTTGCAAAAGTCAGACACAACTTAGCAACTAAACAACACCAACGTAGTATTAGGTTGGTTAGTAGTATAGTATTAGATCAATCAGTTTATACTTACTAATTTTCTGCCTGCTGGATCCATCAGCTACTAACAGAGTAGATGCTAAAGTCCGTATCTCTATTAGTGGATTTGTCTTTTTCTTTTTTTCATTTTTTTACCTCATGTACTTTAACATCTATTGCTAGGTGCGTGCACATTTAGGATTATTGTTTTCTTAGAGAACTTACTTCTCTATTATATGCATTGCTCTTCTTGATCTCTGATAATTTTCCTTGTTCTGAAGTCTCCATTGTCTGAAATTAACATACTTCAGCTCTCTTTGATTATGATTAGCATGGCTTGTCTACTTCTCTCTTTTTACTCGTAACTTAGCTAAATCTTTATGTTAGAAATTAGTTTCTACTAGACCATGTATAATTGGATCCTTTTTTTACTCAAACATCTCTTGCTTTTAGACTATTTGCATTTAAAGTGATTATTTTCTAATTAACATCTACCATTTTTGAAACTGTTCACTATTTTTTATAATTGTTCTTTGCTTTTTAAAAACTTTTTGTACCTTCTGTTTTTAATAAAAAAAATTTCACATGGTTCCAATTATTTTCTCTTTTAGCACATCAATTATATTTTAAAAACAATGATCCTTATAATTTACAGTATATAACTGAGCAGAAACTGAAAGACCACTGCTGTATACATTTAACATGATAATTGACATAGTTGCACTTAAGTTTACTGTTTTTTTCTGTGTTTCCCATTAAGTTGTATTTCCTATTTATATTTTTTGTTATATATCTTTGGATTAATTTAGTATTTTAACTGTTACATTTTATGTCTTTGTTAGCTTTTTACCAACACTTTCTTTGGTTATTCATTTTATTCTTTTAGTGCTTACTCCATAGATGAAAATATGCATCCTATATTTTGTACTGTTGACTGAATTAGAAATATTTCATTACCACTTCCAAAAGAATTAAAAAAAAGCATTTTATCTTTTATTTACTGCTTCCTATTCTTTGTCCTACATGTGTTTTAATACATTATAAATTTCACAAGATGTTATTTTTCTTTTATTAAATAGCCAATATTCATTTGCATTTACTATCATGTTTACCTTTCTAGTTTTTTTTTCCTTCATTTGTTCAAATTCTGTGCTTCCATTTGAGATCATTTCCCCTTAATCTGAAGACATCTTTTTTCAAATTTCATAGAGATTAGCACTGCTGCCAATAAGCTATCCAAACATATCAGTTTTTTATCTTAAAAAACAACAACTTTTTTTTTAACTGTATTCTGAGTTGGCAGCATTTTTCTTTTCCTTTAGTCCTGTAAAAGATTTACTTTGTTCTTGCACAGATTTTGTTAAAAGTTTGCTATCAGTCATATTTTTTCTTCCTTTTGTTTATATATTTTTCATCTAGCTGTATTTATTTAAAATGTCTGCTTTTTGGTTATTATATGCTTAGATGTGGTTTCTTTTATGCTATATAGGATTTGCTGAGCTTCTTGAAGCTGTTGATTGATTTTTTTTCATCATATTAGGAAAGCTATTAGATAATATTTCTTTAAATATCATTTATACTCCGTGTTACTATTTGCTAAGAAACTCTAATTTTAAGTATTTACAAATTTTGACTATGCCTTACTTGTTTCTTAGATTCTGGCAATTTGTTTAATCTCTCCAGATACATTTTTGCAGATAATTAGCTTTTTAATTCACAAATACTACTTTTTTTCTCCAGCCTGCTCTTAAAAGCCACTAAAAGAGCTCTTAATTTCAAATATTAAGCTTTGTAATTCTAGACTGTCCATTTGATGTTTTCAAATAAAATGCTATATCTTTGAAATTCTCTGTTTTCTTCATTTGCCCATGTTTTTCTCAGTGGGCTTAAACGTATAATTATAGTTATGCTGTTGACTTTATCTACAATCATTATCTTGGTCATCTCTGGTTATGCTATAGCAGAACCCTTTTCTCTTTTGTTTTCCTGTTACTTTTCCTTTCTCAATAGTTTTATTTAATGTGCATTGGGCATTATGAAAGAAATGTGATTTATACAGACCGTCTTCTGATGCTTTTCTTTATAGTGGTAAAAGTCACATGATATAAAACATACTATTTTAACCATATTTAACTGTACAGTTCAGTTCCATTAAGTACATTCACATTGTTGTGTGACTCTTACCATCATGCATCTCCTGAATTTTTCACTTTCCTAAACTGAAACTGTCCCATTCCTGCTCCCTACCCATCTCCCTGGCATCTACGAATTTGATTATTATAGGTACCTCATATAAGGGATATCAAACAGTATCTGTCTGCACACACTGTGTATTGATTAGGTAGCATCACCAACTCAATGCACATGAATTTAAGCAAACTTTGGGAGACAGTGAATGAAGGGAAGCCTGGCGTGCAGCAGTCCATGTAGTTGCAAAGAGTTGGACGTGACTTAGTGACAACAGAACTGTATATTGGAATGTATTTTTAAGGTTAACAGACAGTATCTTTTTTCCCTGTGTGCTGTTCAATAGGTTCTTGTCGGTTATCTATTTTACACGTAGTTGTGTATATATCAATCCTAAACATTCAGTTTATCTCCACCTTTCCCACTTAATGTCCATGCATTTGTTCTCTATGTCTGTGTCTCTATTTCTGCTTCGCAAGGAGGTTAATATATAAGTTTTTTCCTAGATTCCACATATATACACTAATATATGATACTTGTCTTTTTCTTTCTGACTTACTTCTCTCTGTATGACAGTCTATAGGTCCACCCACTTCTCTGCAAATGGCACAATTTCATTCCTTTTTATGGCTGAGTAATATTCCATTGTACATGTACCACATCTTCTTTATCTATTCCTCTGTCAGTTGGCATTTGGGTTACTTCCATGTCCTGGCTATTGTGGCTAGTGCCTCAGTGAACACTGGGCCACATGTAACAGTTTCACTTCATCTTTTACAATTTGGATTCCTTTTATTTCTTCTCTGATTGCTGTGGCTAGGACTTACAAAACTATGTTGAATATTAGTGGTGAAATTGTACATGTTGTCTTATTCCTGACCTTTCCGTTCTTCCCAATTGAGAATGATATATGCTGTGAGTTGTCATATATAGGTTTTATTATGTTGAAATAAGCCCGGGTGGCTCGGTGGTAAAGAATCCCCCTGCTAATGCAGGAGAGACAGGAGACATGGGTTTGGTCCCTGTGTTAGGAAGATCCCCTAGAGGAATAAATGGCAACCCATTCCAGTATTCTTTCCTGGAAAATCCCATCAGCAGAGGAGCCTGGTGGGCTACAGTCTATGGGATCACAAAGAGTTGGACAGAACTTGATGACTGAGTACAAAGTTCCCTCTATACCAACTTTCTGGAGAAGTGTTTTTTTTTTATCATAAACAGGTGTTGAATTTTGTCAAAAGCTTTTTCTCTATCTACTTTGATGATGATATGGCTTTTATTCTTCAATTTGTCAATATGGTGTACCATATGTATCCCATATGTATCCTTGGGATAAATATCACTTGATCATTATGTTGACCCTTTTAATGTGTTGTTGGATTCTGTTTGCTTGTATTTTGTTGATGATTTTTGTGTCTGTGTTCATCAGTGATATTGGTCTGTAATTTTCTTTTTTGTGTTATCTTTGTTTGGTTTTGATATCAAGGGGGTGGTGGCCTCATAGAATGAGCTTTGGAGTATTCCTTTTGCAATTTTCTGAAAGTGTTTGAAAAGGATTGATGTTAGCTAGTCTCTAAATGTTTGATAGAATTCACCAGTGAAGCCATTGGGTCCTGGATTTTGGTTCACTGGAAGATTTTTAACCATAGTTTCAATTTTATCCCTTACAATTGGTCTGTTCAGATTTTCTACTTCTTCATGGTTCAGTCTTGGAAGATTGTACTTTTCTAAGAATTTGTCCATTTCTTCCAGGTTATCCATTTTATTGGCATATAGTTGCCTGTAGTAGTCTCCTACTATCCTTTCTATTTCTGCATTGTCATTTGTAATTTTTCCTTTTTCATGTCTAATTTCATTGATTTGAGTCCTCTCTCTCTTTTTCTGGCTAAAGATTTCTCAATTTTGTTTATCTTCTCAAAGAACCAGCTTTTGGTTTCATTGACCTCTGCTATTGTCTCCATTTCTATTTTATTTATTTCTGCCATGATTTATTTCCCTCTACTAACTTTGGGTTTTGTTTGTTCTTTCTCTAATTGCTTTAGGTGCAAGATTATGTTGTTTATTTGAGATTTCCCTTGTTTCTTAAGGTAGTATTGTATTATTATAAACTTCTCTCTTGGAACTGATTTTGCTCCATCCCTTCGGTTTTGGGTCATTGTCAATTGTTCCTATGTATTTTTTTTACTTCTTATTTGATTTCTTCATTGATCTCTTGGTTATTTAGTAGCATATTGTTTAGCCTACATGTTTTTTAAAGTTTTTTTTCCCAGTAATTGATTGCTAATTTCATTCAGAAAACATACTTGATATGATTTCAGCTTTCTTAAATTTGCCTATACTTGATTTGTGACCCAAGATAGGATCTATCCTGGATAATTTCCCATATGTACTTGAAAAGAAAGTATAGTCTGCTGCTTTTGGATGGAATGTCCTACAAATATCAATTAACTATCTGGTCTGACATGTCATTTAAATATTGTGTTTCCTAATTTTCTGTCTGGGCCATCTATTGGTGTAAGTAGAGTGTTATAGTCCTCCACTTTTACTGTGTTTCTGATAATTTCCCACTTTATGGCTATTAGAATTTGCCTATGTGTTGAGTTGCTCCTATATTGGGTACATGAATATTTATAATTGCTACATCTTGTTGGATTGATCCCTTATCATCATGTAATGTCCTTCCTTGTTTTTTATAACGATCTTTATTTTAAATTCTGTTTTATCTGATATGAGAATTGTTACTCTGGCTTTTTTTTTTTGATATTTATTTTCATGGAATATCTTTTTCCACCCTCTTACTTTTCCACCTCCTCACAGTCTGTATGTGTGTCTAGGTCTGAACTGTGTCGCTTGTAGATAGCATATATTTGGGTCTTATTTTTGTATCCATTCAGCCAGTCTGTGTCTTTCGCTTGGAGCATTTAATCCATTTACATTTAAGGTAATTATCAGTGTATATATTGCTATTACTATTTTAAAAATTGGTTTAGGTTTGCTTTTGTAGGTATTTTTCTTCTCTTGTGTTTATATCCAAGAGAAGTTCCTTTAGCATCTGTTGTAAAACTGGTTTGTTGGTAGTGAATTCTCTTGACTTTTGCTTACCTGTAAAACTTTTGATTTCTCTGTTGAGTCTGAATGATAGCCTTGCTGGGTAGGTTAATCTGGGTTGTAGGTTTTTCTATTTCATCACTTTAAGTATATCCTGCATGCTCTTCAGGCCTACAGAGTTTCTGCTGAAAAATCAACTGATAAATTTATGGTGTTTTCCTTGTATATTATTTGTTGCTTTTCCCTTGTTGTTAGTATTTTTCTTTGCATATAATTTATTTTGGTTTGATTAATATGTGTATCAGTGTATTTCTCATGGGGTTTTTCCTGTGTGGGACTCTGTGCATTTCCTGGACTTGAGTGGCTTCCCAAGTTAGAGACATTTTCAACTATCAGTTCAGTTCAGTCATTCAGTCATGTCTGACTCTTTGCAATCCTGTGGACTGCAGCATGGCAGGCTTCCTTGTCCATCATGAATTCCCAGAGCTTGCTCAAACTAATGTCCATTGAGTCAGTGATGTCATTCAACTATCTCATCCTCTGTTGTCCCCTTCTCCTCCTTCCTTCAATCTTTCCAACATCAGGGTCTTTTACAAGGAGTTAGTTCTTTTCATGAGGGGGCCAAAGTATTGGAGCTTCAGCTTCAGCATCAGTCCTTCTAATGAATATTCATGGTTGATTTCATTTAGGATTGACTGGTTTGATCTCCTTGCAGTCCAAGAGACTCCAACACCACATTTTCAGCTATAACCTCTTCAAATAATCTTCTCAGATTCCTTTTTCTTTTTCTTCTTCTTCTAGGACCTCTATAATTAGAATGTTGTTGCATTTAATATTGTCCCACAGGTTTCTGGAACTGTCCTGTTTCTTTTCATTCTCTTTTGTTCATTCTGCGCCTCAGGAGGTATTTCCACCATTTTGTCTTCCAACTTACTTATCTGTTCTTCTGCCTCACTTGTTCTACTATTGATTCCTTCTAGTGTATTTTTCATTTCAGTTATTGTGTTGTTCATGCCTCTTTGTTCTTAAGTTTTTCTAGGTCCTTATTAAATATTTCTTGTATTTTCTCCATCCATACCTTTATACTGTTTCGAAGATTTTTTATTACCTATACTGACATTATGTGAATTCTTCTCTAAGTACATTACCTGTTTCCTCTTCACTTATATGATCTTTGAAGCTCCTTTCTGCTTCCTTCTCTCTCTGGTCACTTTTCCCAAATCCCGGCTCTCTGGACAGTCCTCAATTTCAACTTTATGCTCTATGCTTGACTGACCTCTGATCTGCTTCAAACCTATTTCCCTGAACCACATTTTAGAACAGGAGCTTAAACAAAAATTAATGGGGGTTTTGGTTGTGGTTTACTGATCCCTGTTTACCACATGCTGTCAAGGTAAAAAAAAGCTGTAGATGGAGTCCAACTCCAATGCATCAATTCTCTTAGTAATTTTACCTGTAATAATGCATCCCTTCACTCAGTAATTTTACCTGTCATTTAGAACATATAAAACAGCAAACAACTGACTTAAAAAAAATAGCCTATACAGCATTTGTAGTCTCTTTTTAAAAAATCAATGCAATGGTCTAATGACAACTATTCCATCTTTGTTAGAATCAAGTTATCCCTTATTCTTACTTCTACTTTTGAAAGTATAAAAAAAGTATATACCACCTATACTGTAATGCTAAATTTCCTCTGGTAACCATAAAGGTGGGTAGGAGGCATAAAGTGAAGGAGTGGGATACTTAGAAGGTAAATAAAAAGAGGGGCGGGGAGAATCTTTATATATTGTCGTGCTTCAAAATTTATAAAATATGTATATTTATATTTGTATGAAACCATATTACACTGTTTGTCTATAAGAGTGAACATTCAGCTAAATTGCAAGTGTTTTTGCTTAAAGCTTTTAAATTTCGTTTGAGTCATCCCTCATTTGATTAACATATATCTTAGATGTCCTCTGATCAGAGACACATATAAATAATTTGAAGCCTGCATGAAGTTTGAAATTTTTGGAACTATTCCCCATTTCCTTAACATGCATAATTAAGAGGTACTCATTTGGTTGTGGCTGTTACTTGTATTTAAGATACATAAAAAAGATTTCTTCTGAGAGTGCAGTTCTTTGGGACTTAAATAATAATGTTACTTGACAAAAAAAGTTACATAAGGGAGTTTTTTAATTTAAAATTTAAATACCTTAAGATATAAATTATTCTTCTTCAAAAAATGTGTTTTCCAAACTCAAAAGAAAACAAATGGTATTTTTCCTAAGCAGCAACCAAACAAATAAAAATAAAAACACAGCTTAATTAGAGACAGTTCTTATGTCTCAAGGTCATGTAGACATTCAGATTCTAACTTAATTCAACTCTCATCCTTCTCTCCACTCTGAAGTGATGTTTGTGGATGTTGAAAATAAAGCCAAGTCATTTGTATTTACTGGAATTACATTTGTAAAATCACAAACCTATTGCAAGTAAATGTCCTTGATTTTTCATTTACCTCCAGTGAGCTCAATCCAATATGAAATAAAGAATACTAAATTTGCACAAAGAGACATTCCTTGCTGTAACAGCCTGAGGTGTATTCATGCTTTGAAATATTTCCAAAATATAGGTGGTTAAATTGCCTCTTAGAAGAATATGTTTAAAATCTCCCTAAGTGTAGTGTCAACTCCTTACGTGTCATATAACTTGATGTTCTTATTCTAAATATAAACTCTGACATCTAGAATTAAAGATTAAAGGACATTGAGGAAAATTTTATTTGACATTTGTTGCTCTTGATGACCTGTGAACAAACTTGCCTGATGCAAAGGAGCCTCACAGAGGCCTAATAAACATCCTGAGAACTACCACTTACTGAATACTCAATACTCTGTCAAACACTTTACACAGGTTATCTATAATAACTATCCCAATACTTTACAAAGTATTATCCCCTTTGTGTAGTAAATAAAAGTGTGACCCCAGATGGTCAGGTTAGTTGTCACAATTGTGAGAGCTAGTCAGTGTCAAAGCCACATTTACCCTATGTCTTCCTGGACCCAGAACTAGAGATACTCAATGCCTTTGCCATTTTGCCTTTGAGCTAGTATGAAGTTACACAAATTTAACTCAAGTTTTTGGCTAGACAACTGAATAACAAGTTCAGAGAGAGTGAGGCCACTACTAATCTACCTCCACCTCTATGGGATTTTTGTTTTAATTATTTTACTCATTTATCAACTCATTTAACAAATATTTATTAAATTCGGTCCCCCTGAACAATAGGCTGGCCTGGAGAATTCCATGGACTGTATAGTCCATGGGGTTGCAAAGAGTTGGACACAACTGAGTCACTTTCACTTTCACTTGAGCAGTAGAAATTTAAAACAAGTCAGACAACATCCTGCCTTATGGAAATTACATTCTGATAAGGAAGAGTGACAGTAAGCATAATAAGAAAAGGAAAAAAGAACTTCTAATAGTGATAAGTTCTATGAATATTATGAAATATAATAAATAGGAATGGGATTAAACAGCATGGTCAGGGTGCCCTTTTCCTGTGGAAGTACATTGGATTTAATAAAATATGCAACTCAGCTTCAACATTTTGAAGCCTGGATTTCACACATGTCAGGCCTAGAGTTTGGTTAATTCAAATTCAGATTTCCTCTCCACTTCTTTAATACTGCTTCAGAGGAAGAGGCCTGGAGCTCCTCAGATAGAGATGCACCCTTCTATTGTTAATATTCTTTTTAATCATAGATACTGCTTTATAGCAAGGACATTTTCTTGAAAGAATAATTGGCTCCTGTGGTAGGATAACTTCGAAAAAAAGGGAGATTATTTTTTTTTCTAATTCTTGTTCCTTACTATTTATATGTGGTTCTAATATATATGTGGTTCTAATAGTGAGAGGAGAGTGATCTGCCTTAATGGAAGGGGCATGTCAATCCATAAGTTGGTAATCACTTTCTTTCTTCCTGAAAATGTTAGAAATAGCAGTAATCAACAAGGCGAAATGGGAGAAATGTAGTCAGAATACCCTGTAGCTATTTGAGCACTACCATATAGCTGGTTTTCCTGAATTGAATAACTGTTCACAGCTTGTATGAACCAAATGCTTTCTTGTTTATAATGTAATGGAAAACAGTTCAGGCTAAAACAATGTAAGTGAATCAATGGCTACAAAATTATTAGCACCATGGTAATACACTGTTATGTTTATTGACCACTAACTTGAAAGTGAAAGAGGCAAGTGAAAAATTTGGCTTAAAACTCAACATGCAGAAAACTAAGATCATGGCATCCAGTCCCATCACTTCATGGCAAATAGATGGACAAACAATTGAAACAGTGACAGACTTTATTTTGAGGGGCTCCAAAATCACTGCAGATGGTGACTGCTGTCATGAAATTAAAAGGCGCTTGCTCCTTGGAAGAAAAGCAATGACCAAAATAGACAGCATATTAAAAAGCAGAGGCTTTCCTTTGCCAGCAGAAGTCCATCTAGTCACAGTCTGGTTTTTCCAATAGTCATATATGGATATGAGAGTTGGACTATAAAGAAAGCTCAGAAACAAAGAATTGATGCTTTTGAACTGTGGTGTTGGAGAAGACTCTTGAGAGTCCCTTGGACTGCAAGGAAATCAAACCAGTCAATCCTAAAGAAATCAGTCCTGAATATTCACTGGCAGGACTGATGTTGAAGCTGAAGTTCTAATACTCTGGCCACCTAATGTGAAGAAGTGACTTATCTGAAAAGACCCTGATGCTGGGAAAGATTGAAGGTGGGAGGAGAAGGGGACGACAGAGGATGAGATGGTTGGCTGGAATCACTGACTCGATGAACATGAATTTGAGCAAGCTCCAGGAGTTGGTAATGGACAGGGAAACCTGGCATCCTGCGGTCCATGGGGTCACAAAAAGTCAGACATGACTGAGTGACTGAACTGAACTTTACTAGGGTAACCTCTAAGTTAAATTTTCATTTGTAATGTTTCCTGATAGCATCAAATAAAAACTCTCTATGCCAAGGCTGGTATAAACTTGCCTTGCATGGGGGAAAAATGTACCACTGACTTTTGAAATAAAGGATATTCTTTGTTTGGAGGACAAACAAAGGCAAAGCAGATAACACCTATTAAACTCAGAAATTGCATTGTAAATTGTAATTGCATATTGTTTTACTATGGCCAAATAATGATTAAAGAAATATTTATGTTCTTACTACCAAAAAAGATATGGCATATTTTTTTGCCTTTATTAATTGAAATGATAGAATCTCTAAAGGTGAAAGTAGAGCCATCTGCTCTCTTTGCTTCCTTTAATTATTTTGTGTTAGCTTTGACAAGGTGTTACTGAAGATTTATTGCAAAGAATTTCACTTCACTAGAGCTTAAGTCTTATTATATAAGCACAGGCAAATCTGAATTCTCTATGACTTGTGTGCATGGTTTTGAAATATCTGTGTTTGCAAAACAAAGCTCAAAAATGTGTAAAAGATACAAGATGTGACAGTTGCCATATACAAAGAACCTTTGCTGAAGGCAAGATGTGGTAACCAGAATTCCTTTTTTGTTCATTCCTGTATACTTTGTCTGAACAATCATTATGTCCTGAATTTTTGTTCCACAGATGTTCAGTCCTCTGTTTCTCTAGCACCCCTTTTCATACAATCCATCAGGGATGGCTGTTTGAGGAATGGATATTTGTTTTTCCCTACTTGCTGTCTCTTTGTAATGGTGATAAATAGTGCTGCTTTCTTTTCCAAGAATCTTCTGAGAATTGAGAGTGACTTTATTTGCCTACCAAGTAACTTCCATTAATTTATTCAATTTCATGAAATCCCAAGAATTAATTCAATATTTTATCATAATTCACATGAAAATTCACCTTTTTGTATCCTCTCCCTCACCTCTCACAACACATGTGAGCACTGGAGTATTTGCAGTGGGGCATAGGCAAGCCAAGGAACTTGATACACATGAAATTTAACAGCTCAGTCAAAACTGTCTATTTACATCCCTGAATTTTATCCCCCCACCTCTCAAGAGAAAGGAAAATTATGCACGCATTCACAAATGATATTGAAGGAAAAACACTGTGCTGTGAATCTCAATCCTGTAAATATAGTTAGGAATTGAGACAGTACCCTGGAGAAGGGGATGGCAACCCACTCCAGTATTCTTCAGGCTTCCCTGGTGGCTCAGATGGTAAAGAATCTGCCTGCAATGAGGGAGACTTGGATTTGATCCCTGGGTTGGGAAGATCCCCTGGAGAAGGGAATGGCAACCCATTCCAGTATTCTTGGCTGGAGAACTCCATGGACAGAGGAGCTGGGCAGGCTACAGTCCATGGAATCACAAGAGTTGAACACGCCTGAGCAACTAACACTTGCACCTGAGGTGTTTATTTAAATGAAAATTTAATAGTTTTTTATTATGGGAGAGCACCTTTTCTTCTGCGACCTCCATTTATGAGAAATTGTGTTTTCTTTTATTTAAATAAAACACTGTCTGTTAAAGTCCATCCCCAAATAGCCCCATACTGTATCTCAAACACTATCAATGATGATGTAAATTATTGCAACATTTTCTGGAAAACTGTAAGCAAGTAAATTTAAATATTTTAAAAATTATACCTCCTTTGACCTAGCTACTTACACCAAGGATCTATTTTATGAAAACAAAGTATAAAATCATAATATATATGTATATATATTGTTAAAATAGGTGTTATAAGTACAGTTACGATAAATACTAAGTTAGCACAGAGACATTCATTGCTGTAACTGCTTGAGGTATATCCATGCAGAAGAAAGCTTTGAAATGTTTACAAAATATATGTGGAATATGGGAGTAGCCACCCATCCCACTATTCTTGCCTGGAAAATTCCAGTTGTTTCCATAGTAAATACAATCCATGTTTTCTAGTGGTAAAGAACCTGCCTGCCACGGCAGGAGACATAAGACACTAGTTCCATCCCTGGGTCAGGAAGATCCCCTGGAGGAAGGAAAGGCAACCCACTCCAGTATTCCTGTCTGGAAAATCCCATGGACAGAGGAGCCTGGTGGGCTATGGTCCAGAGGGACATAAAGAGTTGGACATGACTGAAACGGACTTAGCATGCACACACTCATATTTGTACTTGCATGCTAGAGATTTAATATATTGTATACTCAATCCAGGGATTGAACCCACATCTCTTATGTCTCCTCCATTGGCAGATGGGTTCTTCACCACCTGGAAAGCCCCAAAACATAATGTTTATTCATAATGAATGTACATTTTAAGTGTAAAACTTTCAACCCATATAAAATTGACACTAAAGAAACGTAATGCTTTCTGCCCAATGACAGCTGAAAGATTTTGAGTGATGGGATGTGCATAAGTAGGTTTTTATACAACCCTACTTAAAGATAATTTTTTGGCTACTTTATTTTTTTATTTTTACTTTTTAAATATATATATTTATTTATTTTTCTTTACATTATTGTGTTGATTTTGCCATACATTGACATGAATCCGCATAGGTATACATGTGTTTCCCTTCCAGAACTTCCCTCCCACCTCCCTCTCAATTCCATCCCTCTGGGTCATCCTGGTTCACCAGCCCTGAGCACCCTGTATCATGCATCAAACCTGCGCTGGCGATTTATTTCACATATGATAATTTACAGGTTTCAATGCCATCCTCCCATATCATCCCACCCTTGCCCTCTCCCATAGAGTCCAAAAGACTCTTCTGTACATCTGCATCTCTTTTGCTGTCTCACATACAGGGTTATCACTACTATCATTCTAAATTCCGTATATGTGCATTAGTATAACGTATTGTTGTTTTTCCTTCTGGCTTACTTCACTCTGTATAATAGGCTCCAGTTTCGTCCACCTCAGTAGAACTGATTCAAATGTATTCTTTTTAATGGCTGAGTAATATTCCATTGTGTATATGTACCACAGCTTTCTTATCCATTCGTCTGCGGATGGACATCTAGGTTGCTTCCATGTCCTGGCTATTGTAAACAGTGTGGCGATGAACATTGGGGTACACGTGTCTCTTTCAGTTCTGGTTTCCTCGGTGTGTATGCCCAGCAGTGGGATTGCTGGGTCATATGGCAGGTCTATTTGCAGTTTTTTAAGGAATCTCCACTGTTTTCCATAGTAGCTGTACTAGTTTGCATTCCCACCAACAGTGTAAGAGGGTTCCCTTTTCTCCACATCCTCTCCAGCATTTATTGTTTGTAGATTTTTGGATTGCAGCCATTCTGACTGGTGTAAAGTGATACCTCATTGTGGTTTTGATTTGCATTTCTCTGATAATGAGTGATGTTGACCATCTTTTCATGTGTCTGTTAGCCATTTTTATGTCTTCTTTGGAGAAATGTCTGTTAAGTTCTTTGGCCCATTTTTTGATTGGGTCATTTATTTTCCTAGAATGGAGCTGCAGGAGTTGCTTGTATATTTTTGAGATTAATTGTTTGTCCGTTGCTTCATTGGCTATTATTTTCTCCCATTTTGAAGGCTGTCTTTTCACCTTGCTTACAGTTTCCTTTGTTGAGCAGAAGCTTTTAATTTTAATTAGGTCCCATTTGTTGATTCGTGCTTTCATTTCCAATGTTCTGGGAGGTGGGTCATAGAGGATCCTGCTTTGGTTTATGTTGGAGAGTGTTTTGTCCATGTTTTCCTCTAAGGGTTTTATAGTTTCTGGTCTTAAATTTAGATCTTTAATCCATTTTGAGTTTGTTTTTGTGTATGGTGTTAGAAAGTATTCTAGTTTCATCCTTTCACAAGTGGTTAACCAGTTTTCCCAGCACCACTTGTTAAAGAGGTTGTCTTTTCTCCATTGTATCTTCTTGCTTCCTTTGTCAAAGATAAGGTGTCCATAGGTGCGTGGATTTATCTCTGGGCTTTCTATTTTGTTCCATTGATCTATATTTCTGTCTTTGTGCCAGTACCATACTGTCTTGATGACTGTGGGTTTGTAGTATAGCCTAAAGTCAGGCAGGTTGATTCCTCCAGTTCCATTCTTCTTTCTCAAGATTGCTTTGGCTATTCGAGGTCTTTTGTATTTCCATACAAATTGTGGAATTACTTGTTCTAGTTCTCTGTAAAAGACAGCTGGTAGCTTGATAGGAATTGCATTGAATCTATAGATTACTCTGGGTAGTATACTCATTTTCACTATATTGATTCTTCCAATCCATGAACATGGTATATTTCTCCATCTATTTGTATCCTCTTTGATTTCTTAAAGATAAATTATATCTATACTTATTTATCTGTGTTTTTGAATAAACAGATCACAAGTGTGGTTTTACAAAGTTTAAACCATATCATAGGAAGTTAGCTTCGTTGTGCTCTCAGCTATTTATGCATGAATCTTTTTTGAGGAAATTGTGTTGATGAATGTAAATGTTTTCTAAATGAGAGGATAAGGGCTCTGTGTTTGGTCACTGATTAGCAACTATAACGTTTATGTCCTTAATCACTGATTAGAGACTGTAAAGAGGTAATCTTAATACCTCTTAAAAATCATGAATAGATAATATCAACTCTTAGTGACAGTTTGAGCTGTTGGAATGTATTGCTGGTGGGAGGATAAATTGATATAATGAATTTAGAAAATAATTTAGCATTGCCTGATAAAATTGGACATATTTGAGTTGCACCAATTCCATTCCTAAGTATATGTTTCATATTTTCTACCCTTGTATATGTGCAACAGAAGAAATAATCAAGAATGCTTAAAAAAGAATAGTTTGTAACCCAAAAATGATAGTCCAAATAACTATCAATATCAACATCAATATTAAAACAGGTAAATAACTTGTGATATATTAATTCAGTGAACTATCCCACGTCAGAGACAAAATTACTCTATTATGGCTACATTAAACAACATGGATGAATCAAGATTGAACTGACTAAAAATAATGAAGAGTATATAATATAATTAAGATATATTTCAAATGAAACAGGGTATTTTTAGGGATATAAATGTATGCAACCAAAGAAAAGTGAAGCAACAATAAAGAAATTTGATACAGTAGCCTCTTTAAGGATGTCAAGGAGATGGGAAAAGGATGAGCTACATTAAGAACCTCAGGAAAACGATGATAATATTTTAATTAAACTGAACATTGTGCCCATAGAGAATCACCATATCTTTATTCTTTACATTTATTTTATAAGCAATCTTTTATATATATTTTAAAAATCATTTAATGAGAATAAGACATTTTTAAAGATGTATTTAATATAGGTATTTTTTGGATTAAATAAAAACTAAAACCCCAAACAAAATTTTAAAAGAGATGGTACAAAGTAGTATTACTTTAGATTCCTGACATTAGCACTATCATTACCTATTTGTTCCCTATGGTGTGATTAAAATGAGGACTCAGGCTTTGCATCTTATTTTTAGCATATACTACATTAAAAAAGAAAACTGATAAGAGCTGTATCATTGTGACTCCCACAGAAGCCAAATTCTTAGCCAAATTTTTAGTATGCATTTTCTTAGAGGTAGGTGTTCATGTGTGTGCATGTGTGTGTGAGTGAGCGTATGTGTGTGCACAGCAAGACACTAAATCCACATCAACACTTCATGCATTTGAGATACCATTTTTTCTTTTCAAGAGCTATTAAGTATGTCTGATGGATTGAATAGAATCCAGTTGTAGAAGGATATATCACTGTTATTCCATTGTGAATTAGCCATCACAAGGGAAATCAAGCTATCAGATTTCAAAAGAGTTGTGGAATTTAGAAAGTATTAAAATCAGCTCAGACAGGTTTCATCTTCCTATGTTACATGTCAAATGGCCAAGGTCCACCTCAGTTCTTCTCCAACACCTCATGTCTAGCCACAGCTGCAGGTTCCACCAGTGCTCAGGTCTTTAAACACCATAACATTAATTCCACCTAATACAAAGTTCTGCAAAATGTTTTCCACTGGCAAATATGTTTGGGAGATACATTGCCAAAGACAATAAATTTCTTAACTTAAGAACATTTTAGAGGATATTAAATCTGTAAAGTGCTTTTTTGATTCTCCTCTAAATGGGAGACATTGCCACATTATTCCTCGAATTCATTTGATTATAATACTTTTCTTTCTCTTGGAGTATCACCTCAAGGAATTTGGGATTTGTATAGTAGACTTTGAAAAATATTGATAAGATTTTTTTCTGTTCTGTGTTTACCCTTTCCAAAAAAGGAATAGTATCTGAAGAACTTAGGCTATCTCATTAGACTATTAGAATCTACTATGGGGTGGCAGAATCAAGTGATACCTTTCTTTCCAAGTAATCTAAACCCTAAAATATTAATCTGGCCTCTAGAGTTATTTTTTTAATGAGTCTTTGAAGATTCACCTTCCCTTTAATCAGGCCAAAGATTTTTCACTTTAAATATAGAAGTATGTCTCACTGAAGTTTCTCTACAAATATCATGCGACCCACATCCTACTTGGTTGTTTTTAGATTCCTAGTCCTCATAAAAGAATAAGACCAAAAGGTGAGAAAAGTCAGGAATGCTCTGAATGAAATGGAATAAAAAATTATGTGACACTCCATATGGAGTTTTATTTAAGTGTGAATTGGGGAAAAAATAACCTATCACAATATTATTAATGCCTTATGGGTTTTCAAATTTTTCTAAGTAATTTTGAAAAGTCCTTCAAAATTTCCAGTGTCTTTCACAACTTTTTCAAGGTCGCCAATATATAGGATTATTATTTTTGTTTTTATGTGATGATTAGTAATGTGCAAGACACAGCAAATTTAGACAAGCTCCATAATCACAGGATATAGTGTGACTTTCTTAAAATGCTGCTGCTGCTAAGTCGCTTCAGTCATGTCCAACTCTGTGCGACCCCATAGATGGCAGCCCACCAGGCTCCCCTGTCCCTGGGATTCTCCAGGCAAGAACACTGGAGTGGGTTGCCATTTCCTTCTCCAATGAAGGAAAGTTAAAAGTGAAAGTGAAGTCACTCAGTCATGTCCTACTCTTCACGACCCCATGGACTGCAGCCTTCTGGGCTCCTCCATCCATGGGAGTTTCCAGGCAAGAGTATTGGAGTGGGTTGCCATTGCCTTCTCCAAATGTTCTTTCTACTCACAACTTTCTTCCAGTAATATCAGGGAATGATGGTAACAGGGAATACAACAAAGATCATATCTCAAGAAGAGTCTTGATACTAACCACATTTACCACCTTGATTCAACTTCTAAATCAACCATTCATCTTTGATTTGAATGTGCTCGCATGTGCAGACTGACCAGGAGGCCATTGCTTGTTCCCATTTGCTTATGCATGGGGTGGAGAGGTATTATAGCCCCTTGATCTATAATAGAGGATGGTGGAACCCTGCCTACTAGGACACAGTATGGCACACAGAAGTGGATAGATAAAGTAAATATAAAAATAAGGCAGATGCTAGACTGTTTGATTCCATAATTCCTGGTGTATTGATTGGATGAGGTTTGTAATTATGTCAAACTGGAAAGCTGTCAGTCAACATAACCCCTCTGTGTTCCATTCAGCATCAACCCAAGCTTGTGATGTGAAGCCTTCAGAAAATGAAGTTTAGTGGTAATGTCAGCTGCTGGCTAAACTTACATTGGCAATTATATTTAATAATGACTCTTGCAACTTCCACATGAGTTTTTTGTACACATGAACATAGGATAGTCAAGTGTTAAGATCAAAGCATCTGCCAATATGTTGAAAAATAAAAGAGAAAGATACCTCTACATTCTTCATCTTGTGCTGTGCACTGCTCTACAGACTGAGAACTGGAAATCTCTGGTATAAACTATACCTCTTAAAAGGATTAGGGGAACTTTGGCACTACACAGTTGTAGGATGGTAAGTTCTAATATTTTTGATACGTTAATGTGCTTCTTAAGCCTCTGAAAGAGTTCTTACAGACTATTTTGATTATTTCCATTATATAAAGCAAGAAGTCATTTTTCAGATTGAGTAAACTAAGGAGGATTGAAAAACTGGAAATGACAAGTTCAGAATTTCAGTTTAAATGTTTCTGACTCCAGCACTTAATATCTTAAGCGCTAAGGCATTTTGTTCCTAAAGAAACTAGTAGCATCACTTAATATAGAAGAGGACTTTTCTGAAACTCTGAAATAATATTGTTGTGATCTCCTCTGTTCAAAGAATAAATGATGCATTAGAAAGCAGGACTTGTTAAGGACTAAACGCATCTGTCCTTGAGCCCCATATCAACATAAATACATCCTCCACCCTGTTACTGAGTCTCTGTGCAACTTCTTTAGTTTCTCAGGGGTTCTTATTACAACTTGTTAGTTCATATTTATTACTGTGTTTTTCTCTTTAATATCTATTTCCCCAACTAGAAAACCAACTCAAAGAAGGAATGGACCCCTCTTGCTTTATTCACTGGTGTACCCTCCAGACATCTAGAGCACATTGTTTGGCACATGATAGGTTTTCCAAGTGTGTGTTAAATGCAGTAATTAACACAAGGTGAAGTCGGGAGATACCTCATGAGGAAAAGGACATGAGAATATAGAGATGTCAGCAATTGAGCAAGTGGATGAAAAGAGTTGTTACCTTGGAGAGACCATTCCTAAGGTTTGGTTGCTGCTGTGTTGCAACGATTTGGCAATGTTGATCAAAAAACTGAGAATTACAAAACTGCTTGTGTCCTTTGACTCAACAACTTGATGTCTAGAAATGATCACAGGAAACTAAGTAGAGAAGCAATCAAAGCCGTACCTACAAAAATGTTCTTACTATGTTATTTATAATGGTGGAGACTGAATAACAACAAAAAATATTTGGAAATAACATTGATGACAATAAAAGAGGACTGTTAAAACTGGAATATAAAACATGATGAAATAATATCTAGTCATCACAATAAAGATTTCAAAAAATATGTGATGACCAATGAAATAGCCAGCATTAAATGGGAATTGCAGAGGTTTTTATTCAATATATTTTTCAAACATTTTACCTAGAATATGGGTTCCTTCTACCATTAGCAAAAAGTGAATATTATAAAAATATAAAGTCTTATTATATTTCTCACATAATGTTGGCATAGTCAGGATTTTGTAAGGCACAAACCATTCACTAAGTTATTCATTTATTATTATAATTAATGACGCTTTTTAATAAAGAATAGTCCCTTTAGGTAGTTACATATCACATTGGAATTTGAATTTTCTAAGAATTTTTCATTCATGTGGAGACAGAAGCCTAAAATCTGAAACAAAACGATAAATGACTAAACATGTTCTCCCCAGGCAGCTGGAGATGACAACGTTAATATGGTCTAAAGGAAAATGAAAAATGTTCGAAAAGTATGAGTTTTTATGTTAGAAGGGAACATTTTGTTTTTCATTTTTCTTTGCTCATACCAAAAGCCTTATGGTAACCTAGTTGAAATGAACAAAATTTTCTCAAATAGAAATAAACCTTAAAATCACTACTTATATTGCTGTAGACCTCCTGTATACAAAGTACTTTTTACAAAATAACCAAAATAAAATAGTTGGCTGTCAGTTGGGTAATTACCTGGGTATAATTGAGATTTCAAGGAAGAAATAAAGGAAGACAATCTGAAGGGAAGTAGGAGGTTGAGACTGTCACCAACTGAATAGTTCAAACCAAGTTCTATCATTAAAATAAACTCTTAGGTGACCAAAAACTACCTCACTGGATGCCCTCCAACCCTAGCACTCTTTTCTTCTGTATCTCCATGGTTATAAATGATAAATCGTGTTCTGCTATAATATATTGAATTAAATATCAGGACTCAAAAAGTAAATGATCTTTTGATGACTGGATCAAATAGGAAATTATCTCGTAAACTGCAGATTATTCAATAAAAAGAACTGAAAAAAAAATACTTGTAGTGATAATCTTCATCTTTGTCTTAATCTGCAAACTGAAGTTTGGTTGGTTGGTTGTTTTTTTCCCTTGGAGGAAGGGGTCCCAGGTAGAGGTGAGATCTGTGTGTGTGGCTCAGTCGCTCAATCGTGTCTAACTCTTTGTGACCCCATGGACTGTAGCCTGAAAGGCTTCTCTCTCCATGGAAATTTCCAGGCAAGAATACTGTAGTGGGTTGCTGTTTCCTCCTCCAGGGGATCTTCCCAACCCAAATCTCTTGAGTCAGCAGGTAGATTCTTTACCACAGTGCCACCTGGGAAGCCCATTTAGGAAATCTGCATTGTGCATCTTGGGTCTGTTGCTATTCAGCTGGGTAACTTCAGATCAGTCATTAAACCCCTCTGGATCTAATTTGCCTTTTTAGTACAAAGAGAAGGTCTGGTTGGATAAAGTCACTTTTAACTCTTATATTGAATAATTTTTCACTGAGTAATTAATTTAGTACTGATTAATGAAAATGTGTGGAGTAATAAGGGTGTTAAAACTGTCTCTTTGCAACTCCATGGACTGTAGCTTGCCAGGCTCCTCTGTCCATGGAATTCTCCAGGCTGGAATACTGGAGTGGGTAGCTGTTCCCTTCTCAAAGGGATCTTCCTAACTCAGGGATTGAACCTAGCTATCCTGCATTGCAGGTGGATTCTTTACCAGGTGAGCTACTAGGGAAACCCAATAAAAGTATTAATACTATCTAATTTCACAAACATAATATCAATGAGCTACAGTAATTCACAAAGACTTAGTTAATACTCCATTCAATATCAAGTACTCACAGCCAGCCATGTTTAAGTTCTCAGGTGGTCACCTTTTGTTTCACCATCTTAAATTATTTTTCCAAGATGTACACGTAGTCCCTTCCTCATGAATCTGTGTGGAGCTTCAGGACAAAAATCACGGCTTAATCACCTGTATAGCTCTAGCATCTGGCACAGTGTCTGATTCTTTAGTTGACAATTAACAGTATTTGTTAAATGAATGAGTTGATAAACTAAATTAAAAGCATACTTGTTTGCCTAGGTTTATGGATAATTCAGTTCAAAGTTTTTATTAGAAATAGGATTCAGACAAGTAGGAATAAATTATAAGTAAATAGTTGCTATACTGATGTGAATTGAGAAGATAATGTCAAAGGAATTTTCTCTCCTAATTATTATCATAATATTGTATAACCATGACTACCATCCATCTCCAGAAGTCATTTCATCTTGTAAAAACTGAAACTCTATAGTTCTTTAACATTAAGATCCCATTCCCGTGTCACTGCTGATGGTGGCAACCATAGTATTTCCTGTCTCTAGGATTTTGAATAATTGTAAGTATCTCAGTGACAAAGTTAGTGTGGAAACATTCTGCACTTTCAGAGCTTGGCAAAAAAATTGTGTGTTTTCTATGAGTCATACGTGAGTCCCAGGAAGGAGGGTTGGCTGTATACCATCTTGAAAGATTTCACATAAAGAACTTCTGTTCATTTCAAAAAGGCTGGCATCTCCCAGATATGCAGCAACTGAGATCGTCAGCTCCACTCACACATTTTCTATACCAAGCAACTTCTTGGTAGCCCTTAGTTGGTATCGCTTAAGAAATCTCAAAAATGCCTCAAAAAGAGAGTAACTGTGTATCTAAGGTTCTGACATCAGATTTTAATGTACCAGTCACGTGGTATCTCCGTTTCACCTCCTTCGTTCACCTCCTCCCCTTGTTAAAAAGCAGCTATAGGGTGCATGCCTGTTTGTGTTTGCACATGTGTATGTGAGTGTGTGGGATTGTTTCTGTGTTAGGGAAAAAGTGAGGGGAAAGGTATACCAAGAAAACTCAGACATGTCATTTAGTTTTCCCCTTCCCTTTTCAGATTTCTTATCCCAAAGTAAATCTTTTTGGTATTTCAGAAATGTTTTAAATTGCAGCATTTAGAGTTTTAACTTAAGTTGAATTTTACCTGTAAGAACTGGTAAATCCTTCACTGTAGCTAACCCTTCATCTGTTAGCTACAGTGACAGGGAAAACAGTGAGCTATGCCTGGGATTTCATGTGGAAGAAAAGACTCCACAGAGACCTGAAATGAGTTTTTGTGAGAAAGCCCTCTTATGAACTTATGTCTCAGACAGAGTTTGTTCCAGGAGACTCTGTAGGGGTCTATAAGGCAGTCAGATATATATTTATGAAAAATTGATAAGCATTGGTAAAGGGTTAATTACATTGTGTTCTAGTGAGAAAGGTAGAAAGTTAAGTCACTGAACTATAATCTCCTCAAGGGCAGGAAACATGTTTAATGCAGCTTTGTTTAAATGATGCCTAGACTGAGTCTTGTAGCTACTAAATGCTAATAAATTTTGGTGAGTGTTGTTGAATAATAGAAAGCACATAATATGTATAATGAATATTCAATATGGACCAGAAATTATATACATTGTTTGTATACCTTAATTTATTTAATCCACACAGCTCTATGAGTTTAGTATTGTTTGCTCTTATGAAAATGAGACAATTGTAAAATGTAAAAAATCTTTATCAGTTGTGACATAGGCCTGATTATAAAAATCTGATAAAATAGAAAACTTAAAATTTCTGATAAAACTTAAAAATTATAATGGATTAACTTTTCTTGCTGAAACCTCTTGTTTTTTGACAAAGGCAATAGAAATTTTTACATACTTTCTATAAGTTGAAAGAAGCCGTGTTTTCTTTAAAGTGTTAACTTGAGGTGCTGAAATTATTTTCCTATATAAAATATTATATTTCCTAATTTTTTACATTTTCTTCTAATGTAAACTGTGCCAAATAAATTGTAATGGCTACAATAATGATTATATTTATGTTTTATAATTAAATTTTCAATAAAGGAAATCAATCATTTAAGAACTGATTCACCTTTTAAGTGAATCCCCCCAAAAAGGAAATTAATTTAAAATAATTCTAAAAATGACATAAATTATAGTCATTGGCTGTCATTTTCCTTTTTCCTTTATTTTCTCCTACAGTTTAAAATCCTCTTTTATTGGGTACTTGAAGGGATTCTGAAGCTGAAACAAAAGTCCCTGGAAGCATCTCAGTAGCACTGAGAGACATTAACCTGGGAAAAGTCTTATACTGTGTCATGATTGCCTAGACCATCTGAAAAGCATTACACGATAATTCACAGCATTGATCAAGTTCTTACATCACATGCCATACTGAGTCAATGTTGAGAATGTCTTCACTTTACAGGCCTTAGCTTTGACACACACACAGAACACACACACACGTGTGTGAGTGTGTGTGTTCTGTGTGTGTGTATATATAAATCTTCTGTGGCTTCTAAAGAATGGCCAAACTGGCATTCATACATTTTTGTTGCAAATGTAAACTGAAACAATGTTTCCAGAGGGTACATTCTAAGACTCAGCTTTTAGATTTGAACAAATAATCAGAGTCTATATTATATTGTTACCCTGTTTATTTAATTTATATGCATCATGAGAAATACTGGACTGGATGAAACACAAGCTGGAATCAAGATTGCTGGGAGAAATATCAATAACCTCAGATATGAAGATGACACCTCCTTTATGGCAGAAAGCAAAAAGGAACTAAAGAGCCTCTTGATGAAAGAGGAGAGGGAAAAAGTTGGCTTAAAACTCAACATTCAGAACACTAAGATCATGGCATCTGGTCCCATCACTTCATGGCAAATAGATGGGGAAACAATGGAAACAGTGACAGACTTTCTTTTCTTGGTCTCCAAAATCACTGCAGATGGTGACTGCAGCCATGAAATAAAAAGACACTTGCTTCTTAGAAGAAAAGCTATGATCAACCTAGAAGGCATATTAAAAAGCACAGACATTACTTTGCCAACAAAGTCCATCTACTCAAAGCTATGGTTTTTCCAGTAGTCAGGTATGGATGTGAGAGTTGGATTATAAAGAAAGCTGAGTGCTGAAGAATTGATGCTTTTGGACTGTGCTGTAAGAGGAGACTCTTGAGAGTCCCTTGGACTGCCAAAGGATCCAACCAGTCCATCCTGAATGAAATCAGTCCTGAATATTCATTGAAAGGACTGATGCTGAAGCTGAAATTCCAATACTTTGGCCAGCTAATGTGAACAACTAACTCATTGGAAAAGACCTTGATGCTAGGAAAGATTGAAGGCGGGAGGAGAAGGAGACAACAGATTATGAGGTGGTTGGATGACATCACCGACTCAATGGACATGAGTTTGAGCAAGCTCCAAGAGTTGGTAATGGACAAGGAGGCCTGGCATGCTGCATTCCATGGGGTCACAAAGAGTTGGACACGACTGAGTGACTGGATTGAATTGAGGCCCTCCCCTCTTCTAGATGCTGGGGAGAGAGCTTTGTATCTTCACAACAAATACACTGTTGTGAAGAACTGATGTACTTACATGATGACGGGGCATTATAAGAAGATGAAGATGAAAGTGAAGAGGCTCTTTGAGGCCCAGACTTCAGAAGTGACACATTTTGTGCATTCCAGTGGAAAAAGCAAATCCTAAAGTCAGCATAAATTTAAAACGAGGGAAATAGACTCTGACAGACTCATCTAATATCATCAACAATGAGGTACTTTAATTCTTCCATAAGATTTAATGAGACTAAGGTCAAGATGACTGAGTGAACTTATTTTTTCAGTTTATTTTAATATGCAATAACATGGACATTGACCCTATTATGCCATGCTATAACTAAAGAAGCTAACTTATTTGAAGAAGTTGCAGATATCTCCTCCCACCTCACTCCCAAGGAGATCTTATTCAAATTTTAGGTCACTGAATACTTAGAACTGAAAAGATCCTTATATATCACCTGCATCACCAATCACTTTATTGATAAGACAATAAGATCTAGAGAAATGAAGTCACAAAGGTAATGACAGAACTAAAAATTTTTGACTCTATGATCTTTGTATTACATCATGTTTCCTCTAAGATTTTACTGTAGCTCATGATTAAGGAAATTAATTAGTAACTATGTTATTTATTACCACATTCATAACGTTTTGGAAGACTGTCAACCACACTGAAGAGTTCAGACTTAAAACTGCAGACTGGGTTTAAAGTCTGCTCTGCTACAGACTGTAATGGACACTAAGGGTTGTCTTGGACAAATAGTTTAGTCTCTGAACTGCCCATGTGCAAAAATTTGAAAATAATATGGCTTGGCTTCTGTTTTTTCTTTTTTTATGATATTCAAATAAAGCCTATCATATACAGTATTTTGGCTGTCACAGATCATGCTTATTGATAAGGGTAATAGTTATCAGTAATTTTACTAATGTGAAATTAATGCACAGTGAAAAAATCAGATCTTGAGTATGCTTTTATGAATTTTACTAGCATATGAGCCTGGGTAATAACTTTCCTAATCAAGAATGTTTCCATTACCCCAGAAATTTCTCTTGTGACTCAACCATTGTAAGCAACCTCTATTCTGATTTTAATCACATGGTTTTCATTTGCTTCCCCAGAAGGTCACATAAATGGCACCATACAGTATGTACTGTGGTTTTCCTAGCTTCTTTTAACATAATAGTTTTGAGTTTCAAGAATGTTGTCATATGTATGTATGTGTATAAATATGTATGTATATTATATATTTATATGTGTATATATGTTTATGAAAATGAATTTTTCATAAGACTACTCATGAATCCTGTTTTTTCCATTTTTTAAAATATACCCTTGAATCTGATTATCCATTTTTCTATTAATGATATTCAGATTACTTCAAATCTGAATAAATCTACACAATTCTTATACAGAGATTTTTGGAGTACACATACTTTTATTTTTCTTTGGTAAATATCTTGAAGTAAAATGACTTGGTCATGTGGTAAGTGACTGACATTGAAAGAAAATGTCATAATCTTTTGCAAATACCATTACCATTTTACATTCTTACTAGGAAATATGAGTTTTGATTGTTCTCTGCCCTCAAAAATTTAATATTGTCACTTCTCTTTTTAGCCATTACAGTGCACAAGAAAAGATATCATTGTGGTTTCATTTTGAATTTTATTAATGGATGCTGTTGATGAGAGCCTGTCTATGTTTTTATTATATACATACAACTTTTTTCTGTCTGTTCAAGGACTTTGACATTTTTTATTGGGTTGCTTGAATTTTCATTATTAAAATGAAGAATTCTGTCATATATTCTGGATACGAATTCTTTATTACTTACAATGGAAACATTTTCTGCCTTATGTGACTTGCCTTTTCATTTTTTAGTGGTCTTTTGATGAACAGATATTTTTTTTATTTTTATTAAGACCAATTTATCAGTCATATTTCATGTTTACTACTTTATGCTTGCTCTTAGGAATTTTTGTCTATCCCAAAGTTATACACACATTCTCTTTTCTTCTTAAAATTACTAATTTTAGCCTTGGTGTAAGAGATAAAATAAAGGGCCAATGTTACTTTTAATATTATGCTATTAAAAATAATCTAATTATTGCTTTCAGCATTATTGTTTTAAATCATTAATCTTCATTCTTTGAAATGGCGCACCTTTACTGAAAATCAAATGAATATATATAGAACTCTTTATTCTTTTTTCTAGCTTTTAAAGTCAGAAGCTTACATTATTGTTTCCAACCTTTCCTTTTTCTATGTATTTTATAGTTACAAGCTTTCCTTTAAGGCTTCCTTTAATTCCACAAAACAAATTTCAATATGTTGTATTTTCACTTTCATTTGTTTTGAAGCATTTCCAACTTTTCTTGTGGTTTCTTCTTTGATCTATGTATCATTTAGAAGTATTACTTTCAAAGTTTCTGAAACTTTTCTACATATAGTATTGATTTCTAATGAATTATATTGTAGTTAGAGCATATGTAAGCTTCCAAAAATTTGATACTTATCGAGGCATATTTTATGAACAGTTGAAAATGATATATCTTTTTTACTTCACTCGTTGGGTATAGTATTCTACAAATGTTAAGTCAGAGGACTTTTAACATCTCAAACTATGATTGTGAGATTTATCTATTTCTCCTGTTTTGTCAGTTTTTGCTTCTGTTTATTCTGAAACTCTTTTGTTGGGTGTGGAAAATTTTATAATTCTTACATCATCTTGATGAGTTGATCTTTTTGTCATTATAAAGAACACCTCTTTACCTCTTGTAATCTCATTGTGGTTATGTTGGTATTCTGCCACAATTTTGCTATTTGCATTCTGTTTGTCTTTTTCCCCTGTTTGGTATTTTCTACCTTTTTTTGTTTTTTGTCTGTTTGTTTGTTTTGTTTTATTTTTTCTTTTTCATTTATTTATTTATTTTGTTTACATTATCGTGTTGGTTTTGTATTTATGAGTTTTTTTTAGGTATTTTTTCGAATGATTTTTAGCTATAGCTTTTAATATTACTTTTAGTGGTGCTTTAAAGATTGCCATATTCACCTCTGTCTTATCAAACCCTATATACAGTTGCCATATTATTTCTTGAAATAATCAAGCAATTATAAAAGTATAATTTTATTTGACCCCAACTCTGAGATATTTTGTGCAGAGGTTGACATGTATTTTATACATACATATGTGTTATAAACGCCAAAATGCACTGTTAAAATTTTTGTATTAAAAAATCAGTTGCTTTTTAAAAAAATAAAGATAATACATTATATGTATATTTATATATGTAATATAGATATATATATATAAATGTATATAAATAGTTTCCTCATATGTTAACCATTTTCAGGGTTCTTCGTTTGTCACAGTTCTGGGTTCCCATCTGGCATCACTTTTCTCAGCCTGAAGAATTTACCTTAGCATTATTTTTATCTCATCTTTGCTGGTGACAAATTCTCTCAGCCTTCATTTATTTGAAAAGGTCTTTTTTTTTCCCGTTTCTTTTCTGACAGATCTATCTATTGGATATCTGATTCTAAATATAGTTTATTTTCAGCACATTGAAAGTTCTTTGCCTTTTTACTCTTTCCCTTCAAAAACAGGTATCTAAACAAAGTTTGTATTTAGATCTGGAGTCTAACCTTTCTGTTGTTACTTTGTTTCTCTGACTTCTCCCCTAATTTGAGCTGGTCTAAGAATTAATTAAGGTTGTTGCCTTCTGCTGATGTTAATCATCCTATACCTCTGCAACTGTTTCCTAGAATGAAACTTTCCATGCTAAAACCAAAGAAGTCTCCAGCAAATGAGGAAAATTTTATCACCTTTTAAGTGCCCTCAGGGAAACCGTCGATCTCCTCCAATCCAGTTTCCTCTTTTTATGGTCAAATTTTCATCACTTTTGCCCATTTTTTGGTAACTTTCTAGGACTTTACATAGTTTGTATTTAATGATTTGTCCACAAGTTATAAATGTTATCTGCATAATGGTTGGCCTACTTCATCATTAACAGAACTAGAACCTAAGTAATTTAATTCTACAAGAATAAGAGATTTGATGCTGACAACCAATTGATCCAACTTTAGATTTCATAATTCACTTCTGGGTATAGTAATTACAATGGTAATAGTAATAATAATAACACAATATTAAATTAAAATAGTCTTCATTCAGATAAAATTAATCCATCAAACAATTCTCCAATATACTGATAATGTCTTGTTTGAATAAGAAGATACAAGTGGTAGTTTTTTCTTTCTACTTTTTAATAATTTAAAAAATTTAGTGTAAGTATATATATATATATTGTTTGCAGTGAAAATATGAACATCATATTTATCAAATAATGGTTATTTAAATATGTATCAAACATAAACTTAAAAATGGGCAAGAATGAAAGGTGATTATACTCATAAATAAAACGTGATTACAAAAGAAATTATTAGATGAAGTCTCTTATAAATACCAGTGAATATGTATGTGGTTAAATCTTAGAAAATATATTAAGATACTTTTTTTTTTTTTTCAAATAGCAGCCACCAGATAGGAAAGATCCACCGAGGCAAAATACAACTTGCAAGCCAGGAATAACATAGTTAAAATTGTACCCAGACATTATAAACAGTAAACTTTCCTCTATAGATTTCTCTTAATATGCTGGCATGTATTCCATTATTGAAATACCTTATAATTTACAGAGATCACATTATGCTACCAGTAAGGAATCAAATTTGAATTACTACTTTGTGAATGTGATAGCATTCATTCTCACTGCTTCACTATGCTTGTCACTAAATTCAAAGGAAAAAAAAATAACTTATATTGGAAAATTGGAAATGTTCTATTTGGTAGAAGACAGAATTGTCACATCAGTTTTTATTTGCAACTTAATGGTCTGTAAATCTGTTCAGTTTGGCCTCTTTTGTATTTGAAAAATTAGGATATTTCTCATAATTGTATTCCTGTTTCCTCTGGCAGCCGACTGGAACAGAGCAGTTGCAACTCCATTCAGTGTGCATGGTTTCCACTACTATACTGATTCAGAACTAGCTCTTTTTTTTTTTTCCCACTTATCTCACTTGCTTGGTTTTTGTAGGCATGTGAACATGTAAGCTTTGGCCTACAAAAATATGATAGAATGTCTTAACTGAAAATAAATACACAGCTATTAACAACATAGACTTGTTTTCTAAAAAGAAAAAAAAAAAGATAAAAGATAAATATAAGGAGGGCCAAAATTCCTCACAGTGCAGTAAGGAATAAGAAAATTGCAAAGGAAGAGACTTTTATTTTTTTCTGTCTCTAATTTAATCACCACCACCACCAAAAAAAAAAAAAGTTGACTACTACATGTGAATGCTGTTGTTGTTTTAATTGGATTTTGTTCAAATGCCATAAATAACTGCCTAAATTCTGAAGGCATGCAGGTTTCTAGGTATGTCTGTTAGGCAGTTTTTGCTTTAGTGTCAGAATATGTTTCCTCCGTCTGAAGAAAACCAACAGTTCTTCCCTGTACTGTCGTTAAGTATATTTTAGATTTGCAGACAAAGTGTGCATCTACTCATCCCATGTTCTATTCCTATGCATCCTGGATTCCTTACTCAAGTTTTCTACCTGGAAGACTTTCTTACAGAAAAGACACTGGTTTTGGACTGATGCCCTGCTGTGTTCCAGGAACGGGTCTGATTGGTCCTCTTCACTTGGAATTTCACATGGACATCTTTGCTATGGTCTCAGTTTTGCAGGAACCTTGAAACACTCCTCCACTTGTTTCTCCATGATGAGTGAATGGGGTTTCCTCTGCAGTGGATGAACTAAGTTGACATAAAAGGATATCTCCCATATATCAGTATCCATGGTAACATTCTAGACAAGAAAGCAGCATGCTAACACCACTCTTCCACTCCAGATATTTTCAGAATTATCACCAAGCAGAACAACAAAAGTCAAATCCCACAGAGCAGATAGAATTCCCTTTACATTGTTAATGTCATCTTGACCTTCCCCTTTACCCACCATCCTTTCAAGAAGCAGGTCCCTATTCTGTGGTCTATATAGTCTTTAGGCAGCTATTTTCATGCATTTATATTTATATTATTTAATATCCAAGTAGTTTGTATCTCTACACTTTCACTAGGGATGGAGAGCAGAAAGAGGAGAAGTGAATACTGAGGAGCATAGATTCTTCTTGTTTTGTAATTCTATCAATGTTTTCTCCCTTCATTCAAATTAAAAATTCACCAGATCTATTTTCTTAATGGATGGGTTACAGAGAAACAACCACTCCTCCCCCCCAAACCTGCTCTCCCTTCCCCTACGATGTAACCATGATTTCTAATGTTGCATGATTTTAAATAAGGATTCTTGGCAGATCTGAAGAGAAACCTTCTGTCACTGGTGATACAGTATATAAATTGCTAAAGCATCTCTTGTCCCCAGGAAAGCCTCTCTTTGCATGCCTGTGTGTGCACCAAAGAGTTAAAAAGCGCTGGAAAGACACCACGCATGTGTTAATTCCTTCTGCAGCAGCGCGCATCGCTTCCACTTTGACCTCATAGTTAATATGCGTGATAGTTAATCACGCAGAGACTCGAGTATTTCTTTTAAACACATACACACACCCCCAACACACATACATACTAGCTGCCGTCTAAAAGAAAAATCAAAACAAAGCAAGCAAATAAACAAACCTAAAACCATGGACGTGGGAGAGTATGTGTGGGGGGGGGGGCATGAATATGTTTAAGAGTGTGCCCGCGTTTCTCATTCTCTTATTTGTCTGCTATGCGTCTCTCTCTGTGCCCTCCCCCTGCCTCAATTATATTATTCCCCTAGACTTGAAAGCTGCTCCCTGAGCTGATGCTTTGATGGTATCTGCAAGCGTTTGTGCTGATGTTATTTCTGCCCCCTGAATATTAATTCCCGAAGCTGGTAGCAATACAGCTCCCCAGTGACGGACCTACTAGAGGCAGGTGGGGGGAGCCACCACCAGATCATAAGCATAATAATAATACAAAGGGGAGGGATTCTTCTGCAACCTAGAGGCTAGAGGCAGGAGAGGGGGGAAAAAAAAACGATGAGTTCAACAAATATATGGAGCACAGGAAGCTCAGTCTACTCGACTCCTGTATTTTCACAGAAAATGACGGTGTGGATTCTGCTCCTGCTATCGCTCTACCCGGGGTAAGATATACCCTTTTCAGCGTCGTTTTGTTTCAGAGAGATGGGGGAAGGGATGGGGACCAAGGAACTAGAGAGACCACCCAGATTTTAAAAGACTCTTCTGGGATTTGGGGCTTTGTTATTCAGGAGAATGTGAATATGTGGGGCAGGAAAAGGAGGGAGAAAAAAGGAAGGTCGCTTTCGTTTATTTATTTATTTATTGGGTTTGATTTATTTCTTTTAGAATGGAAAAGCTAACGTCACAAAGACTTTGCGTTTGGGGAGTAGCATTTTGATAGTACTGCAATCTGATGTCTAGGTGGGCTGTGCTGATACATGCTGGCATTTGAGGCCATGTTGGAGGCGTTTGGGTGGGGGGTCTGGAAGAGAAAACTACAAATGGGGTCCTGGTGTACACTTGGCAGGTGTGTGTGTGTGTGTATGTGTGTGTGTGTGTGTGTGTGTGTGTGTGTGTGTGTGTGTGTGTGTTGGGGGATGGGTTCCGTTCCTGTGACCGAAGTATCTCTTGTTTCTGCACCGGAGCAGTCTTAAGATCTGTGAGCCAGGTTTTCTATTCAGCCCCATTGACCTGGCAGCACACTCCCTGGTGGGGGGGTGGGGGGGAGGGTAACATGGTTCAGCACCAGGGACAGCAGTCCTGTCAGGGCCAAAGGCAAAGAAGCTTGTCTAATTCCATAAGAAAACTTTATATTTACACAGGACATTGTCATAGTAAAGACAGAATGCCAGTGGAGCAAAGGAGCACTAATGATGTCTGGGGACCCTGCTTTGATTATCCTTTCCCCCTCCTTAAGATAGGAGGGGCACTGTTGGGCATGGGGTGGAGAATGTAGTTAATGCGTGGAGGGATATAGGTCTGGAAAAGAGTTGGCTTTGCTGCAGTGTTGAAGAATATGCTGAGCCAGGTAAATGTGATGCCAAATTGGGAAGTTAGGCATTAATGTCTTAGAGCCTTGTTGCACTAAATGGAAAAGATGGGAAAGGATTGTGTTGTGAAGTGTTTTGCACCTGATTTTTTTTTTAACTTCATTGCACCAAAGATATCAATGAAATATCCCTTCACATATAGTTCATCATTTATCCACCCACCAAAACAACCCCCCTGACCCAATACACACCATAAGGATTTCCAGCCAGATCCAAAGGCAGGTTAGAGGTCTATTGTACTTATATTAATTGCACTCTTCTTTACTGTCACTTTGAGATAAAACTCTAAAAATACCACCCCTAACCCTTACTCAAAAAAAGAAAAGAAGAAAAACTAGCTATAGAAGAAACCAAGCCATTGCCCTAAGGTTTTCCTGGGAGTTGACACTGTTACGTAGTAGTTGTAATGAAGGAAGATAAAAGAGGTGCAGGTGAAAATGTTTTTTTATTTTCCTGAAAAGCTAACTTTGCTGGTCCTCCAGTTCTCTAGGGTAGATAATGAGAGGAGAATATTTCAGTAAAAAGGAGACCCAAGCAAAACAAGAAGTGAAAGTCTCTTTTTGGACTTTCCAAGTAGACAGAGGGGCCTGCGTAATCTACCAGTACTTTTCATACCTTTCTCCATTACTATAAAAATTGAATACATTTTCTTTAAGAGTGTAAAATGAAGTAGCTTTCTCAGAAGAGGGCCTTTTACTGAAAATGGTTTTTGAGTTATGCATTTTAGTGGCATACTGGAAAAACAATGTTTTTGATTAAAAATTACATACATTTTACTATTTAATATACTATGTAACCTTTAATTTGTTTCACAAATTGGGGAATTTATAGTTACTTGTTGATAGAAAAACATCATTCTCTTTCTCATATTCCTACCATTTATGAAACCTGTGGATTAAAATGCACTTTCCTTACCACACACTTATATTCATTTTAGTAAGCAACTTTATAATTAAATAGATGAGTACATTTTTATGTATTTTATCTCCAAAGGACTTATTTTAACCAAAAACATGCAATTTTATTATTTGTAAGTGTATCAAATTTAAGATGTCTTCTTATAGCAACAGTCCTACCTTTTCTTTTTCAATATTATATAAAAACTAATACTTAGTGATACATTTGAATTTTTAATTCTTAGCATAGTAACTAGGTGAGCTTTTTAAGTAGCTCTAAATAATGGGAGTTATGTGTCATGAAAACTCTTCAAAAGGAGGATTTTCACATTTTCTCAGTAATGACAGAGAATGGAGTCATTGTAGTTTGGTGCAGAGAATGTGATCAGAGTTTCAGTTTGTTGCAATCCCATAAAAAGAAAAAAAAGCCATTTGAATGGCTGAATAGAACTGGATCAAAATAGTAGTTTTGATCTCTGAAGCTGATCCTGAAGAAGGACAGCAAGTGACTAGAAAAATGGGAGTTTCTAAGAGAAATTCAAAAAAGGCTTTTTGGGTAAACAGTAGTAGTAGAATCAAAGTTGAAGGAATATTAACAAAAATTTAACAACTTTTTATTTACATGACTTCAAAGAATAAATTTCCCTCTCATTAAAAATGGCTAAATTAATTTAGATTGCGTCTGTACAAAAGTAAAACAAGAGGGAATCTGAGTCATTGGCATGAGCATGTTTATAGCTAATATCTCTTATGTGGGGGACAGTTAATTTCTGAAACCCAAAATTATCTAAACTATCACATATCTTTTTATACAGTGCTATCATATGAATCATCTGGGAAACTTTCTAAACTTGTATGATTCTTGAACCAAACAAGCTTGTTGTTTTCAATCCTTCCAAATTTTCCATTTGGCATTATTAGAAAAGAATAATCAAAATCACTTCCTCAGCATATTTACTTGCTTAGTTATAGATATACCATTTCAAGTAGTGTCTACCCTGAGACAAATGTCTGTCTGTAAAAAAAAAAAAAAAAGAGAGAGAGAGAGAAATATTTATCACTCAGTATTTCCCAGGATCCAGCTGCCTACTACCTTCTAGACAAAACAGCTGGATGGTAGGCAGAAATCTAAAAATCAGCTTTTAATTTAGTTACATAAATGCATCTGATATCCTAGACTCAGGATAATCTCCTCAAGATAATTGAATTTATAAACTATTTAGCAGTAGAGGCCTCTGTTCTACACATTTTAAAATTGGCATCATATGAGATTTCTCCTCAAACTGGAAGGATGTAAGACTGAGTTTAGAGACTTTATCTTTGTTGTAAATATTATTTTGCTAGGACCATGACTAGAATAACTTCCTAGTAATTCCAAGACAGACTTTCCACAATTTCAGTAAAAATCGGCTTTACCAGGGTTTCCATGATAATTCAGTTGGTAAAGAATCCTCCTGCAATGCAGGAGACCCCAGTTCGATTCCTGGGTTGGGAAGATCCCCTGGAGAAGCGAAAGACTACTCACTCCAGTGTTCTGGCCTGGAGAACACTACTGAAAGACTTTCACAGACTTTACTGAAATGACATATACCTGTTAAAGAGAAGCAGAATTTGCCAACCCAAAATACACCTCTTCGGCGTAAGGATTATTTTAGACTTATTATTTTTAACAAACAGCAGATGCAGGTGTGAAGCTTATAACTGAGTGAAAGTTACCTTTTGTAAGAGGCATTCAAATAACAGAAATCTCCATTTTTATGAGTATCTCCATCCCTGTACCAGAAAGAAGAGTTTGGCTAAATATCTAGAAGCTTACTAATGGTGAAGGCAGAGACTTGACTCTGCCTTACAACCACCTGCTTTTTGACAGTGCTTTACTCAATAACTGCCCTTAACTGGCTCCCCCTGCTCACAACATCTTTTGTCTTTAACCAGACACTGTATGTAAGGAGGTGGCTTGGGCCATTTGAAGGACTTAGCTTTCCTGGGTATCTCCTATGTATACAGGAAGTATACATGTTATTACATTCCTGTTCGCTTTTTTTTTTCCTCTTATGAATCTTATTAATGCAATGATATCTCAATCAAGACTCGACAAGTGTAGAAGGCAAATTATTTTCCTCCCCTACTTGACTGTCCAAAGTACTTTGGCTAAAATCACAGACCTCGGAAGACTGGGAAAAACTTTATAGTTAGTGCATTTCAGGAACTATTTGACCATCACAGATATCCAAACAATTTAAGTGCTTAAAGATACAGGATTTCAGTTGTGATGGGCACATTTCTTATTCAGGCAATTATGAAAGAAAGAATTCATCCTTCTGCTACTGGCTATAAGAAATCCATGTGGGTTACAAAAGATTTATGTGACTTCTTCAAAGTCAGAAACCAAATAGTTACAGTGTAACATCAATTTCAGATTTTCCAGTCTACTTGTGTCATGTGTACACATAACACTGAACCAAATTTTACATATAAATATTAATATATAGATGTTAATTAACATATACAAAGCTATGCAACCTATTTCAATGTATAAAATATATTTATTTTATATCATGTGTATATGTGTCTATATATATATGTGTCTATATGTGTATATGTGTCTATATGTATATGTGTCTATATATATATCTATATATCTCTATATATATAGACACATATACAATTTTACTAACATTTGTTAAGTAGTTTTTGTCAAACACATTTGACTTGGAAACCATGATTATAGAGACATTAGACTTGCTTAAAAGCAGCAGATAATTAGAAGTAACAAAATAATGATTGAGTATGTATGTGGATAGAAATAGAGATACCTAACGATAAATGTGTAGTTATGTACACTTGACACCATCCTGGGGTTCGTTCCTGTGTCGCTTGGTGGGTGTTTTCCAGGAACCTCCAGTCAATAGCACTAATTCCCCCCTACCCTCCTCCTCCCTGCCCCAGCACTGCTAGTAGCAGTGAGTCGATGTGAGTTCCATGCATGACCTGCCAACTGTGTTGATGCAACTGGAGCTTTCTCCTTTCTGTGGCTGCCAGCACTCACCACTTCCTTATCATCTCATCACTTTGCCCCAGACCCCTTCTCCCGAAACGGGATCTCAGAAGGCCTGTCACCTCCCTGCCTTGTCTCTTGGGCCATAGCCACTCTGACCTTGATGTGTCCTTTGCTAAATAAGACTTTTCTGTATAAATAAAAGGTGATTTGGCATGTGCTCTCAAAAAATATTTTAGAATTATATGTTCATAAATGATAACGATAATTGGCTACATTTTATATCTGTCACTATTATCTGAATTTTGTTTTCTGTTTTGTTTTTTCTTCTGATTTTTTTCCATCAGGTTTACTTGCTCAGTACTGCTTACTTGTAAGTGTAGTTAACTGATCAATTTTTACTTTTATAATTATCTGAGTCTACCATCATACAATAGAAACTAGTATGGATAGACATTCTATTAGCCCACTAAATAACTTTAAAGATTGAATTTACCTTCAGTCACTCCATTTTTAAATTTATCTTGGATTTTTTATTGAAAGCTCTAAAAGATATGCTTAGAAATAATCCAGTATTCAGTTATTTTATTAGTTTAATGACATATTAAATAATATTATTTAGTACCTTGGAAAAATGTTTAGAAAGTATATTTTCTTAATGGTCATGTGTAACTACAGCACAGTTTAATCTGCAATTCAGTTATTACCCAGAAGGTTAGACACTCTTTGTCATCCTGTTTTCAAAAAAAACTTTGTCTTCTCTTGATAAAATTTATAGGATGACTTGTTGAATGTTTTCACATAGTTTTCCTACAAAAATTCTATATTGAGGCAACCATAGTGAATATGAAAGTAGAAAAAAATGTTGCTGCTTCAATATCTGGATATCTTTATCTTCAGTGTGTAGATATTTAAGTTAACAGTTTTAATCACCTCAATCATACAAGCAACAGCTTGGTTAACTTCTTTGGCATGTGAAAACTTAAAGCGCTTTTTTCATTTCTAGAGGAAAATGATTTACACTTTATAGATATTGGGGCTTTTTTTTTTCGCCTTATATAGCTTTGTAAATTAGATGAGGAAAATAATATTTTACTTTTCTGACTTTTAAAAGATATGAAGCAGTTCCGAAAATAGTCCAACTCTTCCTGAATTTTGGTGGTGGAGTAGGGGTTAGGATTTCCCCAGTCATATATTCCTAGTGCAATATACCACACCATTCACCTACAGTCTTCCTTTTTCTCTGAAAAAATAAGAATACTTGGATTGTTTTGAGATGTAAAAGACTTCTCCAGTTTGCTTTACGGGGAAGGTTATTTGCTGTTTATTTCTTCTGTAGTCTAGAGAATATGTATCTTTTAAAAGGAAATAAAAAACACTTTTAAGTTACACATTAGTAATTTAGGGTAAAAATAAAATTTAACTCCAAATCACAATAATCCCTACAGTATAAAATAAGAGGGCAAATATGGTAATAATTCTATATTATTATGAAATCATTATGTAACTCTCAAGATAAAGTGCTATGTAAATGCTAAATAAGTAGTCCTGATATTACATTCTCTACTCATTTATAAAGAAAACCATATGAATACCAAATAACATAATAGTGGAGAAAACAAAAGATGCTTTTTAAACCAGGTCCTTTGTAATAACTGAAACCCTGCCCTGAACACAAGAATCGTAGTAGAACCAAAGTCTATGTAGTGCGACAGATAAATAACAAGTTCTGTAATTTATTTAGGCACATCTAAATTAAATGGCCAAAACAAAGTGAATATAACTTGTCAATACAACCTTAAGAAATAAATGACTTTTTTGTGTTCTTTTGTGCAGGTTAACAGTCCCTTTTTATAAATACTTTTGAAAACACATTTGAAATGCAATAAGTAAGGGAAAAAACTCTAGATATAAACTATAGAAGTGACTAGTATTTCAGCTAATTCTATGCTAGTAACTGGGTATATAACTATGGGATAGCAAAAGCCATGATTCTGTCCTCATGGGGTGGCAGGCAATGATCAAAGTTTTACTAAGTTTTAACTTAGATAAATACTACACAGCAAAGTCATATGGTGCTATGAGAGACTATAACAGTTTTCTAACTGGTGAAAGCGTAGGACAGAGAAATTAAGTGAGATCCACCAACTAGCTAAAACTGATATAAAGTCATCTAATTTGTTTGTTTTAATATTTCAACATCCTTTTTTTGTTACAATAGTTTTTGCTGTTTTTTGTTTGTTTGTTTGTTTGTTTTAACCTCAGTTGAAGAGGGTTTTTTTCCACTTGAAAATGAGTGGTATTTTTTGGAAGAAACATTGTTTAATGCTCTAAAAACAATTTTATTTTTTACTATTTAAAAGTTATGTAGTAGACTAGAACTATATTAAGGATAGTAATGTAACACATTATTTGTGACATTATTTTAACACAAACTAAATTTACCAATCAATGGCCAGTTGAAGGGTTTATGCTTTACTCACCCCCATCCAGTCAGTAGGTCTTCAAGTTATAGATGTATAAAAGTAGATTTATTCTCCTACTACTGCCTCCAGCTGAGGCATCTTCCCTGATTCTATGTCAACCCAATATAGTCAACTATGTCAAATGGGGAAGAACAGATACACACACACAACCATCTTAAATATAAATACCTATTGAACATCAATTAATTTCAGAGTTGGATACAATATGGTAAAAATACAGTGAGAATTTTTAAGATTTTAAAAGTATGTACAAAATGTACTGTGTATGACCTTTAAAAATATGTACAGAAGGAGACTGTGGGCGTGCAGGATTTCAGTTCACAGACCAGGAATTGAACTTGGGCCATGGCAGTGAAAGCCCAGAATCCTAACTAGTAGGCCGCTGGGGAACTCCCTCAGTTACTTTTAAATAATAATAACTATAATCTGTCATCAAGAGAACAGATGCTAGGAATTATGTTAATAAATTATTAAATTATCAATTTTTAAAATCTATTTTATCTATTTTATTCTAGTATCTCCTCCCTTCATCTTAGTCTTAGAATAAGCAAGTATGTATTTAGTTTCTTTAAAATACTCATCATTCTAAAAGCCTGGTGTCCTATACTTATGCATGTACACACAACTGCAACTTTGGATAATGCCTTTTTTAATCTAATGAAATATATAAGAGAAATTGAGTAGATACATATTCTTCTCAAATAATTCCAAATGGAAGAATAAGGCATTTTAAATTTGAGGTGGTGGTGGTTGGTGGTGGTAATAATTCGAGATAGTAATCATATATTTCTTATTTTTAATGGAAAACTAATTTTCCATAGTAGTTCTTAGAAGGAAAATTTTAAGTGATGATTTTTAAAGTCAATAACAATATCTTGATAATTCTAGGTAAAAATGATCATTTAACCTAATTATCTACCTTTAACTTTGTTAATAAACACCTGCATTCTTTATTTTAAAATTAGTTCTTAATAATTTTCAGGAAAAAAAGTGTACATTTGAAATTGATTATTCTTCATTCACTTCACCAACAAATATTTAATTAATTACTTAAATTACTTAAATAATTACTTTATAACCTTAATAAACCCATTATTTTATTATTCAAATTATTAGAAATTAGAAAAAAATAGACACTTTTAGCTTATTCTACATCAAGGTAATTTTTAATTTGTTTTTAATTTTAAGAAGTTAAAAAATGTTATTTTATATTGGAGTGTCATTTATTACCAATGCCACGTTAGTTTCAAGTGTGCAGCAAAATGATTCATTTATACATATACAAAGTATCTATACGTTCTCAATTCCTTTTTCCATTTAGGTTATTACTGAATATTTAGCAGAGTTCCTTGTGCTATATACAGTAGGTCCTTGTTGGTTATCTATTTTAAATACAGCAGTATGTACATGTCAATCCCAAACTCCCGATCTATCACCTCCTTTACCTTTCCCACCCTGGTAACTGTAAATTAATTTTCTACATCTGTGAATCTGTTTCTGGTGTGTAAATCAGATTCTGCATATAAGGGCTTCCTGATAGCTCAGTTCGTAAAAAATCTACCTGCAATTCAGGAGACCCCAGTTTGATTCCTGGGTCAGGAAGATCTGCTATAGAAGGGATAGGCTACCCACTCCAGTATTCTTGGGCTTTGCTTGTGGCTTAGCTGGTAAAGAATCTGCCAGCAATGTGGGAGACCTGGGTTTGATCCCTGGGTTGGGAAGATCCCCTGGAGAAGAGAAAGGTTACCCACTTCAGTGTTCTGACCTGGAGAATTCCATGGACTATAGAGTCCATGGGGTCACAAAGAGTCAGATGTGACTTTCACTTTCTTTCTGCATATAAGCAATTTCATATGATATTTATCTTTCTGTGTCTTACTTCACTTAATATGATAATCTCTAGGTCCATCCATGTTGCTGTAAATAACATTATTTAATTCTTTGTAATATCTGAGTAATACTCAATTGTATTTATGTCCCACACCATCTTTACCCATTCATCTGTCAATGAACATTTTGGTGCTTCCATGTCTTTGCTATTGTAAACCATGCGGCAAGGAACACTGGGGTGCATGCACCCTTTAAAACCAACTTTTCTCCGTATACATGTCCTGGAGTGGGATTGCTAGGTCATATAGTAGTTTTATTTTTAATTTTTTAAGACACCTTCATACTGTTTTCCATAGTGGCTGGACCAATTTACATTCCCATCAACAGTGTAGAATGGTTCCCTTTTCTCCACACCCTCCCCAGCATTTGTTGTCAGTGGACTTTTTGATGATGGCCATTCTGACTGGTGTGAAGTGGTACCTCATTATAGTTTTGATTTGCATTTCTCTAGTAATTAGCAATGTTGAGCATCTTTTCACATGCCTCGTGGCCATCTGTATGTCTTTGGAGAAATGTCTGTTTAGGTTTTCTGCCTATATTTTAATTGGGTTGTTTGTTTTTATGATATTGAGCTGCATGAACTGTTTGTAAATTTTGGAGATTAATCCCTTGTCAGTTGCATCCTTTGCAAATATTTTCTCCCATTCCATGGGTTGTCTTTTTGTTTTGCTTATGGTTTTTTTTTTTTTGCTATGCTAAAGCTTTTGAGTTTAATTAGGTCCCATTTGTTTTGTTTTGTTTCTTTTTCCTTCAGTACTCTAGGAGATAGATTGAAAAAGATATTGCTGCAGTTTCTGTCAGAATGTTCTGCCTATGTTTTCCTCTAAGAGTTTTATGGTGTCCAGTCTTACATTCAGATCTTTAATCCATTTTGAGTTTATTTTTGTGTATGGTGTAATTTGTAAACTAAATTATCTCAAGGAAGTCCCTTAACCCTATAACCACCATTTCTTTTATATCTGTGAGATATTTAATTGATATTGATGTATTGTGATAGGTGATGTTCACCCCTAAAAACTGGGAGAGTGAATGGTAACAGAAATACAGTCATGTTTAGATGTTATTAATTTAAACATCTTTCATTGTATGGCTTCTATTATGAAATGATACTTAAAATATGGTTGAATTTCTCTGTAACTGATTTATTGAACATGCTGGAATTACATAGTTATGGTCTAGAAACTGTTTCTTTTTAAACATCACCTGTTGAATCTACCCCTCCCCCCCCATGCCACATCTGGACAATATATATCTAATGTCGAAATTTTCCATTCATTTTAGAGTTTGTAATCTCATTTTCAGGTATTAACTTTATCTAAATTGGTCCTTCAATCTCTCACTTAATTTTTTTTTTTCTGTTCTCTCATCAGGCCTGACTTAAGATTTCCACAGCCCACCTATTATATCATGTTCTAAAGGCTCCTCTTCTTTTTATTATGCTGCTTTTGGCTTTTTTCAAGATTAGGGTCAAGGTAGGAAAGATGGTTACGCTTGCAGACAGATCTTATTGTACTTTCGGGGTGACAGATGCCTACATACTGAGTCATTCTTTCATGGGGGAGTTGGATGGGTTCCGTGAAGCTAGCCCTCTTCCTCCTTCCTCCCCCTGGGAGCCTTGAGAATTGCACTATTCCCTGACATGGGTCATGCTGTAGGGACTTGATGTTTCATGATAGTCCTTCGCTGCACTCCAAAAATACATCCACTCTGACTTTCTACTAGCATTTTCTTACTAGAGTTGCATTATAAACTCAAAACAGTCTTTTCAAGATGATTCCAGCATGACTATTTTTCTGGCATCCATTTAGCTCAGGAAGAATGAATGAATGAAAAACAGACCCTGAAAATTACTTCTTGGCTTCTGAAAGTAATGGTGTTTTTCTGACTCAGATTCACTATAGGGATTGTTCAAACCAGACTATCATCTTTAGACTTTTTCAGGAAAGAATCAAGCTACATTAGTCACCTGAGCTGCTTAAATTATAGAGACCACAGGCCAAATTTTGCTAAGAATTCTCTGTCTACCCTGTGCTGAAACAGCATTAAGAAGTAACTAATGCAAGTTTTCTGTTTCGGGTAGAGTTGGCAGTTATCTCTGTCTTCGCTAAATGGTAGGCATCTATGAGTGAGTTTCTTGACTTTGTTTTTCACTTGCCTTGAGGGAGAGGTGGAACATATGTCACTGTGAGGAGGGAATATGAAAATGCTACAGCTCTTTCTGCACTTAGACCAATAACCTTATTCCACAAGAACAACTCTCTCATTGAATCTTTTAACTTCCATTATATGGTCCCAAACTGGGTAAAGGTAAAAGAATGCAGGACTGATTTTTGGCTTTCTCTAGCAAGTTCTGCCTTTTCTTGGAAATCCACCACATTTGTGTTAAATGAGAGTATAACATCTCTCATTTTTTCCTCAGTTCTGTTATGAGAACAGCATTTTTTTTTTAGTATTTACGAAAGTATATTTAGTATTATGTTCCCTATTTGATTCATTTGTTCCTGATGCTCAAATATCGCCTTCTCAATGCCTACAGTGATGGTTCAATGCACTATTGCAAATGCCCCTCAATCCTATATTCACAGCTGCAGTTCTCTTCTGTTTCACCTTGCCTTAATATTTACAGTCTTCAGTAATTAGAAAAAAATTTTATGACACCTACTGATTTGTTATTTTAAGTTTTTTACTTTCTGTCTCACTCAGCTAGAATCCTGGATGGATGAGAATAGAGATGCTGTTTTGTCCACTGCTATACTCCAGACTGTTAGAAAAGTGCCTTGCTTCTAATAAATGTTCAGTAATTACTGTTTAATTAAATAATAATAATGACATCTCTCTTTCCCTGAAATTTATTTTCTTTTAAAAAAATGTTTCCATCTTTTCTGTAACACCTAAGTCCAGCATACATGGCTGGTGACCACAACAAAAAAGCAAGTCCTGCAGTATAGTGCAGTCCTTAAGAGCATAAGCTATGGACCTACACTTGACTAGTATTCATATTTCTACCCTTGACATTCACTGCTTGATGACCCTCAGTAAGTTTACTTAACTTCATTCATCCTTAATCTCTTTGTATAAAAACAAAGAAGATAATAATTCCCCCAAGCTTATTTTGAGTAGTAATTGACATAATACATTGAATATGGCAGGTAGCAAGCATCTCTTATATGCTGTCGTTATTGTTTTTGCTACTACAGGGTCATTATTTATTTCCTGAGATATCTCAAGAGGCACAAGTAGCCTCTCCACCCCTATTAAACTTTGAACTTAGGGAAAGTACAGGAGAGGGGTTTTTTGATAAAAATTCTGTAATTCTCTATTCCCTTGTCTTAATTTGTATAAGATGAGAAAATTGGATAAAGCTCCCTAAGTTTCTGGAATAACTATATTGTTCATTGATTTTAGATCAATATTATCTATAATAAAATTTCTATTATGCATGGACTAGGTCCAAATAACAGTGAAATATGTGCTGACACATGGGACTTCTTTCTGAAGACAGTTTCTTCAACTATATGCAAAGAAGAGAGAGCTGATATTTTTCTATTCAGGTTTTTGACTGATTCCTCATTTTTTGTGTGTCCCTTTTGGATCTGATAATAGAGTAAAATTCAATTCCATCTGTCACCTAGGTTACTGTACTGCATCAGCCATCTAATGTACCTTTCTGATGCCAGTTTTGCTGCCTTTTGATTCATGCTCCATACAGCAGAGAAACTTTTTTCCTAACAATTATTATTCTAAATACAGATGTAATTTAGATTCAATAAACTGTTAAGAATTTAAGTGTAGAGATAAAATTTTCTCAAATATATGCACCAGGAAAACTACCACCCATTTGTATATATCCACACATATATTAGTTTTCAATATAATAAACATAAAAAAGTGTCAAGCTCTCAAGCACTATGTTAAATGCAGAATGAAAATAAATGCAAAGTAGACAAATTTTCTCCTTCTTGCCTCCTGCCTTCTTTCTATAAATAGTTATTGCATTCCTAATACTTGTTTGGCACTGTACTAGGGATTGGAGATTAAAAACGGAAAAACAGACATCTTCTTAATCCTCTTAGACATTGCAATCCAGGAACAGGCAGATAGTAAATAAACAACTTTCAAATTGTGATAAATGTTACATAACTAAAAGGTGTGATGTGATGAAAAAGAAATAATCTATATTAGAAAACTCAGGAAAGTCCTATCTGAGTAATGGATAAGAAGTTGAGATTATAAGCATATTAAAAATATTAGCCATGAAAAGATTGAAGAGAGGCCTTTTCTTATTATAGGTAACAGCAGGTTCAAGGGCCTTGAATAGAGTAAAAATTTGGTGTAGGTCAGGAAATAAAAAATAGCCCTCATGTCTAGAGGACAGTGATCATGGATAAAGAGGTCAGGATATAGGATTTGGGAAGGAGAAGGCTACTTCTGTGGTACAGTCTTGTGGTCATAGTGAATATTTTAAATTTAGGAAAATACTTCATATAATAATACCATCAGTTTTGTTCTTATGGAAGGAGTACGCCTCTGATTTGGGGAATGGTGAGGGTTGCAGTTTGCCTAATAATTTTCAGTTGCTTGGCAATTAACTAAACTGTTTACCTATAGCTTCCTTAGAATTATATATAGTGTTGTTCTACATCTTGCTGCAAAATCTTAGCAGGAAAAAAAAAAACAAACTATTGCTTCTGCTATTATATCAGTTACTTAAAACATAGTCATTATTTTTGGCATCATTATGAATGCCATAAAATTATGGCACTATGAAATGATTGCACTATATTTAACTTGTGTGTTTAAACATATATTTTTATAAAGATAAATGTTTTACATCTAAAAAATGGAAAAGATAGTTTCTTAATTCCAAATTAATATGTTTTCTGGGGAGCCGTTATTAACCTGAATGATTTTTAAATTTTAACAGATTCTCTCAGGGAACATTAACAAATGTACATTTATTCTTATCCATAAAATGTATTATTGAACTTTATTTACATAAAATAGAACCACAGAAGGTAATACTTCTAAGGGCTTGCTGCTGCTGCTGCTGCTAAGTCACTACAGTCGTGTCCAGCTCTGTGCAACCCCGTAGACAGCAGCCCACCAGGCTCCCCTGTCCCCAGGATTCTCCAGGCAAGAACACTGGAGTGGTTTGCCCTTTCCTTCGTGAAAGTGAAGTCGCTCAGTCATGTCCGACTCTTCGCGACCCCATGGACTGTAGCCGACCAGGGTCCTCTGTCCATGGGATTCTCTAGGCAAGAGTACTGGAGTGGGTTGCCAGTGCCTTCTCCGCTAAGAGCTTGAAAGAGATACAAAAATCTACATATCAAATAAGAAAAAAGAAAAACTACCATTTTATTAATAAAAAATTTCGTTTTCCCCAGGAGATTTTTTAGTGTTTAGACTCACCTCATACTTAAGGAAATTTCACAGAAGTCTCATGTCAAAGAATATTTTGAAAAATTCAGTGATTTACTTTACAGCATAATAGTTTTATTTTTAAGTTAACATACAGACAGCAAACTGACCTGTATCAGTGTACAGTTGTATGAATTTTAACACACATGTAAATTCTTATAATTCAGTATCCCAAATCAGGCTACTGAACAGTTCTACCAGCAGCCACAAAAGTTTCTCCTGTAACCCCGGTAGCCACAGCCTTCCCCCACACTTAACTCCTGGAAACAACTACTTCATCACTGTAGCTTTTCTCTTCTGGAATGTCATACATGGAGATTCAGCATACTGCCTTTGAGCTTCAGCTAAGTTACTGTGGTGTCAATAAGCACATGAAAAGAAGTCCCACGTTATCTTGAGATAAATGCAAGCTAAAACCACAGTGTGGTAAAAGTACACCTGACCAGAACAGGTGAAACAAAAGCAACACTGACAAGACCAGGGGTTGGTAAGTATGTGGGCCAAAGGGAAGTCTCATACATTACTGGTGCGAATTAAAAACGGGGACAATTTGGCAATTTTGTATGAGATTAAGCACATGTCTAACATTACTGAACACTCTCACTCTGATCTACATAGGAGAATTGAAAACTTATGTTCTAGAATAATAGATTTTATACTTATCTGATAATTATTTTCAGAAATACTTACCTTAATATGATCATATCAAGTTTTCCAGACAAAATAGTGTTTTCCTTTATTTGACTTGAGAATACATTCTTGATTGAATTATTGCATTTCTTTTTTTTTTTTTCTTTGAGATAGTGATTTTATTTTGTTGGGATATATATCCAAAAGTGACATTTGGTGGATCTTATAGTAGTTTTATTTTTAACTTCTCAAGAATCCTCCATACTGTTTTCCATAGTGCTTTTAATAATTTACATTCCCACCAACAGTGTGCAAGGGTTCCCAGCTCTCCATATTCTCACTAGCATTTGTTATCTCTTGTACTTTTGATGATGGACATCCTGACAGGTGTGAGGTGATATCGCACTGTGATTTTGATTTTCATTTCCCTGATAGTTTGTGATGTTGAATGTCTTTTTATGTGCCTGATGGTCATTTAGACATCTTTGGAGTAATTTCTATTTAGGTCCTTTGCTCATTTTTTAACTGGGTTATTTGTGAGGTTTGTTTATTATTATTATTATTGCTATAGTGTTACATGAGTTCCTTGTATATTTTGGATATTTACCTTTTATCTAAATATGTGGTTTGCAAATACCTTCTCCCATTGCATAGGTTGCTTTTCTATTTTGCTGATGTTTCCTTTGCTGCACAGAAGCTTTTTAGTTGATGTCACTCCACTTGTTTTGTATGCTTTTATTCATTTTTTTTCCCTTTTATTTTTTTTATTAGTTTTGCCAAACAATGACATGATATCACCATGGGTTCACATATGCTCCCCCTCCAGAACCCCCCTCCCTCCTCCCTCCCCCCGGGAAATCTCCTTACACCAGTCCCAAGCATCAATCCTGGGCCGGCTATTGCTTATACATATGATAATTAACATGTTTCAATGCCATTCTCCCATATCATCCCACCCTTTCCCTCATCCATAGAGGCCCTGAGTCTATTCTATACATCTGCGTTCCTTTTGCTGTCTCGCATGCTGGGTTCTCGTTACCGTCTTTCTAAATTCCATATATATGCGTTAATATACTGTATTGTTATTTTTGCTTCTGGCTTACTTCACTCTGGATAATGGGCTCCAGTTTCGTCCATCTGAGTAGAACTGATTCAAATGAATTTTTCCTTAATGCTGAGTAATATTCCATTGTGTATATGTACCAGAGCTTTCTTATCCATTCATCAGTTGATGGGCATCTAGGTTGGTTCCATGTGCTGGCTATTCTAAACAATGCAGCGATGAACATTGGGGTACACGTGTCTCTTTCAATTCTGGTTTCCGCGGTATATATGCCCAACAGTGGGATTGCTGGGTCATATGGCAGGACTATTTGCAGTTTTTTAAGGAACCTCCACACTGTTTTCCATAGAAGCTGTACTAGTTTGCAATCCCACCAACAGTGTAAGAGAGTTCCCTTTTCTCCACATCCTCTCCAGCATTTATTACTTGTGGATTTTTGGATTGCAGCCATTCTGAGTGGTGTAAAGTGATACCTCATTGTGGTTTTGATTTGCATTTCTCTGATAATGAGTGATGTTGAGCATCTTTTCATGTGTTTGTTAGCCATTTTTATGTCTTCTTTGGAGAAACGTCTGTTCAATTCTTTGGCCCACTTTTTGATTGGGTTGTTTATTTTCCTAGAATAGAGCTGCAGGAGTTGCTTATATATTTTTGAGATTAATTGTTTGTCCGTTGCTTCATAGGCTATTATTTTCTCCCATTCTGAAGGCTGTCTTTTCACCTTGCTTATAGTTTCCTTTGCAGTGAAGAAGCTTTTAACTTTAATTAGGTCCCATTTGTTTATTCGTGCTTTTTATTTCCAATATTCTGGGAGGTGGGTCATGTAGGATCCTGCTTTGGTTGATGTCAGAGAGTGTTTTCCCAATGTTATCCTCTAGGAGTTTTATAGTTTCTGCTCTTATGCTTAGATCTTTGATCCATTTTGAATTTATCTTTGTGTATGGTGTTAGAAAGTGTTCTAGTTTCATTATTTTACAAGTGGCTATCCAGTTTTCCCAGCACCACTTGTTAAAGAGGTTGTCTTTTCTCCATTGTATATTCTTGCCTCCTTTGTCAAAGATAAGGTGTCCATAGATGCGTGGATTTATCTCTGGGCTATCTATTTTGTTCCATTGATCTATATTTCTGTCTTTGTGCCAGTACCATACTGTTTTAATGACTGTGGATTTGTAGTATAGCTTAAAGTCAGGTAGGTTGATTCCTCCAGTTCCATTCTTCTTTCTCAGGATTGCTTTGGCTATACGAGGTTTTTTGTATTTCCATACAAATTGTGAAATTATTTGTTCTAATTCTCTAAAAAAGACCTCTGGTAGCTTGATAGGAATTGCATTGAATCTATAGATTGCTTTGGGTAGTATACTCATTTTCACTATATTGATTCTTCCAATCCACGAACACGGCACATTTCTCCATCCGTTTGTGTCCTCTTTGATTTCTTTCATCAGTGTTTTATAGTTTTCTATATACAAGTCTTTTGTTTCTTTAGGTAGAAATACTCCTAAGTATTTTATTCTTTTTGATTCGATGGTGAATGGAATTGTTTCCATAATTTCTTTTTCTGTTTTTTCATTGTTAGTGTGTAGAAATGCCAGGGATTTCTGTGTGTTGATTTTGTATCCTGAAACTTTGCTATATTCACTGATTAACTCTAGTAATTTTCTCGTAGAGTCTTTAGGGTTTTCAATATAGAGGATCATGTCATCTGCAAACAGAGAGAGTTTTACTTCTTCTTTTCCAATCTGGATTCCTTTGATTTCTTTATCTGCTCTGATTGCTGTGGCCAAGACTTTCAAAACTATGTTGAAAAGTAGTGGTGAGAATGGGCACCCTTGTCTTGTTCCTGACTTCAGGGGGAATGATTTCAGTTTTTCACCATTGAGGATAATGTTTGCTGTGGGTTTGTCATATATAGCTTTTATTATGTTGAGGAATGTTCCTTCTATTCCTGCTTTTTGGAGGGTTTTTATCATAAATGGATGTTGAATTTTGTCAAAGGCTTTCTCTGCATCTATTGAGATAATCATGTGATTTTTATTTTTCAATATGTTAATGTGGTGTATTACATTGATTGATTTGCGAATATTGAAGAATCCTTGCATCCCTGGGATAAAGCCTACTTGATCATGATGTATGATTTTTTTAATGTGTTGTTGGATTCTATTTGCTAGAATTTTGTTAAGGATTTTTGCATCTAAGTTCATCAGTGATATTGGCCTGTAGTTTTCTTTTTTGTGGCATCTTTGTCGGGTTTTGGAATTAGGGTGATGGTGGCCTCGTAGAATGAGTTTGGAAGTGTACCTTCCTCTGCAATTTTCTGGAAGAGTTTGAGTAGAATAGGTGTTAGCTCTTCTCTAAATTTTTGGTAGAATTCAGCTGTGAAGCCATCTGGTCCTGGGCTTTTGTTTTTTGGAAGATTTCTGACTACGGTTTCAATTTCTGTGCTAGTGATGGGTCTGTTAAGATTATCTATCTCTTCCTGGTTTAGTCTTGGAAAGTTGTACTTTTCTAGGAATCTGTCCATTTCATTCAGGTTGTCCAGTTTATTTGCATATAGCTGCTGATAATAGTCTCTTATGATCCTTTGTAGTTCTGTGTTTTCTGTTGTGATCTCTCCGTTTTCTTTTCTAATTCTGTTGATTTGGTTCTTCTCCCTTTGTTTCTTGATGAGTCTGACTAATGGTTTGTCAATTTTATTTATCTTCTCAAAGAACCAGCTTTTGGATTGGTTGATTTTTGCTATGGTCTCTTTTGTTTGCTTTGCGTTTATTTCTGCCCTGATCTTTAAGATTTCTTTCCTTCTACTAGACCTGGGCTTCTGCATTTCTTCCATTTCTAGTTGCTTTAGGTGTAAAGTAAGGTTATTTATTTGATTTTTTTCTTGTTTCCTAAGGTGAGCTTGAATTGCTATGAACCTTCCCCTTAGCACTGCTTTCACAGTGTCCCATAGGTTTTGGGCTGTTGTGTTTTCATTTTCATTCGTTTCCATGCATAACTGAATTTCATTTTTGATTTCTTCTGTGATTTGTTGGTTATTCAGCAGTGTGTTGTTGAGCCTCCATATGTTGGAGGTTTTGAATGGTTTTCTCTTGTAATTGATATCTAATCTCACTGCATTGTGATCAGAAAAGATGCTTGGGATGATTTCAATGTTTTTGAATTTACCAAGGCTAGATTTATGGCCCAGGATGTGATCTATCCTGGAGAAGGTCCCGTGTGCGCTTGAGAAAAAAGTGAAATTCCTTGTTTTGGGGTGGAGTGACCTATAGATATCAATTAGGTCTAGTTGGTCTATTGTATCATTTAAAGTTTGAATTTCCTTGTTACTTTTCTGTTTAGTTGATTTATCCATTGGTGTGAGTGGTGTATTAAAGTCTCCCACTATTATTGTGTTGTTGTTAATTTCCCCTTTCATACTTGTTAGCATTTGCCTTACATATTGTGGTGTTCCTATGTTGGGTGCATAAATATTTATAATTGTTATTTCTTCTTCTTGGATTGATCCTTTGATCATTATGTAATGTCCATCTTTATCTCTTTTCACCGCCTTTATTTTAAAGTCTACTTTATCTGATATGAGTATTGCCACTCCTGCTTTCTTTTGGTCTTTATTTGCATGGAATATCTTTTTCCAGCTTTTAACTTTCAGTCTATATATGTCCTTAGATTTGAGGTGGGTCTTTGTAGGCAACATATATAGGGGTCCTGATTCTGTATCCAGTCGGCCAGTCTTTGTCTTTTGGTTGGGGCATTCAGCCCGTTTACATTTAAGGTAATTATTGATAAATATGATCCTGTTGCCATTTCTTCTATTTTATTGTTTTGGATTTGAGATTATATATCCCATCCGTGTTTCCTATCTAGGAAAGATCCTGTAGCATTCGTTGGAGGGCTGGTTTGGTATTGCTAAATTCTCTCAATTTCTGCTTGTCTGAAAAACTTTTGAATTCTCCTTCAAATTTGAATGATATCCTTGCTGGGTACAGTAATCGGGGTTGTAGCTTGTTTTCTTCCATGACTTTAAGAATGCTCTGCCATTCCCTTCTGGCCTGAAGCGTTTCTATTGAGAGATCAGCTGTTATCCTTATGGGATTCCCCTTGTGGGTTATTTTTTGCTTCTCCCTCACTGCTTTTAATATTTCGTCTTTGTATTTGATATTTGTTAATTTGATTAATATGTGTCTTGGGGTGCTCCACTTGGGGTTGATTCTATTTGGGACCCTCTGTGTTTCTTGGACCTGAGATGTTATTTGCTTTCCCAATTTAGGGAAATTTTCCACCATAATTTCTTCAAGAATTTTCTGATGGTCTTTCTTTTTGTCTTCTTCTTCTGGGATTCCTATGATTCGAATATTGGTGCGTTTAATACTGTCCCAGAGGTCTCTGAGATTGTCCTCATTTCTTTTAATTCTTTTTTCATTTTTCCTTTCTGTTTCATTTATTTCTGCCATTCTATCTTCTATTTCACTTATCCTTTCTTCTATTTCTGTTATTCTACTGTTGGTTCCCTCCAGGGTGTTTTTGATCTCATTTATTGCATTATTTATTGTATTTTGACTCTTTCATTTCTTCTAAGTCCTTGTTAAAGCTTACCTGCATCTTTTCAATCCTTGCCTGCAGGTTATTGAGTTGCAACTCCAACTTATTTTCCAGGTTTTGGATCATTTTCACTATCATTATTCGGAATTCTTTGTCAGGTAGACAAGCTATCTCTTCGTCTTTTGTTTGGTCTAGGGGATATTAATCCTGGTCCTTTACTTGTTGGGTATTTCTCTGCCTTTTCATCTTGTTTATCTTGGTGTGTTGTCCCTTTATTGTGGGGTTTCCTCACTATGGGAGGAGTTGGATGAGTGTTTTGTCAGAGTTTCCTGGTTGGAATCTTAAGCGGTCTGTCCTGCTTGATTTGGCGACCTCTGCTGGCCCCTTCAGTGTCTATTCAGCGCTCTGGGGTTTGCCCCGCTTGCGGTGCCTGCGCTTTTCCCGCCCCCTCTGCTCAGGCTCTCGGCTGGCGGCGCACTCTGATGACGCAATTGGAGGCTGTGGCTTCTCCTCTCCCCAGGCCCAGCTGCTCGGCTCTTTCTGCTTGCAGCTGGGCGTGTCTTCTCAGATGTGCAGTAGCAGACTCTGGCGGCGCACTCTGGTGACGCAGTTGGGGGGCTGCGGCTTCTCCCCTCCCCCGGCCCAGCTGCTCGGTTTTTTCAGTGTGCGGCTGGGGGCGTTTTCTCAGATATGAGAAGCGCCGAATTCTGGTGGCGACTGTCCAGAGTCCCCAGAGGTCTTGGCTAGCACCCAATTCTGCCTGCGGTTTGGGGGCTGAAGCCTCACAGGGGCGCTCTCCGTAGCCCACAGCCTCCCTGTTCCACCCGGCTGTCTCGCGCCGAGCCCCGCTCCCCTTTGTTCTGTTCGCGAGCCTGGCAGGGGTCTTCCTCGGGAAGGCTACCCAGCGGTCTATCTCCCGTTAGCACCCTCGGTTAGGACCCTCAGTCTGCCCCAGGCGTTCAATCTCAGTCCTCCCCCTAAGCGTGTGGCCCGCCCCTCCCTGAGCAGTCCGCTGGCTCGTGGGGGATGGGGCGACCGGCCGCAGCTCCGTTCTCCAAGGGGCTAACTATTTATCGTCTTCTAAGTCCCGACTTTTATGCTCTTTGAGATTCGCCTCAGATCTCTCAGTTCCGCCAGTGAGAATGTTTCCTGACATTCGTAAACCTTTATCTCTTTCGAGGCTCCCCTTCTGAGATGAATCTCAGTCCCTGCCTCTTTGCCTCTTTTTACTTTTTTTTTTTTCCTTTGGTCCTACCTTCTTTCGTCGGCAATGGGCTGTCTTTCCAGATGCCTGAAGACCTCTGCCAGCATTCAGATGTTGATTTATGGAGTTTGTTCGGTATTTAAATGTTCCTTTGGTGTATTTGTTGGGGAGAGTGTGGACTCTGCGTCCTATTCCTCCGCCATCTTAGTCCCTCCGAATTATTGCATTTCTTAATGGTTATATGATCTGCTTTGCTTCTCCTTGTGACCATTACCTGAGGTTATTAGAAAGACTGGACAGAATAATGATAGGGGTCCTCCAGGGAGAAGCATGGCTTCTGTGGGAGCTCCTTTTTTAAAAATACACTACTGAGAAAAGACAATAAGTTGTTATTTCCTTAAGACATACTCTTTGCAATATGAATTCATTATCCTATAATGACAACAGTAAAGCAGTCAACCTATTGTGTGACAAGGATCTAAATTTTTAGAAACATAAGTGACACAAATTGACCTTTTTTCTATCATATAAACGTATAGTTTCTCTATAAAGCCAACATGCTGATTTAAAACACCTTTAAGCTTTGGGTGAAGCTGTGATATTTCAAATTCCACTGGGAATTTATTTTACATTGTTCCAGATTTCTAAGAACAGAAGTAATTTTGGACTTTATATGTTTACTGCCAGCACGGAACTTTTTAAAACAACATCTACTGTATATCCAAAGGCAAAAAGGTAATATTTCCAAGTGCTTAGAATGGTGTTTAGCTCATAGACGATGTCAGTGAATAATCACAAATGAGTGAATAAATACAAGACTTCTGTGATCTGGCGTATTCATAATTCTTAATTATGTAAATTTACATGATGTAGAGTAGAGATAAAATGGACTATTCATGTAATGAAAGGAGAGTGAAGGGGCGGAAGAAAAATACTAACAACAAAACTGAAACCTAAAACTTGATTAACTTTTTAAAGTGATTGATAACACACTGATTTTGGGAAAATGTTTATCTAGGAAGAGCCAAATAATGAAAACTTAAGGACAGTCTTCTCCAAGTTTTCACACCACAGGAACAAATTTCAAATTTGCATTATTTGAAGTTAAAAGATTATATCACAATTTTGGAAAAGAAAAAGAAAATTTTCTTTCTCTAAAGAAAAATTCCCACACTTGTGGTCACTCAGATGTACACATATTGGTAAAATTTCCATGTGAAAATGAAAATTCAGCCAGCCTCCTAAACAAATTTGCTCCGTAGTTCCAAACATCTATATATTATCAAAATGAGGATACTATTTCATTTCTTGCTATGACAGAATAACACAAACTATAATGATATAAATTTTCCATACATCTAAAGTATATTTGAATACATATCTGAATACATGTTGATAATGGATGCAATATAATCAGGCTTAGTTTTTATAAACTGATTCTCCAGGACCTGTATACTATTTTGGAACTGTTTGACCTCTTGTTCATGGACCATGAGAAAATACACATTAGTTCTTCTGTCCACCTGTTGCCACCTTGTAAGTAAGAAGACAACTTTGAATGTTTATATTTACTACCTTCTATTTTGCTAGAAGAGGAAGCAAAAGTTTTATCATTTCAGTTCCGTCGCTCAGTCATGTCCAACTCTTTGTAACCCCATAGACTGCAGCACGCCAGGCCTCCCTGTCCATCACCAACTCCTGGAGGTTACTCAAACTCATGTCTATTGAGTTGGTGATGCCATCCAACCATCTCATCCTCTGTTGGCCCTTTCTCATCTCCCCTTCAATCTTTCCCAGCATCAGAGTCTTTTCAAATGAGTCAGCTCTTTGCATCCAGTGGCCAAAGTATTGGACTTTCAGCTTCAACACCAGTCCTTCCAATGAACAGTCAGAACTGATTTCCTTTAGGATGGACTGTTTGGGTCTCCTTGCAGTCCAAGGGACTCTCAAGAGTCTTCTCCAACACCACAGTTCAAAAACATTAATTCTTTGGTGCCCTCAGCTTTCTTTATAATCCAACTCTCACATCCATACATGACCACTGGAAAAACCATAGCCTTGATTAGATGGACCTTTGTTGGCAAAGTAATGTCTCTGCTTTTTAATATGCTGTCTAGGTGGGTCATAACTTTTCTACCAAGGAGTTAATCATCTTTTAATTTCATGGCTGCCAAAAATAAAGTCAGCCACTCTTTCTACTGTTTCCCCATCTATTTGCCATAAAGTGATGGGACTAGATGCCATGATGTTAGTTTTCTGAATGTTGAGTTTCAAGCAAGCTTTTTCACCCTCCTCTTTCACTTTCATCAAGAGACTCTTTAGTTCTTCTTCACTTTGTGCCATAGGGTGGTGTCATCTGCATATCTGAGGTTATTGATTTCTCCCAGCAATCTTGATTCCAGCTTGTGCTTCATCCAGCCCGGCATTTCTCATGATGTACTCTGCATATAAGTTAAATAAGCAGGGTGACAATATACAGCCTTGATGTACTCCTTTTCCTGTTTGGAACCAATCTGTTGTTCCATGTCCAGTTGTAACTGTTGCTTCTTCCTGACCTGCATACAGATTTCTCAAGAGGCAGGTCAGGTGGTCTGGTATTCCCATCTCTTGAAGAATTTTCCACAGTTTATTGTGATCCACACAGATAAAGGCTTTGGGATAGTCAATAAAGAAGAAATAGATGTTTTATCAGTTCCCCCAAATGTTTTATGCTCTAGAGAAAAATATTACTCTTAACATAGAAAGGGAGATTTGCAACTGATTACAGAGGCATGTTGATAGAAATAACCTTCATATCAAATTAGAGGTGCTGGCAGACAGAGAGCAGTCACTTTCTACCATGTGACAATGTTTCTGTTATTGCCTTGCACTGTGATTAAATGTTGCATTTTTTATTCTAGCTGTTGAGGTATTTGTCTCCCAAAAGAGAGGAGATGCATTTTGATATCAGCATAGTGCTTTGTACATCTTTCCATCTGCAATGGTACTTTGCACAAAAGATCCTCAAATACAGGCTGATTAGCTGAAGGATAGAGAAATCTATATTCACTAGGCATTATTTCCCAAATTCTACCACCTTCATGACTTTTGCCACATTTCAGATACACTAGATTACTTTTTTGCTCACTATTTTTCATAAACCAATGTCTTTTAAATTTAACTTGTGTTTGTGCTTAGTTGCTAAGTCATGTCCTCCTCTTGTAACCCCATGGACTGTAGCCCTCCAGTCTCCTCTGTCCATGGAATTCTAACGACAAGAATACTGGAGTGGGTTGCCATGCCCTTCTCCAGGGGATCTTCCCAACCTAGGGATCAAACCCAGGTCTCCTGTATTGAGGTGGATGCTTTACCATATGAGCTACCAGAGAAGCCCAAACCATCGGGAAGCCCTTATATCTTAACTATTTTATTCAATAAACTTAACAAAAGTAATTAAACCCAGAAAATGAGTTTCATTTTTCATAATAGAAGAAAACTGTAAAGTAAATACAGTGAAACCAGAACAATGTTATCAAGTTTTCATTATACAGTGTTGTCTACCAGAGGTGTAAAGCTTGTTGGTACTCCTCTTGAGAAAGTAGGTGAGCGAATTGCAGAATGTGGATAAAGACGCATTACAGATAAACTGAGACTTAGTCTTTAATATAATCAGATGAACTAGTAAAAAACTGAAATGAGGAAGACTTTCTAATTATAGATTTAAGTGTCTTTTAACGCTATGCATGTATGGCACTTAAAATTCCTTTGGGTACTATCAGCTAGTGTCTCAGATTTTGGGAAGCACTGATATAAAGTGATCTTAATAAGATATAGGATCTTGATTCAAAATGATGCTAATTTGAATTTTCAGTATACCTTGAAACACTGTTGTAAGTGACATTTATTTGACTTGAGAGCAGTTACCAACATGCTCTATATTCAGAAAAGGAAGTCCAAATAGGTCTGTCACACTCTTGCAGTAGCTCTTTATCCAGGTTGCACCTTAGTGAATATCATTGCTGCCATCTCATCCTAGTCTAATTAAATTAGTATCTTAAGCGGTAAGCTGTCAGCACTGTTAATTTTTTAAGCCCTCTAGGCAACTTTAACATGCTGCCAGAGTAAGAAAAATTGGTCTGTATCCAGTATCAGACACATTCACTGTCAGCTGGACATTTTACATTCCTAGTGAATGGCAGTCATCATATAAATGAAGAAATTCAGAGTATTTCCTTCTTGAACTATTTTTTGAGGGTAAATAATTATATTCTTCTTTGATATTAACTTTACAGTTTGCTATCTTCTATGGTTAAAATTGGTCTTGGATGTCAGTAGTCAGAAAATAGCAAGAAAAGCAGGCTTCACGTGTGTTTCTAGAGGGAGAGTGACCCCAAAGTTGTGTTGGCCTCATTTGTCACCATGTTGTCACAGTCCAATAACAATGAAAGTATAGTGTCTTAAGTTCTGCCACCTTGTGGAAAAATTTTTACTGCATAAGAGCAACATACTTGGAGCTCCACTTCAGCTAACTGCCTTCTAAAAATTCTGCCTTGGTGTATACAGTACAGGATGAGTTTTGTCCAAATAATTTAGGTTTTGAAGAAGGCTTCCTATTTGCGGCAAAGTGTACACAAAGACGTGAAAATATTGTTTTTCCTTCTCATGTATTTTTCATTTTGGTTATTGTAGTCTTCATGTCTATAGTTTTTCTTCATATTTTCTCTTTCTTAAAAACTTATAACTTCCCACTCTCTATATCCATTCTTCTCCTGAGTTCTTTGATCATCTTTAGATCATTTTTCTGAACTCTTTCTCCAATAGAATGCCTGTCTCCACTTCACTTAGTTTTTCTGGGGTTTTATCCTGTTCTGTTGTCTCATTTTGTCTAAGTTGCTATTTGTATTTTTATGTCTGTGGTAGAATAGTTCAGTTTCTTGATCTTGGAAAAATCCGATGAGTCCCAGCAGAGCAGTCCCCTCTGGTCACCCAAGCTGTATACTTTATGAGTTTCCCCTAAGAGGTCTGCTTGGGTCTTTCTGCTGTGGCATCTGACTATGTGGATGGCCTGCTAGGCTTAGTTGGTCCCTAGTCTGGTTGGTTGCCAGGCCCAGCTTTGTTCAGATGCTGCTGGGCTATTTAGACTTTAGGCAGCCTGTCTGCTGATGGGTGGGGCCATGTTCCTGCCCTGTTAGTTGCTTGGCCTGGGGCATCCCAGCACTGGCACCCACAGGCTTCCGGGCAGGGCCTGGTCTTGGTACTAATGAGCTGATACTGCAGCTGCTGTGTTTCTGCAATACATCTGATGCCAGCCTCTGTGTCCCCAAAGTGAGCCATAGCTCATACCAGGAGACTTTCCAAGACCAGGTTAGTTCTGGCCCATGCTCCTAAAAAATTACTGATCTTGCTCTTGGGTTCCAGTGTGCATGAGGTCTTTGTGTGCGCCATTAGAGTGAACTCTCGTTTTTCTTAGTCCTGTGAGTCTCCTGCAGTTAAGCCCCACTGGCCTTCAAAGCCACATGCTCTGTTGGGCTTGGCTTCCATCTACCAGAACACTGGGTTGTGGAGCCTGACTTGGGGCTCATAACTCTCACTCCTGTGGAAGAATCTTTGCAATACAATTATTTTCCACTTTGTGGATTTGATTATATTGTGAGTCCACCCCTTGGTGGACTTGGAAAATACAGAACAAAGTTACATATGGTTCCACTATAGTACTTATTTTTTAAATGGATAAATTAAAATTTTTAGTCAGAGTTTCAATATCAGACCCTCAAAAATTAATAGAATGGATATACAGAAAAGTAGAAGGATATAGTAGACCTGTAAAGCACCATATAGTTTCCAGTCTTTTTCAGCTATGATTGTTCTGCAGAGAGTTGTGGTTTTGGTGTACTTGTGAGACTACTAAATTTTTTGGATTTGTTTTGATGCACATAGCAATAGTTCACTAATTTGTGTTGTATAACACTTCACTATGTAAATATGTCATATTTTATTTGTGCGTTATACTATTTATTTATGTTGTAAGAATTTCTATTACCAATAATGCAACTATGAACATTCTTATCCATGTCTTGTACTAGATACATTATGCATTTCTTTTTGGATTAAATCTAGTAATGAACTTTCTGGGCAATAGGATACACATGTGTTCATCATTAGCAGATAATGCCAAAGTGTTTTCCTTTCAGCTGTGCATGAGTCCTAGCTGGTCCATGTTCTCTCACTTTTATTTAACAAATAAACAACAGCAGCAACAGCAAATCACAGTGAGGGGGCTAGCCCAAAGAAAATGGACTTTAATAATAAGCCTAGAATATGACTTGAGATGGACTTTTTTTTTCTTGTTTACTCCTTCTGTTCCTAGTGAGTGCTATGGTTGTCTTCTCCACATTTTCTCTCTTTATCTTAAATATCCCAATTTCATTTGGTTTCTAAAGTCCATATGTCATTGGGGATGACGATGTCATCTTTGATACTAGTGGTAGGATATATAATTACACCAAAATAATGAACATAGTCCCATCCTCTAGCTGTAGATTTGGTTTCTTATGTATGAATTCATATGTATTTAGGTTAGTGATTCACAAAATGAGAACTTCTAGGGACTTTTAGAAAACTAAACATCTAGAAGAGTTTATTTCTTTCCATGGACGTAAATAAGGAAGCATAGAGAGAAGTTTTTTTTAGCATCTTCTGATCATACAGGCTTTCTTTGTGGCTCAACTGGTAAAGAATCCACCTGCTATGCAGGAGACCTAGGTTCGATCCCTGGGTTGGGAAGATCTCCTGGAGAAGGGAACAGATACCCACTTGCCGGGAGCCATCAGAATGCCCCCTTGCTCAGATGACAAGGTCACGAGACTAAGAAAGAAATTGCAAAGCTGACTTTCTTTATCGGGGCATCCTGGGCAAGCCCCATCCCCCGTGGTATTTTTCTTGGGAGTTCTGTCCATGCTCGGAACATTAGCTCATCTCAGCAGGTCAGTCCCAGTTGGAAAGAATTCGTCCTGAGATAATTCCTCCAGACCTTATCGACCAGAGGATCCGGGAAGGTGGATTGCCTTCCCCAGGGGCTTAGGAGGAGTGAAAGGGACATTTATATAGATTACTACTCCTTATACTCATTACTGGGGAGTTTACCAAGAGTTCTCTGGGGTCATGGCAAGGCAACCACCAGAAAGGCTCGTACTTGGGTCACCTTTCCACCTCCCACTTCCCCGACCACTCCACGGAGGAGGCTCTCTTCCTTGAAGTAACCAGGCTGGAGTGGGACTTAGGAATGCTCATAACTGTGGCCAGCATAGTTGGAGATATTGATTGCTTTAGGATTATGTAGACATAGGAATTCATTATAGTAGTTATAAGGTTTATAGGGTTTTATTGCTAAAGCAGTGCTGCTAGACTGTCTCTTAGTCCTCTTTCCTCTTTCTAAACTTAGTCCTCTTTCCTCTTTCTAAACTTAGTCCTCTTTCCTCTTTCTAAACTGTCTCTTTGTCCTCTTTCCTCTTTCCTTGTAAGAACCGGAGTAGGTTACTAGAATAAAACAGTTTCAAGCTTAAGCCCTTCCCTCTAACTCCTACATAGTTGCACTTGATAAGAGAAATGTAACCTTTCTACTTAGGTGGTAAACATACTACTGTTAAATCTAATTACATAGAAATCTGACTTCTGTAAGGGGAATGTTTCATGATAGATTGGGGAATGAGCTCAATGATAAGGTTGCTATGGAAGGTAGAAAACAAAAAATTGTATAGAATGATAGGTGATGTAATGATGTAATGGGGATGTCTTTTGGCTATAAAACTGTAAACCAATAATAAAGGAGAGAGACTGCTCCATCACCACATATCGACTCAGCTCCATTCTTCCACCGATGCCACTCATCCCTCAAGACCCCTGGACCCGCTGGGGCTGGACCCTGGCACCCACTCCAGTATTCTGGCCTGGAGAATTTCATGGGCTGTATAGTCCATGGGGTTGCAAAAGAGTGAGACATGACTGAGCAACTTTGATTGCAGTTCTGATCATACAGTTAAGCCATCTCTGGGTTGAAGCTGATACCATGGAGGACAGACAGAAGGACAAAATAGAAAGAATCCAGGTTGTTAAATACATAGACGAGAAGCTGAACTGAAGCACCAGGAAGCTTATACTACACTAGGTTTAAAATTATATATCCCTGCCAGTTTAGTCTGAATATTCTGATGCTGTTTGCTACTTAGTCACTAAGTTGTTTACAACTCCTTGTGACCCCATGGACTGTAGCCTGTCAGGCTCCTCTCTCCATGAAATTTCCCAGACAAGAATACTGGAGTGGGTTGCCATTTCCTTCTGGGGATCTCCCTGGCCCAGGGGTTGAGCCTGGATCTCCTGACTGGCAGATGGATTCTTTACCACCGAGTCACCTGGGAAGCCCAAATATTCTGATACTTGCAGTAAAATTCATCTTTGTTAATAAAACCCCTTAGACATTTATTTGATATGGGTCTTCAGCAATTGTTAATAAACAGTTTGCATTTTGTACATTGGAATATATACATCTGATAGTTGACTTAGTCAAATAAACACACTTAACAATAGCTACTGACCTAATTATCAAAAAATTGAGCATGGTATGAGCTAATGCAGTGTCACTGTAAGTAGAACAATTCATCAGAATTGATCCTTAGATATCCCCTTACCCTTACTCGAGCCTCTATGCATATGTACACTCACATACACATCTGTGCACAGAGCACCCTTCCTGAAAGGTCTTACACAGGTCCTTACATGTCCTCCCTAGGAGATACAGAATTCCACTGGCTGGTAAAAGCCGCATATGAAAGAGCTGCTTGTGCCCCACTTCTCCTCCTCACTAAACCACAGTGTTTCTCAAGAATCCCTCATCCCTCAGGGATGTACAGAATGAAGTCTCCTCCTCCTATGATCAGATTCTAATTCCCCTCCACCCCATGAGGATATATACTTACCTAGCTTAGCTGTTCTTACACTTTATTACCAAAGTCCACCTTTTGCAGTAGCTAGAGGACAGTCTTTGAAGGAAACTTATGCTTTACCGCTGCAGCATGCACTGCTTTCCAAGTCATGAAAGAACTTAAGAGAGTAAGTGGATCACATCCATTAAGTTAAATTACGAGCTCCGCTTTTATTCCTCAGTGTGAGAAGATCAAATCATTGGTATCTGCAATGGCAAGTTTATGAAATTTGAATGTTATTAACTTTGTGCTGAAGGTGCCATACTCTTATTGAACTCAGGCATAAACGAATTTATTGTCCTAAGGGAAAATGAGCTTGAGCAACTGTTTGTTTTTGATGATCTTACTTTCTGATAAGTGTAAAATTGCAGATTCTTTGGCCCCATTTCCTTTCTCAAACCCTTGCAGCATAATGGTTAAACATTTTGGTTTTGGCAAACTAAACGACTGTTGGCAATTATCACTGTTTTTCTTCATCTGTAAAATGGAGATATTTATGTGTAGAACATGGTGAATAGATAAAAATAGCCATTATTGGTATTATTTATCTTAGGAAAACTAGTCAGAAAAAAATGATTCTTTTCATAAATTTTAATGTAAATTTCATATGCACTCATGGAATTTGTAGTTTAGCAGTGGAAACAGACAATATGCGAATCAGTAAATACACATTGTGACAAATGCTATGAAGCAGTCGAAGGACTGATTACAAGATATGAAGGATCAGGTGGAATGACAAAGGCAGAGAAAACAGTAAGGAATGACCTCTACTGATACTAAGAAGGTGATCTTTGTGTTGAAAATTGAAAGCTTGTAAGGGATAAGCCATGCTCAATATTCATTTTGGGAGGTGGAGAGAAGAGATTTTAGGCAGAGATAAATATATATATATATTTTATATATATATATATATGTATATCCTGTATTTATGATGCCAAATACCAATGTATGTGAAGATACCCAAGTGAGAAGACAAATGTTTTTATTATTTCTCATCCAAGTGTGTGCTGTTATACTGCCCTAAGAAAGTACAATGACTAGATTTTTCTTCCTACAAAACAGAGCTTTACTGAATCTGTGAAAATATGAAATTCTTGGATTAAAATTTAAAAGTGTATAAACTTCATGATTGTATTCACAGTGTCAAGTATCCAAAATATGTACCAACATTCATATATTTAAGATATACTGTCTAATTGAGAGCAACCTCTTATCTCTTCAGTATTTATTTTTTTGGTCACTTTTTTCTTAAATTGAGTTTTCTCATTATAAATATTAACTCATTACATTCAAATCATGCATGTAACTGTGAAGATGAAAATTAAAAGTAATATTCTAATTTATAACAGAGAATTTCAGTCAGAAAAGCTGAAGTAGGAAGTTGGAAATCTGTGCTTTTTTAAAGAGCCTGCCTCAACACACCATACACACACATACACACGCACATTCATATACACACAAACACACAAGGGTAAGCACCCTGGTTCACTCTGTGACTGAAATTCTCAACTTTTAATATGCATATGAACCATTTGAAGATCCTGTTAAAATATAGATTCTGATTCAGGAGTCCAGATTGGCCCAGGGTTCTACATCTCTAGAAATTTCCCAGGAAATTCTCATACTGTTGGTCCAAGGCTCTTGGTTGGATGGCTTTCGAATTGTTTTTTTTTGTTTGTTTGTTTGTTTTGAGTTTTCAAAGATGAAAACTTCACAATCTTTTTTGGAACTGCCTTTTAGGACTTATCACTCAGACTACCAAAAAAAAAAAAGTTTTTCATTATGGCAAGTTAAGAGTAATGTTAATTTCAGTCCTTTTCCTCTGTAAGATTATATTCAGTTTATAAAGGGTACAAGAATTAATAATTGCTTCCATAGGCCATTACATTTAGATAGGTGCCTTTAGCTAGAAATTCAAGTTTGCTCTCAGCCCACGCAACTGTTAAACAGTTTCCTTGCATCATTATCAATCTGTTTTTGCCCAGGCTTTTTCATGGAATTCACAGTTCCATAGAATGCCTTATCTAACGGTCATTATTACTAAAGCTCCCATCTATAAGTGAGGAGGCCTTGACTCCAGGGAATTCTGGAGAAACAGCCAATTTTGAATGAGAGAGGTTTTTCTTTTTTGAAAAAACAAATCTGGAAACAATCCCAGATTATTCATCAGCCCCATTAATTTAGACCTCAGCTGGGGACACACTAAAGAATAAAAACTTCACTTATTTATAATGTAGGGGTTCATTATTTTTCTTCCTGGATAACATCTGTTTTTAGTTCGTCTCAGCCCATATTAGATCAAAGCCTGGAAGCGGTTTTAGTTATGAGGTTGAAACTTTCTATATAAATCTGCTTTAGGGCTATGTGTCAGGTACTGTGCTAAGCACGTAATAAGCATGATCTTGAAAGTGTTAGTCAGTCAGTAGTGTCCAACTCTTTGAGACTCCATGGACTGTAGCCCAACAGGCTCCTCTGTCCATGGGATTCTCCAGGCAAGAATACTGGAGTGGGTTACCATTTCTCCAGGGAATCTTCCCAACCCAGGGATCAAACCTGGGTCTCCTGCAATGCAGGCAGCTTCTTTACGGTCCGAGCCACCAGGGAAGCAAGCGTTATCTTAACCTTGCACAAAAATGTCTGACAGAATACTAGTATTAACTCTATTTTAAAGATGAGAACTTTGTAAAGCTTAGCAAGATTGAATCATTTGCCCAAGGTCATGAAAGAGTAAGTGATAGACAAGATATGAAGTCAGAAGTCAACCCTGGTACTTTCTAACTCCTGAGTATTTGCTCTTAATTTCTTTACTCCATTTTACCTCTTTGAGGATAAGTAGGCATCCTGAAGTGTGACCAAATCTGTCACTGACACTTTTACCTGAGATGATCTGTTTGATTACTGTTTTGGCAGCCAACAGATGGTACCTCTAAGAGAATTACTAGGTGAAATTCTAGAAAGTAGTATTCTTTTAAAGAATTATCCCTTTTCTTTTCACTTAATGTAGTTTTCCTCCTGGTTTTCCAGAAAATAGTAATAAAGGTAACATGGCACCATCATCCTTAGATTATTTATTTGCTAGTATGAGTAAGTACTGTTAAGAAACATAGCTATTTAATATATGTTTCCTTTCCTTGAAGAAACTTTGATAGGGTACATTTTTTTCAGAGAGGAAAGAGGGAGGGGGAGAGAGAAGCTTCAGGGGAAAGGAAGCAAGAGGTTGAGATTCTTTTGAAAAGGCACTTTTGCCTGAACAAATTAAACAGTGATAAAATTTCATAATGATGACATCCAACATCCAATCGGTCAACTACATTCTTTTCTCAATGAGTTATGAGAGGGATTTGAAATTTTCTTTATCAGATAACTTTTTTTTTCTTCTTAAACTAGTAAGATTCAGGTCATAGGATTAGAACTCTATTACACAGAGTTCATCAGTGCTCTAGAGAAATGATGAATTGAGGCTTAAGAGGAATTTTCCTAGCAGACAACTGCTCTCTGCCTGCACTGAAGTAGTTTTGAGTGCTGGTTGAAGCTTTGTCCAGCCCCTCACACATACTCTCTGTGGGTGATCTATGAAATTCAAATTTTGTTTAAGTTCTTATGCTAACTGAAGTGCAAGATTTAAGATTGGCTATATTAGGTTTCATGAGAGTGTGTGACTCAGTTTTTATGTTTTTATGTTTTGTATTGTAAAGCTTTGAAGGGATAAAAAGATTACTTACTTACTGAGTTGATCCATGCCAGTGATTACTTTTAAAACTTCATCTCCCATCCTCATTCTCAAACCAAATTAATCACATAATCAGCTTTCACTTACCATCTTTAGTTATCTATCTGTCTATACAAATATATATCTGTGTGTGTGTATATATATATATATATATATATATATATATATATAGACAATTGAGTATAATACGTGGTTTGAGAATATGATGTATATTCAGGATAATGTGACAGTGATTTGATTTCTGACAAGATTCATTCTTACCATATCTTTAAGAAAATAAACTGAAGATGAGGATGGGTATGAGAAAGTGTTTTGTAATTTTTAATTTCACCATAAACATCAGAAGTAACCAATATTTACCGAGTATTGATAAAAATGAAAATGGCAACGTTTTGCATTCCCACTAGATCTAGAAACTATAATTATGTTATGTGTATGTGTGTGCCGGGGGTTGGGGGATGGAGTTTGGGGCAGGGAGGAGGCAAACTATAGGAATTTCAATATCCTTCCAAAATCAGCCTTAGCTTTGGGTTTAGTTGTGGGTTTTCTGACAGGCTTTGGCATAGAAAACTGAATCACAGAATATTATGTCACTTTTTGATCATTAAAAATAGATCATTTGATTTCTATGATTATTTATAAATAGTACATTAACTGTTAGTATGAATTCCCAGCTTAGGAACTTTTACTATAATAAAGAGTGTTTTAAAGTCTACAGCTACATCTTTCTTCATAGTAGCAGGTTCTTAGCAATCAAGGATAAATGAACCACCCTTGCTTTCAGTGCAAGTGAGGGGAAAAAAGTACACATACACACACCCTGGAGGAAGAAAAGGCAGCAAGGCTGAAGCTCTCCTTAGTAGCTCAATTGAAGAGGGAAATTTGTCTGGTGGTTTGTGGGAGTGAATCTAATTATCGGTCTCTTACTTTCATTAATAGGTTGGAACAAGGTAACTTCTCAAAGAAGTAGACAGTATGCCTGAACGCATTACTTTCATTTAAGCATTGCTTTCAGCAAAATTCTTGTGATTTTTTTCCTAATAAGTGCTTTGTGAAGTTGGGCAGGTAGACAGGAAGAACATCAACTAAGGAAAAGGCAAAGATAACTGGTAAAGCATGGTATATTTATAGATGGGAGGACAGAGCATTCTGGAAAACTGAAGAGTACACCTGCATAGATTTCATCTGCCTCTGTGGAGTATAATCAGCTAGACTAAGCCTCAGCTGAGAATTTTCACTGCGATCCATTGTAACACATTCCCACCATCCTACTTTTGTCTCTCGTTTTCCACCAATGGTCTGTGACTAAAAGTCAACTTGGATGGAGTCCATGTGATACTTGATCAATTTTTTTTTTCTTAGCCTCACTAGACAAAAATCTGATGATGACTATGAAGATTATGCTTCTAACAAAACATGGGTCTTGACTCCAAAAGTTCCGGAGGGTGATGTCACAGTCATCTTAAACAACCTCCTGGAAGGATACGATAATAAACTTCGACCTGATATAGGAGGTATGTTAAAGCCTCTTGTGATGTGGGTTTTATACATAGAGGCCTACCACATTATAAGAAAGCATCAGCCTATTTCAATACTAGAAGGATCTAAGAGATACTGTTACTAAATGTAAAAATAATGAATAAACTGCATTCAAATCTGGGAGTAGATGGAGCATTGATAAGTTCAAAATGAAGGAAGATGACTTTCAAGTTAACTTGAGAAATAGCAAGTTAAAATTTCCTAGACTGAGAGACTAGGAAAAAAAAAAGTGACAGCTTCTTTATGAAGTAACACCAAAAACAAGTACAGACTTACTGTATAGCTTAGGGATCTCTACTCAATCTGTAATGACCGAAATGAGAATAGAATCAAAAAAAGAGTGAATACATTTTTATGTGTAACTGATGTGCTTGGCTGTACAGCAGGAACTAACATAACATTGTAAATCAACTGTACTCCAATAAAAATTAATTTAAAAAAAAGAAAGGAAGGACATACTGATTATGTATAGCTGTATAACAAGCATAAAATCTCAGAGGTATAAAGTAATAAGCATTTATTTGGCACTCTGCTGGGGGTGGCCTAATCTAAGGTCAGCCAGGTTGAGGCTGCTCATTTAAGAAAGCTTTACTCTCATTCCCCTCCTGGGACCAGCAGACTAGCTAGGAGTATCCTTCTCATGATGATAGCAAAGAGTAAGAGAAAAAAAAAAAATAGAAGCTCATAAGGCTTAATGCTTGGAATTAGAGCTAGCACCCTCACCTTTGTCTATATATTATTAACCAGGTGAATCAAATGGTCAAGCTCAAAGTTCAGAGTCAGAGAAGTAGCCTCACTGATGTGAAGGGAAGGATGGATATAAGTGGAGAGTCCAATCTCCCACAGAGAATTAGAGGATGGCACTTTCAAGAAAAATGGATAAAGATGAGAGAGATGTACTTATTGAATTGAAGCCCAGAATGATGTTATGAATCCTTGTTCATTAACTATTAAATGAAAATGGAGCACACTCATTAGACCATGGATGTAATACTACATGATTTGTACTATCAGTCCTCTTTGACAAATAGGTGTGTATTGGGTTTCCATATGGTTTTCTCATTGGATGAGTCACGGAATTCATTAAATCATTGAGGAAGATTGATTTTGTGTTGGCTAGAGGTGAATGAGGATAAAGTGGTCATAAAAGGAATCAACAGGGAGCAATATTTCAATAACAATTCGTAATACTTGTTGCTTTTTATGTCTACTTCATATTTCTAATGCAGTTTATTCTCTAGGTCACACAGTAGTTATTTATTTTTCTATATGGGGCATGTCAAGTTACAATGCCCAAATCGATTCAAGAGCTTTAAGAAAAAAATAATAGTCATGATATCTGAAGAAGGAAGAAGAAAATCTGTGCAGTATTTTCTTACTTATTCATTTTTATATAGTCTTGAAAAGAAAATCAGTTTCAAAACTGTGCTATACTTAGTTAATGCCTTAATGTGCTTAAAAGGAGATATTTCTCTGAAAGCAAATAGCTAAATGTAGTGAATTAGTCACTAACTCAACATTAGTTGTGAATAAATCATTTCTAATGTAGCAAAATAAATATTTCTAGAATAACAAGGACTAAAGCATTAAAACATTATGCTGCTTCATATGCATATATTTCTATGGTTCTCTTTACAGTGAAACCAACATTAATTCACACAGACATGTATGTGAATAGCATTGGCCCAGTGAACGCTATCAATATGGTAAGTTTCTAATTGTTTATTTCATTAACAAACTAGAGAGGTAGTGTGTTATCATGGAAATAACGAGGACTATCCTTACAAAATATTTGGAAGAGAGAGAACCTTTCATATCTTTTTTTTCCCTCTTGTAATAAAATTATCTTTAATGTTTTGTATTAAAAATTAAATGTGATCATATGTATAAAATTAACTTGTGTAGAATGCTATAATCTTAAAATTCCACACTCAGTGATTGCTTATTTGGTAGCTACTGCTTACTATAAAATAAAATATAATGCTTTACCATGTTTTAGAATATTCATGGTGTGGAGAGGTCATACTTGACTTCAAATCAGAATTGTTTCTCAGAGGAGAAATAGTGCATTCGATTTAACAACAAATGTAACTTTATTTTTTTATAAAGCTTTCTATCCAAATCTGAAATAACAAATTAGCATGGAGCAGAAGAGGGTAGAGTAGAATAGTGTAGAACAATGTAACATAACATTAGTGATCGTGTAAGTTTAAAACACCATTTACCGAATAAGCAATAAGGACACTCTGCTGAATCAGATATGAAAAACATTTACTGCTCTCAATGAGGTTGATTAAAAAAACTGTACCACCACCTGCACCCTCCATGCAAATAGATTCACTTGTTTAACCATGAAACAAATGGCAACATGTTTCTCAGCCTGTTTAGAATTATATGAAGATTGTGAATATCTAAGAAGAATCAGTTTTACATGTAGTTTATTTTAACGCAAAACTTATAATTTCAGGAATACTGGTACCCGGAGCTACTGTCCCAGGATCATAGTTTATGAAATGATGGTTTAAAGACTTTTAAAATGTTGTTTGTGTTAGCCAAAATGTAGGTCAGAAATTATTGAGTTACTCTACCTACTGGCACAACAGGTTCCCCTTTCATTACCTGTGGACTACAAATATAGAATTATATTGTAAACAAAGTGGTGTGACTTACCCAGGGGAAATGCAGCCAATTCCAGTGACGTACAGGGCAGGAGTGCAAGGATACAATCCAGAACAACAGAAATCAGGCAAAGGAAGAAGATTCTAGTCTGATCCTGACAAGCTGTGTTTCTTAGGCAAATAAATAATCTCCCTGTGGTTTCTGGTATTGTTGTTGTTTGGTTTTTGGTGTGTATTCTTCATCATAAATGGTGATGGGTTAAGGAGACTAGATTAGGAAATGTGGATAGTTTCCATTCTTCAGCTCTCATATTCTAAGAACACTAGGGTCATGCTCTAAGAACACTAAGGGTTTTTTCCATTAATTTTCTCATGTGTATACAGATTAAAATCAAGCTGTAAAATAATACTAAATAAAATCTAAATATGACAGCCAAATAGATCTTGGGTGTTATGACTCCAGGTCTAATTCATATCAAACTTTCTTTTCTTTGATTAGAGTCAATCATGTTCATGAGGGTAATCATTAGAGTTACTTGTCATCATAGCACTTTTTGAATATATTTTGTGACAGATTAGTACAGTAATAAAGATTATCTTTTAATTGGTGCATTTCTTCTTGTTTAGAAAAGAAGACAATTGTAATAGTAAAAAAAATAACATTAGTTACCTTACACTGAGTGTTTGCCATCTGCCAGACAGGGCACAAAGTGTCTTTTTGAATAGGGTGTATTCCCCTTTTCTGTCATCACACTACTTAGATCTTCTGGTGTCCTCAATTTATTGTGAGGCAACCTAAACTCCAGAGCTCTAGTTTAGAACTATTTTTGAGTGTTCTGGGCTTTGTTTTACTCTGTAGCAGTGGTTTTTTGAACCTGACTGATTTCCTCAAAAGACAATTGGCAATGTCTGGAGATACTTTTGGTTGTCACAAATTGGGGGTGGGATTTTTTGTTGGTGCTACTGGCACTTAGTGGGCAGAAGCTAAGAATGCTAGTAAACATCCTAAAATACACAATATTGCCCCCACAATAAAGAACTAGCTGGCCAAAAATAACATGAGAAACTCTTCTCCATAAATACCAAATGCAAACAGCTGTATCAAGGCTATGATCTTTTGCCAGAATTCATTTACACAAGTCTATTTGTTCATAATGTATTAACTTGTCTACAAAAGATGGGTGAGTCTCCTTAACCAAACTTTTGCTTTCTTTTGGATCATTCAAACCCAAAGTAGCTTTGCTTTGTATTGGCAATGAGTCTATAATACAAATGGTCTATAATATAATCCTTCTATATTAAAGATGTTCCATTTCACCTTTTTCTTTAAAACAGGAATACACAATTGATATATTTTTTGCCCAAACATGGTATGACAGACGTCTGAAATTTAACAGCACCATTAAAGTCCTCCGACTGAATAGCAACATGGTGGGGAAAATCTGGATTCCAGACACTTTCTTCAGAAATTCCAAAAAGGCAGATGCACACTGGATAACCACCCCTAATAGGATGCTGAGAATTTGGAATGATGGTCGAGTGCTCTACACTTTAAGGTATTCTTTTAGAAACGGAAATGAGTAATTGTTGGGAATAAAACAAAGATCAATTACGTTCTCTTAGAGCAAAAAGAGCTAAGATGTCAAACCTAGATCAAGATTGGCATGTTTGAGCAAAATAGTATGTGATGCTACAAAACTAGGTTGCTTTTTCTTTTTTCTCTTATCAATGAACTTTTTCAAAGGATATAGGTAAAACATTTTCTGTGACTGATGTAGGAACTCTTTTCTCCCAGGGATATGAAATTTCCCTTGCCTTTGTGAGATAATCTGACCTTTACACCAGTCTTGTCTTTTATGTGTATGTGCTGTTACTTTAAAATATGGACACTAAAAAATAGTTATCCCTAGGAGTTGATATGCTTGGAAATGTTTCTGTTTCCAAGGAAATCATTACTAAAGGAGAGTGTTTGATGTGGGAATCTGTACATCCTTTTCTTTTTAGCTGCACAATGGTGTAACTAGAATGAATTCCATCTCCCAACATCCACTCCCCACTACACTGATAGGCTGTTTGACTTCTTCTGTTATTATTATTTTTTGTGTGTGCTCTTTTTGGAATAGATATTCTTGGGGAAAACTTTAAAGGAGGTATCATTTGCTTTCTGAACTTAAATATTAAGCCAACATTTGACAGGTTTTTGACTTTTATTAATGCCATCATCTTAGCACTTCATAATTGCATACATTTAAATTTTTTATGTTGAAGTTTCTCATGGGTGAGAGTATATTATGAAGTCAACATAATAGATAAATACACAGGTTTAAGAATCAGACAATTGATTAGCTCTGTATCATACTGTGCTGTGCTCAGTTGCTTCAGTTTAGCCTGACTCTGTGCAACCATATGGACTGTAGCCTGGCAGGGTACCTTTGTCCATGGGATTCTCCAGGCAAGACTACTGGAAGGGGTTGCCATGCCTGACTCCAGGGGATCTTCCTGACCCAGGGATCAAAGCCGAATCTTCTCCATCTCCTGCACTGAAAGGCGGGCTTGTTAAGGCCACCTGGGAAGCTCCTGAATTGTAGTATTTGTAGGTATTAGGGCAATTCTCCAGGATTTCTCCAGGAGAGGCAACTCTTCAGAATATGTAAAGACTAGAGGCAGCTATCTGGTAGCAGGGGTCTAGCTGCTAGAAGTATCTCAAAGTTTTATCTGTATGGTAAGTTTGATGTTTTTACTTAGTTACATTTTTATTTGGAGGAATGAGGTGAGACTTGATAGGGATTATTGGCAAAGAAGGCACCTCTACCGCCATGACATATACCCCTACCCTAGTACTACAACTAAGCACCTTTCATTTATTTTAAATTTCTATAAAATAGAGTTAATGATTCTTACCTTACAGAGTGGCAATTAGGACTAAATGGGGTGATATGCAAAGCATTTAACATACAACCTAATAAAAAGTAAGCACAAGCAGATATTTAAATTATTTGTATATATTTTCAGTAATAAATATGAATAATGTGATTCTTCTAGATCTTGGTATCCAGGATCTTCAAAATATTTCATGTTAAATGCCCTTCTGCTGTATATTTTATGCCATATGTATTATTTAAGATATAAAATTCAATACTTTAAACTGTCCATAGCCCTTGTCATCAGAGTTACATCAGTTAGTAGGAAAAATAGCCACAATTGCAAAAGAAATTCATTGCATATGTTTTGAGTTCATCATGGGTTTTATTAAATTAGATGTGAGGTAATGATTGGAATTAGAATCTAGTGGAAATTAAATTTTGTCTGCTAAATAAGAGCTCAGTCTAGCTTTTGAAGTATTAAGTAAAGTTATGCTATTTGAAGTCCCTTTATCATTCCCGTAATATTATAGTTATTTTTTCACTTCTATTAACTTGGCGAATCACTATACAATATTTAATTATGGAAGCCACCTCAAAATTGTCACTCATGAGATTCATTTAAGATTTGAATGAGTTTGCTAATCTATATCAAGAGATGATTTTATTCTTGTTGCTTATCTATAATGAGTTACAAATGTGTATATATGTGCATAGATATATATCTGTGTAACTATTTGCAATCTGAATTTTCTTCAGTTTTAACAATTCCAGTTTAATTTGGAGAAATGATACTAATAAAATATCAAATTTAATTATAATTTCACTTCTGAATAAAGCTTATCTTTTCTTTGGAAGAGCATGTAACTACTGAGTAACAATGATAAAAACTTCCAGCTTTGGAAACAAGTCTTAGGCTCACATTCTCAACCATGACACTAGCTTTGTCTCTTCAGACAAGTCCAAGTACAATAAAGCCATAATAACACTTACTAAATGAGAGAAAAATTCACCTTACCTAGTGCCATGATGACAATTAAAGGCTCAGTGATGATTAGTTAAATATTAGGACCAGTAATTGCTCTATTATACCACAGAAAAATTAAATTTATGCTGAACTTTTAATTTTAAATGTTTATAAAATAAATTTTTTATGTTAAGATTCATATCTGTAATTATAAGAAATATAGGTAACAAATACAGAATTTTAAATATCATCAACCTATCACCATCACTATTTAACATTACAGTCATACTTCCCCAAATGTGGTCAAAACATCTAGGACTCCTTTAAATTTTATCCCTCCTAGAGTTCTAGCCTCTATTGGGAAAGAAAATCTGTATGTTCAATAAGCACCTCAGGGACTCCATGGCAGACATTTTTCTGATACATCTATGCATAGGTATTTAACATCTGATTGCTACTAGATATTCTTCTACTCTTTAACATCCTATATAATGGCTTTATAGTGTTCCTTTGTAAGAACGCTTAATACTCTGTTGTGAAACACAGTATTTTTAAACTCACATATAGTAATTTAAAGGTAACAGCTAACAAGTACTTATACTAAGAAGGTTCTACTGTAATTAGCAGATAAGTTCTGAGAATTATCTGCATTCATTTACATGCAAACAGTAAATGAGCTTAAGTTCTTAAAAGAGTTTGTTCTATTAAGTAAGTTAAGTCAATTCACTGAGCAATCCCATGTGTGCAGTTAATTTGCCAAAAAAATATGGGATAATAAGTATTGAATAAGTGAAGTTGAGGTCAGTGAGAATTTATTGGTTAGTCTGGGAAAATAAATGGACATTAAATCTTACACAATTTTATCCTGAACTTGGTGAATTTCTTCAGTGAGGATCACCTTGTGTTATCAATAAGAATGGGTGAGATACTGTCTGGGAATAAAAATGAATGGTCATTAGAAAGTGTGCTAAAACATATTTTAAATTTTTTAAACTGTCTAAAACCTTTGCATCGTATCTTTCTATTTAGACTGACAATTGATGCTGAGTGCCAGTTACAGTTGCACAATTTTCCAATGGATGAACATTCCTGCCCCCTGGAATTCTCCAGTTGTAAGTAATTACTCATTCTATATTCTGTATCCCCTCTCACCAGTAGTCTTTCTGATTGCAATACCAGTTAATTGGGAAACTTACAGAGAATGCAAAATTGTATTATGCAGTGTTGTTAACTTTGAAGATTCTGATAATCCCTTTCATCATTAAAAAAAAAAGGATCTATTTTATCTGAAATTGCAAATAGACTTCATTGGGGCATAAATTTGGAATAAATTGGCAGTGGGTTCCTGAATGCCTATGTTGGGAAGGATTGTAAAGCCTGGCCTTGTCTCAATAGAAAGAGGCAATAGTGGATTATATATCACTCCCTCCATGGGCCCAGAAAGGATTAGCAGCACATTTGTTGTTTTCTCCCTATGTGGGCTTCCCTGGTGGCTCAGATGGTAAAGGATCTGCCTGCAGGGCAGGAGACTGGTTTGATCCCTGGGTTGGAAAGATCCTCTGGAGAAGGGAATGGCTACCCCCTCCAGTATTCTTGCCTGGAGAATTTCATGGACTAAGGAACCCAGCGGGCTATAGACCATGGAGTTGCAAAGAGTTGAACATGACTGAGCAAATGAACAAAAACAGCAAAATAGCAAAATCGAAAATCACCTCCTCCATCTGGAGTTCTAGTAATATCTAAAACTAGTTATCTGCCAGTGAGCAGAAGACTGTCTGACTCTTTGTGACCCCATGGACTGTCCATGGATTCCTCCAGGCCAGAATACTGGAGTGGGTAGCATTTCCCTTCTCCAGGGTATCTTCCCAACCCAGGGACTGAACCCAGATCTCCCACATTACAGGCAAATTCTTAACCAACTGAGCCATCAGGGAAGCCCTATTGGGTTCAGTTAAAATCCCAATCCCATCACTATAGATCTGAACAAATTACTAAATCTCTCAATGAGTCCACAACACAGGTGCCCAGAGAGATTATAAGACCTGCCTCACCTCAATATTGTTTTGTTCATATAATATATGTAAAATGCCTGCCTATGCTACCTCCCACATAATAAGATTCAATCAGAAGTTATATTATTTTATTTATTATTATTATCATGAGATAATAGCCTATAGGAAGATCTTTGATGATTCTAGTAGGAATTAAGCTTTAGTAACCTTTATAGGTATTTCCTGCCTAAATTAAAAACAAGCTTCATTTTTTTCCCCACATTTGCCTCACTATTTGTTCTGTATTCATGTCAGATTGCTTACCTCCTCCTTATTTCTGAATTCTCAATTGTGTATATTGTGTAGAATGAAAATCTATGAATTTTAAAAATTTAATACATGTATAATTTATCAGCCAGGGAGTAATGGAGATGCCTAAAAAGAAACTGAATCATAATAACAATGGTTTCAAAAAAAGATGAAAAAAGCAATCACCTGTTTTGATAAACATTTCCAGAGGGAAATAAAAAACAAAAAAACAAAACAGAGGGCACCAAAGGAAAAATTCATTGTATATTATATACATTGAGAAAACTTCTCATTATAAATCTTATTTCATATGTTTAACTTTATCCAAGGATAGAATATTTTTAAGTGAAAACTCCCCTAAGGTTTATGATATGAGATTTATTTTGTTTTAGTTTTCCAACTGAGACTACTCCTCTCCTGAGTTAGATAAAACTTAAGAAACAGTGATTTCTATGCCATCAGGTTGCTGATTGACAATTGTCTTCTGAGCCCAAAGTCAACTTATTAGTATTACTTATTGCTATCAAAACAATTCAATCACCAACATAATCTCCATAGGAAGTTCCTTAATATTATCATTCTTAAATTCTCAGTTTTCATCACATTCTACCCTACCACCCTGCCACCTCCCTCTCAAAAGCAACCTGGTGATCCTGCTTTCTTTCTTTCTTTTAAATTAATAAATACACTGGACAAAAACGTTGGACCAAAACCAAAGAATAAAAGAGACAAGGAATTTTATTCCAAGGAGTCAATCACCCTGCATAATCACAACTTACCTTTCCACAGAATTATTAGAAGACCTATAGTGGAGAAGATTTCTAGTTTTGTGGTCTATCTATTTTACTTGAGTTTACTCTACACTTTACTTAATAGTAATATTTATCTATTCAACAAATACATATTGAACAACAATTCCACAGAATACGTACAATCACCCCCATGTAAGTACACCCATAGGTGAACAAATAATTTGGAAGAAAAATTGAGAAAGTTCTCTAGGATATTATGGAAAAGGTAAGCAAGGAAAAGGTACTAATAATCACTATATTATCTATGTAGCATTTGTTTCATGAATGCTTTCTTTTGTTTTGGCTGAGCATGACTGAACCTTAAAGAATCAACATAGTTCTCATAGGTATCTTCCCCTTGGCATTTCTATTTACTACTTTTAATTGTAGTTATATATTAAAAATGAGCCTCAAAAAATTGAGAGTGAGAATAATATAAATAGTTGAGGTAATTTTTTCCAGCCGCCTTCTACTCCAAGGACATGCCCTGGAGAGGGATTTGAATCTGCTTTCCTTCTACCCAGGCACTGAACCTGTGGCTCCTGCCAAATCTCATGCGTAGCAGGCAGATTCTTTACCGCTGAGCCACTGGGGACATCCTAGATACTTTTTCTTCCATTATTTTCTGTTTCTACATGACTCAAAATCTCACCCTTTTGACTCCCTTTCACCATAAACAATATTCTGCATATGGAGTATTTATTACATAATATAGTATATAGTATTTACTATATGCTATTTATATCTTACCCCAGACAATGTGAAGTATTCATATAGTATATACAAACTATGTGTAGTATACCTTATACTCAGTTTAAATGCTTTTCATAGGTAATTTTGACTTCATGATTTTAAAATCTGATTTCCCTGTTAGGATATGTTATTGTATTTATTTTCTCTACTGTAATGCTCTTTAATACAGGATCATCATCCAAGTCACAACTATTTCTTTGGTTATCTCCCTCAGTGTATTGTTCATAGAAAGTGGTTGCTACGTATATTCATTTTTAGTAATTTTAGATGTGTTTTCCTATCTCATGGCAGATGGCTATCCACGTGAAGAAATTGTCTATCAGTGGAAGCGTAGTTCTGTTGAAGTGGGTGATACAAGGTCTTGGAGACTTTATCAATTTTCATTTGTTGGACTGAGAAATACCACTGAAGTAGTGAAGACAACTTCTGGTAAGATGTACTTCAAAATAATTTTGAATGACCCTTCCAGAGTTTAAATTCTGGTATAAATGATTTAGAAGCTTTCAGTACTTATCTGGAAATGATATTCAGCCAATTAAATGTCTTAATTTACTAGAGACAACTATAATTGGTATTCTAGCATGATACATAAACATAAAGGGATTTTATCAATTTAAAGCAAGTTAGATTCAAAATGGGTAAGTAAATCATTTGCTTAATTTCCTTTATAAAAATCAATGTCTATTACTTAAAAAGAAGAACATATTTATTAGGCATAGATATAATGTTTCTTTTAAGAAATATATTTCATAATATATTGAAATAGTTGCATTTAAAGTATCACATGGGGAAGGTTAACTTTTCAAAAATGCAGAAAAGTGACCATAGTAGATATGGACTAATTCCCTATTCAGTAATGAAATGTTTTAAACTGGCTCATAGTGAATAAGGGACTGGGTTTTGGTGTCAGACAGGCCTGGGTTCAAATCTCAACTCTATATATCAGTTACCAGCTACAAATTTTAAGAAATTACTGAATTTCTCAGGAGACCAGCTTTCTCAGAGAAACAGTGTGCACAAAAAGATCTGCCTTGTAGGCATATTGCATGTATGGAAAAAAAAAAAAGATAAAATGCTTAGAATAAAACCTGACAGTGAACATTCAATAAGTAGTAATGCCTAATAATATTGGTTATAATTATCAAGTATGTCTGGGGCCTAATGTGGTCAGGGCTTCACTTTTTTCAAGAAAAACTAAAAATCTATAAACTTATATCAACTATCATAATTTTAACAGTATTAAAAACATGTGGGACAAATCAGACATATTTCTAGACGATATCTATCTCATGGGTGGGTATAGGTTCATACAAAACCTTTGCAATGCTGAGTACAAACTCCATAAAGAGCACTCCAGCTACTCCTTTTTAAAACTATGTGAATTTAAATATGTCCTAGTTTCAAATATAAACATTGTGTTCACAACTTACCATCTATTAAGATCTATCTTTTTGTATTTGTTTCCTTGAGTCAAGTCACTTTCTGATTATTTATTAACACATACTAATTTTTCTTCCCCTGAAATTCATAGGACATATTTTTGTATTGACTAAAAGGCTTTGATCTACTGTACAGAAAGAAACAAAAGCCTAGACAAAAATGGAAATTTAAGACTCTACCTTCATAAATACCATCCTTTAAATAAAAGCTATCTGGCCCTAATATTGTTTCTGGCATTTTCAGATTTCTTTTAAAAAACAAAACAAAACTCGTAAGTAGCAAATATAACCTGAAAGAAAATCAAAGAACTGATCTAGTCTATTTTTTAAAATGTGGCCTTATGTTCTCTTATTCACTGAAAATCCTGACCATCAAGTACTAGAACAGTCCTTATTTTGGTCCCCATTAACAGATTCAGGATTGTCTTAGAACAGGTCTTCCATCTGTGAAAGAACATATGTAAAAATATTCTCTAAGTCTGCATGCTTCCAGAATGAGAAGAAGGGTGTTAAATTCTGCTGTGTATTCATATCTCTATAGTTATTATAGCACCCTAAAACAGAACCCACAAACTTATGACTAGCAGGTTTTTGGTTTAGTCATTTTAGCCCAGAATGGCCTTAAAACCACTAATGGTCAGGGCAGTGTTGATTTGATATCATCCCCTCCCCAAAATCTCATACTGAGAATGAGGAGTATTTACTGTCTAATAAGAGATACTTCCAAAAGAAAACAATCTGTTTACTTAAACCATGGCAAGAAAATTTATCAAGGTATCACTAGGCTATTTTTCTTCCTAGAGAAATCAAAGCAAAGCGGTATTGATATCAGCCTTGATACTGAATAGCATCATTTAATTGATTGTATCAATTCCTTATAAAATTTAATATGGGAATTAGCCTCCATCTTGGTCTGTTTGTCCACTCCCAGCTCTTGCTGGTTTGTTTTTTTGTGTGTGCGGTACCGTTTCTATTGCCTCTGTGAAGAAAACGGACTGAACTGAAACTTAACACCAATGCTGAGGAGCATCTTGATTCTTGTAATAGTTGATTGTGTAATGATCAAAAGTTTCTGTGTGTTCCTTTATTTTATTTCTGATGCCATTCTTATCTTCAAAGCATGGCTCCATAACTAGTTAATACCTACAAGGAAGTTACATTAACAACTTTCTTGGAAGTTATCAGAAGATCACAATTATAGATTTTTGAATCCTGGTCATTATAACAATGTGGTTTCTCTTAGATTTACAGCAAACGTGTCTTCTTTTGAGAAAACTGTCAAAACTAGGTAAGAATATTACCTAAAATTTGGCCTAGTTTACTGTGTGGATTTCTAACCTTCTCTCATTCAAGTTTACCTTTCATGATTTTGTTATATCTAAGTAATGATTATTCTGTGGGTTCCTTAGTATTTTTTTCTTTAAATTGATTCCTTGTTACTAATAAAATGAGTTTTTTTAAAGGGAAGTTCATATTAGGAACATAATTGGAAAACCAGAAGCATTTGACATGAATAGAAATTGATTAATATAATGAAAAATAAAGAAATTTTCTTAAATTTTAAGTGCACGTATTTGTGTTTCCCAGACTGAATATGTTAGAAAAGAAAGAGAAAAGGGAAGAGATAACTAGGATCAAAGTAAAACACTTCTTTGATTTAAACTGAAGGATAGAAGAAGCAGGAAGGAATTTTCTTACAACTAATTCAATGCTGTGTGATAATTCTGTATACACCACCTGAATCATCTTTATCACTTATCTGTGTTACTCTTGAATGCAAAAATATTGCCTTGGTGGTGGATTGATAAGGCTTGAAGAATACCTACAATCCGTAATCAATACATCAAAATAGATTCTGGACCCATGATTTCTCTGTAAACCATCTCTTCCTGATTGTTCTATATCTGGTAACAGCACCATCATTGTCCCAGTGAGCCAGGCGTGAACACTCAGAGTCACATGTCTGCCTCCCACATCTAATGAATCACGAAGGCACTTAGCCCTCTGAAATATCTTGTGTAACTGTCCTCTTTTCCATTGCCACTGCCACTGTCCTAGTTCACGATTTTGTCTTTTCTCACCTGGACTGTGTTGGGAGCCTATTAAACTATGTTCCTGCTGTCAGTCTCTTTCCTACAGCCTATACTTTATACATTAATCATAAAAGCTAGCTCTTACTGAGCACTAACTACATGTACCATAGCAAACATTTTATATAAATGACCTACTTTAATTCTTATAACTACAGTCATATTTAGTGTCATTAACACTGAGGGTACCACTGTGGATAAGGACGCAGAATTCTAGGGGTTTGTTTATTACAGGGATCAGATAGGGCCGCTGGGACATGAATTCAGGTGGTTTGCTTTCACTCACGCTCTTGGTCACTGCACTATTTTTATTTGCACTGTGGCCCAGTGAGTCTTCCAGAACCTCAACTTTCCTCATATCCCAAGAATTCAGGAGATTCCATTAAGCACAAGCCATAATGGGCTTCCCTGGTGGCTCAGCAGTAAAACAATCCTCCTGCCAAGGCAGGAGATACAGGTTCAGTCACTGGGTTGGGAAGATTCCTTGAAGAAGGAAATGGCCACCCACATTAGTATTCTTGCTGGGAAAAGTCCAGGGACAGAGGAGCCTGGCAGGCTACAGTCCATGGGGTTGCAAAAGAGTCAGACATGACTTAGTGACTAAATGACAACAACAATAAAATTTGTTCCTAATAATTTTTATAAACCCCTGAGACCTTGGGAACTCTGCAGCTTGGTTTCCCATTCTCAGCTGGTAACAGAACTACTCTATGTTTTCCTGAATATAAATAGCCAATCCTATATACACAGTGAATTTCAATCTTTCCTCTTTTGAATGGCTTGTCAGCTCATCCCTACTTTCTTTTTGAATTTAAAGTATAAATAAATGGTTTCTCTTCGATGAGGCCTTACAGACAGTAATGCCCAAACAACCTGGAGAAGTTTTAAAGAATGTGCACTCTTAGAACTGGCAACTCAGGTTTCAACATTGATTTGTATACATTATTGAATATATCAAAGTTTAATATCATCAATGTTACAGTGTTACTCTCAGGAATAAGTAAAATAATCCATTACAAATATTTAAAACTGTGCCTAACACATAGAAAGGACTCATTAAATAGAGGGCGCCGTCATCATTATCAAACTCAGCATTTTCACCCATCTTATAAAAGCATAATTTCTGCCTTGTATTTTTTGGACAGTTGTTCCCTCTTTTCTGCCCTCTCACTCCAATTAGTCTTCCCAGTGGAAGCCTTCTTATAATCATCTTTGTATCCATGATGCTATTAGCCTGGTGGTTTGCTTAGAGTTGTTGATTTGTAGGTAATTATAAAATGGATTGCTTGTGACAATCATATTGATAAAGCCATAAAATTTCTCTCAATTAAATAAGTAATGTAGAACTCTCATTTATTTTTTCCATTACTCATTGTTTACTTTGAAGTTGGAGATCTTGTTCTTTCTAGTCATATTGCCATGGCCAGTTCACCAAATTATTTATGTGATATCAATATGGTATCAAGCAGGGCTTTCTTCCTGATGGTAGTGTTTTGAAATGTGGGCTGGAAAAATAGGCAAATGAGTTTCTTAGGGGAAACTACATTCTTGGGATCCCATTGCCATTATTATGAATCAAAAAGAAATATATCATGTTGTTCCTACATTAGAAAAATGTTGAATCATCTTTCTTCTAGTTTTACTGAGATAAAAAATTGACATACAGAACTGTATAAGTTTAGGGCTTCCCAGGTGGCCCAATGGTAAAGAAACTGCCTTTCAATACAGGAGACGCAAGAGGCACAGGTTCTATCCCTGAGTTGGGAAGATCCCCTGGAGAGGGAAATGGCAACCCACTCCAGTATTCTTGCCTGGAAAATCCCATGGTTAGGGAAGCCTGGGGAGCTACAATCTATGGAGTCACAAAGAGTTGGATATGACTGAGTAACTGAGCACATACTATATAAGTTTAAGGTATACAGCATAATGATTTGCTGTAAATAGATCATGAAATGAAATGGTTATCCTAATGACTTTAGTGACCATCAATCACTTCATATATATAATAAATTAAACAGAAAACAAAATGTTTTCCTTGTGATAAGAACTCATAGGATTTACTCTCTTGTAAATATAAGATGTTTTTGTGTGCTATAATTAACATATAGTAATGTTAATTGTATTTGTCATGTTGTACATTACATGTCTAGTACTTATAACTGAGAGTCTGTACCTTTTGGCTACATTCATCCAATTCTCCCTCCGCCCACTTCTAATAACCACAAATATCTCTTTTTCTATGAGCTTGTTTGTTTTTAAAGTATAATTGCCCTACAACACTATGTTAGTTCTTTGTACACAATACAGTGACTTGATAGTTCTACACATTTCAGAATGATCACCATGTTAAGTCTAGAAAACCATTAAATCTTCCGTATCATCTTTAGAAATGCAAACGTCATTGTTTCATAAATTTTTGGTATTCCTATTACATTAAATATTACTTACCTCCTTTTTGTCTTTAATCCACCTTTCCTGGCTTTGATTTCATGTGCAAGTATGTTTTCTGGATTTCTATTAGAATAAATGCATAAATGCTAAAATTAAAAAAAAAGACTGTGAACTGCTAAATTCATCTTACTTTTCAAGAGTGGTATGCAGACCACAATTTTAGAAAACCATCTCTGTGGATGCAGTTCATGTTAACTGTTTGGTTTCTAAAGTGTATGTAATCCACTCTATATCTTCAAACCTTGTCCGTTGTTCTCCCACCATTCCCTTAATTGTCCTGAGGTTTCTTTGGATGGGCTGTACCTACTTCAGATCTCAATGCTCTATTTTTTCTTCATACTAAGCTCAAGTTTAAACTTCTCTACTTATATTAGTGTATACCTCCTGTCCAGATAATTCTACAAACAGAAAAAAAGAAAAATAGCTCCCACTTTCTAGGCTGTATTTTAATTTATATGTCTTTGGCAAACCAAGGAGGCACATGTAAACTTTACATCACTGAAGTAAACTATTTTGGGAGAAATAAAAAGGGAAATCAAAACATAAAATGTTAATAGTAATTTTTTCATTAAGAAGGTTGGAATGAACAAAATAGTAAATCTAAATGATAGAAGTAAACAACTTTAGCACCAGCCCTACATTCTTCAGTTTTTGAGTCACTGTAAGTTTTGAGCCCATTTTAGTCAATAATAAGCTTTTCAAACTACTTGGAGCAACCTAATGTATTAAATTAAATCAGTATGAAAGAGTGCAAAGTAAAAGATTTTTATTTTTAGCCTTCAATTTAGAAAATTGGTTTTGGTTTCAGGAGAGGAAAATGAATGCATTATGTAAAGAGAGCTGGGCCAGGAATGGCCAAGGAGAAGTCATTTGTCCTTTCTGGGATGAAAATTCCTTATTTATAAAGAGAATGTATTTGACTAGATGCTTCTTTAAAGTGCTTAGACTAATTTGTACTCTTTGATTTAACCAAGGTTACACTATAGATGTCTCACTGTAGGGGCAACTGTCTTTATAGTTGATGTTTTCCTAGAATGTTTCGCTTCATCAAGTTTTCAACATTTTCAAAGTGAGTCAAATGCAAAAGTATACTCCTTTAGACTTTGAACTTAAAAAAACATGACATTCCTACTCCATTTACAAACCTCTTACTAGTGATATAACATTGTATTTTATTAATTACTGAATATTAATATACTGAAGTTGAAACTCCAATACTTTGGCCACCCAATGCAAAGAACTGAGTCATTGGAAAAGACACTGATTCTGGAAAAGATTGAAGGCAGGAGGAGAAGGGGACGACAGAGGATGGGATGGTTGAATGGCATCACTGACTCAATGGACATGAGTTTGAGCAAGGTCCAGGAGTTGGTGATGGGCAGGGAAGCCTGGTGTGCTACAGTCTATGGGGTTGCAAAGTCGAACACAACTGAGCAACTGAACTGAACCAATTAATATGCTACATTTAATAATCCCACTTTAGAATGCAAGTTGGAGTAATTATCATGGAAAACATTATGAAGGTTCTTAACATTATGAAGCAATGGCCCCCACTCCAGTACTCTTGCCTGGAAAATCCCATGGACGGAGGAGCCTGGTAGGCTGCAGTCCATGGGGCCGCTAAGAGTTAGACATGACTAACTGACTTTCCTTTCACTTTTCATTCTCATGCACTGGAGAAGGAAATGGCAACCCACTCCAGTGTTCTTGCCTGGAGAATCCCAGGGACGGGGGAGCCTGGTGGGCTGCCATCTATGGGTCACATAGAGTCGGACATGAGTGAAGTGACAGCAGCAGCACCAGCTATAGCAACAGTATGAAGTTCCTTAAGAAACTAAAACTACAGTTACCATATGATCCAGCAGTCCCACTTTTGGGTAAATCTGGAGCAAACTCTAATTTGAAAATCTACATGCACCCCAATGTTCACTGCAGCACTGTTTATGATAGCCGAAACATGGAAGCAACCTGAATGTCCATCAACAGATGAATGGAAAAAAAGATGAGGTACATATATACAATGGAATATTACTCAGCCATAAAACAGGATGAAATAATGCATTTTGCAGCAACATGGATGGACCTAAAGATGATCATGCTAAGTTAGAAAAGTTAAAATGGAAAGACAAATACCACATGATATCACTTACTTGAGGAACCTAAAATATGATAAAATGAATTTATTTACAAAACAGAAACATTGACAGACATGGAAAACAAACTTCTAGATGTCAAATGTAAAATGTGGAGGAGGGATTAGAGTAGGGATTAATTAGTAGTTTCAGATTAGCAGATACAAACTAGATAAACAACAAGGTCCTACCATATAACATAGGGAACTATATTCAGTGTCATGTAATAATCTATAATGGGAGAGAATATGGAAAAGAATCTATATTAATATATGTTGTTATATATTAATATTAATATATGTATGTATATGGAGAAGGAAATGGCAACCCACTCTGGTATTCTTGCCTGGAGAATCCTAGAGGTGGAGGAGCCTGGTGGGCTGCTGTCTATGGGTCACACAGTTGGACACGACTGAAGCGACTTAGCAGCAGCAGGAGCATTTATATATATATATATAACAAAATCACTGTACATGAGAAGCTAGCGTAATACTGTAAATCAACTATATGTGTGTACGAAGTCACTTCAGTTGTATCCAAGACAGTGCAATAAAGTAGTACACAAAGTAATGATAACTATGTACATTTATTGATATCAGTATTAATAAAACACTTTAAAATATAGGAATAGCAATTATATTTACATAGAGTGAAAACCTCAAATGAGAAACAATTTAGTGACAATATATTTTCCCTTTTCAGAAGAAAAGGAAATTTATTTATTGCTTATATTATTCACTTCCTGAATGAACCTATGGGTCACCATGCAAATCTGGCCTTAACTAAGAAACTATTGGATCCAGTGTATTTGTGTAAATGTATTACTTGCAGAAAAATATCATCAGAAAAAAAGCATAATAGAAGGATTGCATGACTATTATTTACAGTAATTTTAAGGACTAATATCTTATTCTGTCTATCAAAACCAGTCAGGTCAAGAAAACATAAATTTTTATCCAAGATATGGTATTTCCTAATTCAATTGAAATTCTTTTGCTATGTTTAAAAGACGCTTTCATCAATGTGAGTGATCTAACTAATGGAGCCCTCCTGTTAAGTTTCTGTCTTCATGTAAATGTAAAAGATGAAATAATTTTAAAAGATATGAAAATGTGAATGAGGGAGACTAAAGACATCACTGAAGATTTCTTTCACTCTGTTTGATGGAATCAAATAATTCCTTCATCTCATTTTTGCATTTTCAGAAAATAATGCAGTCCGGGAATTGCAGATATGCAAATCTAGGCATGTCACAGAATGGAAAGGGCATCAGCATGGAGGAAAATAGTGTTTTTTCTTAACTTTCTTTTCTTCCAAAGGAGGTCATTATGAAAGTGACAAAATGCTATAGTACATAATAACCCTGAAAAGAATTTTGGGGGTATACAACTTGGGGCTGACCAGAATTTGTTTACTATTCTCACTTGCCACTCCTATAATCTATCTCTTTTGGAAAATCAACAACAGTTGGTTTTATTAATCCATTTCAGAGCAGCAGAAAGAGATCAGAAAAGCCCAAGGACTAGAGAATTGACCCATACATTAAACATGACTCAGTATACAAAAATAGGTTCGTCTAGTCAAGGCTCTGGTTTTTCCAGTGGTCATGTATGGATATGAGAGTTGGGCTATAAAGAAAGCTGAATGCTGAAGAATTGATGCTTTTGAACTGTGGTGTTGGAGAAGACTCTTGAGAATCCCTTGGACTGCAAGGGGATACAACCAGTCCATCCTAAAGGAGATCAGTCCTGGGTGTTCATTGGAAGGACTGATGGTAAAGCTGAAACTATAATACTTTGGCCACCTGATGCAAAGAGCTGACTCATTTGAAAAGATTCTGATGTTGGGAAAGATTGAGGGCAGGAGAAGGGGACAACAGATGATGAGATGGCTGGATGGCATCACCAACTCGATGGACATGGGTTTGGGTGGACTCCAGGAGCTGGAAATGGACAGGGAGGCCTGGCGTGCTGTGGTTCATGGGTTCACAAAGAGTCAGACACAACTGAGCGGCTGCACTGAACAGTATATTATTTTTTGTTTACTTTTATGTATGGTGTCTCTGCTATTCAAAAACTGACAACGCTTCAAATTTAACATATAAACCACATAATAAATGTTTAAATTGATGCATTCCCAAATTAACTACTCCTTGTTATACAACATCTCTTAGGATGATAAAAGGAAACAATACAAAATAGCATTTTCTCTAGTTCTTCTCCCATAAACATGCTTCTCTGGTGGCTCATATGGTAAAAAAATCCACCTGCAATGCAGGAGACCTGGGTTTGATTGCCTGAGTTGGGAAGATTCCCTGGAGAAGGGAATGGCTACTCTCTCCAGTATTCTGGCCTGGAGAATTTCATGGACAGAGGAGCCTGGCAGGCTACAGTCCATGGAATCACAAATAATTGGACATAACTGAACAATTTTTACTTTGGGCTTCCCTGATAGCTCAGTTGATAAAGAATCCACCTGCAGTGTGAGAGACCAGGATTCAATCCCTGGGTTGGGAAGATCCCCTGGAGAAGGGAAAGGCTACCCTCTCCAGTATCTGGCCTGGAGAATTCCATGGTCTGTGTAGTTGGTGGGGTTGCAAAGAGTCAGGCACAACAGAGCAACTTTCACTTTCATTTCTCTATCAGCTCTATAAGATGATAACTTTATTTGTGAATTCTCAAGTACAATAAATGACCTTGATAACAAGATGAAAGCTTTAATGTAGATAATTGAGTTTACTTGAATAGTTTCCAAATATGATTTCTAATCTGCCTTTACTCATGATTTACAGCATTGTGCATCTTGATTTTCATCACTATATCTATTGTTCACTACTAAGAGTTGAAGAGCTTTGTAATATAAAAGGCAATGTGTAAATCATGAGCTTTGCAATACCTCCTTGCTAAAGAGATAATGTAATCAATCACTAATTGTAACTGCCTAATGATTATATTTTCTTTTTTGATTTCTTGTTACCAGTGTTAGTGACTGAGAATAGGATTAGACTGATAGAAAAATAAAATTTTAGGGATAAATATGAAAGATTAAGACCAACTATAATTTGACTTTGGGTAATTACTCCAAAGGGTAAAATAATTCTTTGTAAATTTAACCTAGAGTACAGATCATTAAACATGGACAGGGTTAAATTTTATTTCCATCAACATTGAACAACTGAGAAATTTTATATGAAAATCGAAACATCTTTACACCCTAAATATCTAGCTTGTTGTTTGCATTTGAAAATGATTGGGTAGAGTTGAATTCTCACTTCTCCCAATGAGTGAAGCACACAATCTCCTTTAACAAAATTCCTACCACCCCCTGTTGTATTGTCAGGACTATATGATTTTCTTCTTGAATTACTGTTTCCTTGTTTGCCTATTAATTTTCTTTGGAGTATAGTTGCAAAGTGAATCAGCTGTGTGTTTACATAAATCCCCTCTTTTTTTTGGATTTCCTTCGCATTTAGGTCACGACAGAGAATTGAGTAGAATTCCCTGTCCTATACAGTAGATTCTCATCATTTATTTGTTTTGTGCATGGTATCAATAGTATATACATGTCAGTCTTAATCTCCCAATTATTTCTGCCCCCTTGTATCTAAATTTTTGTTCTCTGCCTCTACACCTGTGTCTCTAGTTCTACTTTGCAAATAAGATAATGTATACGATTTTCTATATTCCACATATATGTGTTGATATACTATATTCATTTCTGAGTTGCTTCACTCTTTTTTTCTAGATCTACAAATTGGAATTAATTTTAATAGAAAATCAACATTGAAGACTTAAAAGGGGCTTATAGAAAGAAACATCATATCTGTAGGTAGTAGTTTAGCATGCCTATGCTTAAGTAAAATTTAAACACCAAGCTTTGTTTTGATTTTAAGATTTCTTATTGAATTTATTTTCTTTGTTTTTAAATTAATTTATTTTAACCGGATAGTTACTTGACAATACTGTGATAATTTTTGCCATACAACAACATGAATCAGCTATAGTTATACATGTGTTCACCCCCCAATCCAAACCCCCTCTCCACACTATCCCTCTAGGTTGTCCCAGAGCACAGGCTTTGGATGCCTTGCTTCATGCATCAAACTCACACTGTTCATCTGTTTTACATATGGTAATATATATGTTTCAGTGCTATTCTCTCAAATCATCCTACCTTGCCTTCTCTCACTGAGTCCAGAAGTCTTTTCTTTATGTCTGTGTCTTTTGCTGCTCTGCATGTAGGACTGTCAGTACCATCTTTCTAAATTCTATATATATGTGTTAATATACAGTATTTGTCTTTCTCTTTCTGACTTACTTCACTCTGTATAATTGGCTTCAGTTTCATCTACCTCTTTAGAACTGACTCAAATGCTTTCTTTTTCATAGGTGAGTCATAATCCATTGTGTATATGTACCACAGCTTCCTTATCCATTCATCTACCAATGAACATCTAGGTTGCTTCCATGTCCTAGCTATTATAAATAGTGCTGCAATGAACATTAGGGTGTATGTACCTCTTTCAATTTTGATTTTCTCGGGGTACATGCCCAGCAGTGGGATTGCTTGGTCATATGATAGTTCTATTCCCAATTTTTAAAGGCATCTCCATACTATTCTCCATAGTGGCTATACCAATTTGCATTCCCACCAACAATGTAAGAGGGCTCCTTTTTCTCCACACCCTCTCCAGCATTTATTGTTAGTAGACATTTTTTGTTTTAGTTGTTATTGCTTTTAATTTATGTTTTAATTGAGGGATAATTGCTTTGCAGAATTTTTTTGTTTTCTGTCAAACATCAACATGAATCAGCCATAGGTATACATATATTCCCTTCCTTGTGAACCTCCCTCCCATCTCCCTCCCCATCTCACCCCTCTAGATTGATACAAAGCCCCTGTTTGAGTTCCCTGAGTCATACAGCAAACTTCATTGGCTATGAATTTTACATATGATAATGTAAGTTTCTATGTTACTTTCTCCATAAACCTCACCCCTTTCCCCACTCCTGCCTATGTCCATAAGTCTGTTCTCTATGTCTGTTTCCCCATTACTGCCCTGCAAATAAATTCATTAGTACCATCTTTCTAGATTCCATATATGTGTGTTAGTATATGATATTTATCTTTCTCTTTCTGACTTACTTCACTCTCTATAATAGGTTCTAGGTTCATCTACCTCATTAGGACTGACTCAAATGCATTCCTTTTTATGAAAGTGAAAATTGCTCAGTCATGTTCAGGGACCCCCTGGACTATACAGTCCATGGAATTCTCCAGGCCAGAATACTGGAGTGGGTAGCCTTTCCTTCTCCAGGGGATCTTCCCAACCCAGGGATCAAATACAGATCTCCTACATTGCAGGTGGATTCTTTACCAGCTGAGCCACAAGGAAAGCCAAAGAATACTGGAGTGGATAACCTATCCCTTCTCCAGAGAATCTTCCTGATCCAGGAATTAACCGGGGTCTCCTGCATTGCAGGTAGATTCTTTAACATCTGAATTATGAGGGAAGCCCTTCCTTTTTATGGCTGAATAATATCACATTGTATGTATGTACCACAGCTTTATCCATTCATCAGCTGATGGACATCTAAGTTGCTTGCATGTTCTAGCTATTGTTAATAGTGCTCCACTGAAGATAGGGGTACATGTGTCTTTTTCAATTTTTGGTTCCTCAGGGTATATGCCTAGTAGTGGGATTGTTGGGTCATATGGTGATTTTATTCTTAGTTCTTTTAAAGCATCTCCATACCATCTTCCATAGTGGCTGTATCAATTTACATTTCTACCAATAGTAGAAATGTTTCTCCACACCCTCTCCAGCATTTATTGTTTGTAGACTTTTTGATGATGGCCATTCTGACTGGTAATTTGGCCACCTGGTGTGAAGAACTGACTCACTGGAAAAGACCCTGATGCTGGGAAAGATTGAAGGCAGGAGGAAAAGGGGACGACAGAGGATGAAATGGTTGAATGGCATCACGGACTCAATGGACATGAGTTTGAGTAAACTTCAGGAGTTGGTGATGAACAGGGAGGCCTGGTGTGCTGCATTCCATGGGGTTGCAAAGAATCAGACATGACTGAGTGACTGAACTGAGCTGAACTGATTCTGACAAGTATGAGGTGATATCTCATTGTAGTTTTGATTTGCATTTCTCTGATAATGAGTGATGTTGAGCATCTTGTTATGTGTTTGCTACCATCTGTATGCCTTTTTTGGAGAAATGTCTCTTTAGGTCTATTTCCCAGGATTTGATTGGGTTGTTTGTTTTCCTGGTATTGATTTGTACAAGCTGCTTGTATATAATTTGGAAATTAACCCTTTGTCAGTTGTTCCACTTGCTATTTTTTCTCCCATTCTGAGGGTTGTCTGTATGCCTGTTTATAGTTTCCTTTGCTGTGCAAAAGCTTTTAAGTTTAATTAGGTCCCAATTGTTTGTTTTTATTTTTATTTTTATTACTCTAGGAGGAGGGTCATAAAGGATCTTGCTTTGATTTATGCCATTGAGTGTTCTGCCTATGTTTTCCTCTAACAGTTTTATAGTTTATGGTCTTAATGTTAGGTCTTTAATCCATTTTGATTTATCATTGTGTATAGTGTTAGGAAGTGTTCTATTTCATTCTTTAACATGTAGCTGTCTAGTTTATCCAGCAGTACTTATTGAAGAGGCTATCTTTGCCCCATTGTATATTCTTGCCTCCTTTGTCAAAAAAAGATACCCATAGGTGTGTTGGTTTACTTCTGGGCTCTCTATCTTGTTCCACTGGTCTATATTTCTGTTTTTATGCTGGTACCATACTGTCTTGATGACTGTAGCTTTGTAGTATAATCTGGAGTCAGAAAGGTTTATTCCTCTAGCTCCATTATTCTTTCTCAAGCCTGCTTTGGCTATTTGTTTTTTTGTATGTTTCCATATGCATTGTGAAATTTTTTGTTCTAGTTCTGTGAAAAATGCCATTGGTAATTTTATAGGGATTGCATTGAATCTATAGGTTGCATTTGGTAGTTTAGTCATTTTCACACTATTGGTTCTTCCAACCCAGGAACATGGAATATATCTCCATCTGTTTATGTCATCTTTGATTTCTTTCATCAGTATCTTATAATTTTCTGTATACAGTCTTTGTCTCCTTAGGTAGGTTTATTCCTAGATATTTTATTATTTTTGTTGCAGTGGTGAATATGATTGATTCTTTAATTTCTCTGATTTTTCATTGTAAGTTTATAGGATTTTTTCATTGTAAGTTTTAAGTAAGTGATTTCTGTATGACTGTGTAGACTTTTTGATGATGGCCATTCTGACTGGTGTGAGATGATACCTCATTGTGGTTTTGATTTTTATTTCTCTAATAATGAGTGATGTTGAACATCTTTTTATGTGTTTGTTAACCACCTGTATGTCTTCCTTGCAGAAGTGTCTGTTTAGGTTTTTGGCCCACTTTTTGATTGGGTTGTTCATTTTTCTGGTATTGAGCTGCATGAGCTGCTTGTCAGTATTGGAGATTAATTCTTTGTCAGTTGTTTTGTTTGCTATTATTTTCTCCCATTCTGAGGGCTGTTTTTTTATCCTTGCTTACAGTTTTGTTCATTGTGCAAAAGCTTTTAAGTTTAGTTAATCCCACTTGTTTACTTTTGTTATTTCCATTACTCTGGGAGGTGGGTCATAGAGGATCTTGCTGTGATTTATGTCCGAGAGTGTTCTACCTATGTTTTGCCCTTAGAATTTTATAGTTTCTGGTCTTACATTTAGGTCTTTAATCCATTTCGAGTTTATTTTGTGTATGGTGTTAGAAAGAGATCTAGTTTGTTTCTTTTACATATAGTTGACCGGTTTTCCCAGCACCATTTGTTGAAGAGACTGTCTTTCCTCCATTGTATATTTTTGCCTCCTCTGTCAAAGATAGGTGTGTGACTTTATCTCTGGACTTTCTATTTTGTTCCATTGATCTATATTTCTGTCTTTGTGCTGGTACCATACTGTCTTGATGTCTGAAGCTTTGTAGTATAGTATGAAGTTGGGAAGGTTGATTCCTCCAGTTCCATTCTTCTTTCTCAAGATTTCTTCAGCTATTCAGGGTCTTTTGTGTTTCCATACAAATTATGAAATTATTTGTTCTTGTTTTGTGAAAAATACCATTGGTAATTTGATAGGGATTGCATTGAATCTATAGATTGCTTTGGGTAGTATATTCATCTTCAGTATATTGATTCTTCCAGTCGAAGAACATGATATATTTCTCCTTCTGTTTGTGCCATACTTGATTTCTTTTTTTTTTTTTTTTTCTGCTCATTTTTTTTTTTTTAATTATTGTTTTAGCCATACATTGTTATGATATCACCATGGGTTTACATATGCTTCCCCTCCGGGTCCCCCCTCCCTCCTCCCTCCCCCCCGGGAAATCTCGCTGCACCAGTCCCGAGCATCAATCCTGGGCTGGCGATTGATTAGACACATGACAATTAACATGCTTCAATGCCCTTCTCCCATATCATCCCACCCTTACCCTCATCCACAAAGTCCACAAGTCTATTCTATACATCTGCGTTCCTTTTGTTGTCTCCCATGTTGGGTTCTCATTACTGTCTTTCTAAATTCCATATATATGTGTTAATATACTGTATTGTTGTCTTTTATCAGTGTTTTATTATTTTCTGTATATAGGCCTTTTGTTTCCTTAGGTAAGTTTATTCCTAAGTATTTTATTATTTTCATTGCAATGGTGAGTGGGATTGTTTCCCTAATTTCTGTTTCTGACTTTTTCATTCTTAGCATATGGGAAGTCAAGGAATTTCTGTGTATTAATTTTATACCCTGCAAGTTTACTGTATTCATTGATTAGCTCTAGAAAATTCCTGGTGGCATCTCCAGGGTTTTTTTTGTAAAGTATCATGTCATCCACAAACAGTGACAGTTTTGCTTCTTTTTCAACATGAACTGTTTTATTTCTTTTTATTTTCTGATTGCTATGGCTAAGACTTTCAAAACTGTGTTGAATAGTAATGTAAGAGTGGCACCATTGTCTTATTCCTGATTTTAGAGGAAATGCTTTCAATTTTCCACCAGTGAGGATGTTTGCTGTGGGTCTGTCATATATGGCCTTTATTATGTTGAAGTATGTTCCTTTTATGCCTACTTTCTGGAGAGTTTTTATCATAAATGGGTGTTGAATTTTATCAAAGGCTTTCTCTGCACCTATTGAAATAATCATATGGTTTTTATCTTTCAATTTGTTAATATGGTATATCACATTAATTTGCAAATATTGAAGAATCTACTTCACTCTTTACAACAGTCTTTAGGTCTGTATGTCTCTGGAAATATTACTCTTTAATTCCTTTTTACATGACTGAGTAATATCCCATTGTATATATGTACCACACCTTCTTTATCCATTCCTCTGTTGATAGACGTTTAGGTTGCTTCCATGTCCTAGCTATTGTAGATAGTGCTGCAATGAATACCAGGGTGCATGTATCTTTTTGAATTGTGTTTTCTCTGGGTTTATGTCCAGGAATGGGATTGTTGGGTCATATGATAGTTCTAATTTTAGTTCTTTAAGGACTTACTGTTCTCCATAGTGGCTTTGTCAATTTTCATTCCCACCAACAATTTAAAGGGGTTCCCTTTTCTCTACACCCTCTCCAGCATTTACCATTTGTAGACTTTTTTTGATGGTGGACATTCTAATTGGTATGAGGTAATACCTCATTGTAGTTTTGATTTGTATTCCTCTAATAGTTGGTGATGTTGATGAACCTTTTCAGGCTTTGTTGGCCATCTATATGTCTTAGAGAAATGTCTATTTAGGTCTTCTGCTCATTTTTTGATTTTTTTTTTTTATATTGAGGTACATGAACCATTTGCATGTTTTGGAGATTAATCCCCATCAGTTGCTTTGCTTGCAAATACTTTCTCCCATTTTGAAGGTTGTCTTTTCATTTTGTTTATAGGTTCCTTTGCTGTGCAAAAGCTTTCAAGTTTAATTAGGTCCCATTTGTTTATTTTTGTTTTTATTTTTGTTACTCTAGGAGGTGAGTGGAAAATGATCTTGCTGCAGTTCATGTCAAACTATTCTGCCTATGTTTTTTATCTAAGAGTTTATAGTATCCAGTCTTACACTCAGGTCTTTAATACATTTTGGTTTTATTTTTGGGCATAGTGTTAGGGAATATTCTAATTTCATTCTTTTACATGTAGTTGTTCAGTTTTTTAACCACCACTTACTGAAAAATCTGTCTATTCTCCATTGTATATTCTTGACTCCTTTGCCATAGATTAGGTAACCATAGGTGCCTGGGTTTATCTCTGTGCTTTCAATCCTGTTCCTTTGGTCTATATTTCTGTGTTTGTGCCAGTACCCTACTGTCTTGATTACTGTAGCTTTGTAGTTTATAATCTGAAGTGAGGGAGCCTGATTCATCCTGCTCCATTTTTCTTTCTCCAGATTGCTTTGGCTATTGGGGTCTTTTGTGTTTCCATACAGATTGTTAATTTTTTTATTCTAATTCTGTGAAGAATGCCATTAGTAACTTGATAAGGATTGCATCAAATCTCTAGACTGCCTTAGGTCATATAGTCATTTTCACAATACTGATTCTTCCAATCCAAGAACACCTTATATCTCTCCTTCTGTTTGTGTTGTCTTTGATTTCTTTCATTAGGATCTTATAGTTTTCTGTGTACAAGTCTTTTGTCTCCTTTGTTGTTGTTTAGTTGCTCAGTTGTGTCTGACTCTTTTGTGACCTTGTGGACTGTAGCCTGCCAGGCTCCTCTGGGATTTACCAGGTAAAAATACCAGAGTGGTTTGCCATTTCCTACTCCAGGGATCTTCCTGACCTGGGATAGAACCTGTGGCTCCTGCTGAATCTCCTGCACTGCAGGCAGATTCCTTACTACTGAGCCGTCAGGAAAGCCCATCTTTTGCCTCCTTAGGTAGATGTAGTCCTAGGTATTTTATTCTTTTCATCGCAATGGTCAATGGGACTGTTTCCTGAAATTCTCTTTCTATTCATTTATTGTTAGTGTATAGGAATGCAAGTAATTTCTGCATATTCACTTTTTATCCTGTAGCTTTATGAAATTTATTAATTAGCTCTACTAGTTTTCTGGTGACCTGTTTAGGATTTTCTATATATAGTATCATGTCATCTGCAAACTGTGACAGTTTTGCTTCTTCTTTTCCAATTTGGAAAATTTTATTTTTTTTTCTTCTGTGGCTAGAACTTCCAAAATTATGTTGAATAGTAGTGGTGAGAGTGGACACCTTTATCTTGTTCCTAATCTTGGAGGAAATGCTTTCAATTTTTTTTACCACGGAGAATGATGTTTGCTGTCAGTTTGTCTTATATGGCCTTTATTATGCTGAGATAGGTTCCCTCTATGTCCACTTTCTGGGGAGTTTTTTTTAATCATAAATGGATGTTTAATTTTGTCAAAAGCTTTTTCTGCATTTATTGATATGATCATGTGGTTTTATTCTTTAATTTGTTATGAATCATATTGATTGATTTCTATATACTGAAGAATCCTTATATCCCTGGGGCTTCCCTTGTAGCTCAGTTGGTAAAGAATCTACCTGCAGTGCAGGAGACCTGGGTTCAATCCCTGAGTTGGGAAGATCCCCTGGAGAAGCAAGTGGAAACCCACTCCAGTACCCTTGCCTGGAAAATCTCATGGACAGAGGGGCCTGGTGGGCTGCAGTCATGGTGTCACAAAGAGTCAGGCATGACTGAGCGACTAACCCTTGCTTACTTCCTTCCTTATATCCCTGGGATAAATCTCATTTGATCATGGTGTATGGATTCTTTCAATGATTCAGTTTGCTAGTATTTTATTGAGGATTTTTGTGTCTAAGTTCATCAGTGATATTGGCCTGTAATTTTCTTTTTTTATGATATCTTTGTCTGGTTTTGGTATCCTGGTGGTATTATAGAATGATTTTGGGAGTGTTTCTCCCTCTGCAGGTTTTTTTTTTTTTTTTTTGGAAAAGTTTGACAAAGATGAGTGCTAGCTTTTCTCTAAATGTTTGATAGAATTCATTTGCGAAGCCATCTGGTCCTGGAATTTTGTTTGTTGGAAGATTTTTAATCACAGTTTCAATTTCATTGATTGCAATTGATCTGTTTACATTTTCTGTTTCTTCGTGGTTCAGTATTGGAAGGTTGTACTTTTCTAAGAAAAGTACACCTGGTGGGCTGCCGTCTATGGGGTCACACAAAGTCGGATATGACTGAAGTGACTTAGCAGCAGCAGTAGCAGCTTGTATAGTCTCTTATGATCCTTTGTATTTTTGTGGTGTCATTTGTAACTTCTCCTTTTTTATTTCTAATTTTATTGGTTTGAGTCCTCTCTCTGTATTTTCTTAATGAATCTGACAAAAGGTTTATCAGTTTTGTTTATCTTCTCAGAGAAATACTTTTTGGCTTAATTGATCTTTGCTAATTTTTTCTTCATTTATATTTCATTTATATCTGCTTTGATCTTCATGATTTCTTTACTTCTTCTTACTTTGGGCTTTGTTTAGTTCTTTTTTCTTTAGTTGCTTTAGATGTAAGGTTGCTGCTGCTGCTAAGTCACTTCAGTGGTGTCTGCCTCTGTGCGACCCCGTAGACGGCAGCCCACCAGGCTCCCCTGTCCCTGGGATTCTCTAGGCAAGAACACTGGAGTGGGTTGCCATTTCCTTCCAATGCATGAAAGTGAAAAGTGAAAGTAAAGTCCCTCAGTTGTGTCTGACTGTTCGCGACCCCATGCACTGCAGCCTACCAGGTTCCTCCATCCATGGGGTTTTTCAGGCAAGAGTACTGGAGTGGGGTGCCATTGCCTTCTCCGATATGTAAGGTTAGGTTGTTTATTTGAGATTTTTCTTATTTCTTCATGTAGGATGGTATTGCTATAAACTTCCTCTTTGAACTGCTTTTTCTGTATCCCATAACTTTTGGATCATGATTGTTACCTTATCTTGGAAAACTATATGCATCTATATCTCACTCAATATAGGGGGAAAAGAAGGATTATCAGTTTCCAAATGAGAGCAGAATATTCATTTACTTTTAGTAGGAGGAGAGAATTTCTGTCACAAAACAATAAATAACAATAGTAAGTAATGGTGAAGACTGTTAATCAACGGAAGTTTACTGAGGATAGTGAGTTGCACAGAAGTGTGAGACCTAGCCAACCTAGGTCTCACTTGCTTTTCACAGTCTACAAATGGGTTTGTTTATGATAAATATCTGGCATATGGCAATGCAAATCAATTTTAAGTTAATTCAGTTTATCTCTATGATGTGCTTTCGTTGAAAATGGATTTTAAATAAACAGAGTTGTGAAGCACAATATATAGACATCCGTGCATCTGGTCTACTCTGTATTTTCTTCTTTCTGTCCTTTCAGCTTATATCTAAGCAGCTCGAAGCTTTGTTGCAGTTTTCCTGCACATTACACATTAGCAGTCTTGCATAACCAATTAACACTTTTTCTTTCATCCTTTCTGATGAAATGAGACAGCTGGATAAAGCACATACACATAAGAACGATGATTCCTTTTAAGAGTTTCCTTTATGGTTTTGCTACCACATAGTTGAATGACATTGAGCAAGTCACTTTCTCTTTTGACACTCGATATCTTCATCTCCAAATAAAAAAAGTAACTAGATTAAGTGTAAAGGTCCCCTAAAATTTGCTCTTCTGTATTTCCTGATACTTAGCAGTTCTGTCATAATGCAAACGAATGGCAGATATTTAGGTTTTCCTTGTTCCCATGAGTTCCTAACAGGAATTTTTCATGTTTTCTTATTCTATAAAACTCAGAAATTAATAGATTTAGTTTATCTGTCAGGTATTGAGGACTCTGTTAGCAACTGTGGCGCAAGAAGTTCACAGGGTAGCCATACATATGGTTGGTAAATTAGTTAAGGTGTGAATAAATGAACTTGGCCTGAGAAAAATAGGGTCACTGTGGGTGGGAGGAGTGAGGGTGGAATTTCATTGAATTCGCTGTGAATGAGAAAGTGAAAGCGACAAAGATATGACAGTGGCTGTGACATGGCTTTCAGAGAGGAGAAAAAAGAGACGCTGGATATCCTCATACAGAAAGAACACTTGCAATCGAGAGTGCATAGTATAAACTTAATTTATAATTTTGTGTTTCATTATATAAATCAGGCTGCTATGAATTGGCAGTCCATTAAATAGTACTGATACTGCCCACTCTATAATAATGAGAATATAATGTACTAGAATCTGTAAGCCCTTTCTATATATATCATCTCATTCACTTTTCCCAGTAATTTTATAAGGTGATGCTCATTTTCCAGGTGGCATTATGATGTACAACCTATCTTGTAGAAAAGTATTCAGACATGGTAGAGACTTTCACAACCATAGTATAGGTTACTAAACAAACACCCATGTTTCCTGAGAGGTCAATTTTCCAGTCTAGTGATGGTAGAGCTGTTTCTGAATTTGTGTTTGCAAAAAGACTTGTCCTTGGCTATAGTTTTTTGTTTTTTTTTTTTTAATCTAGAGTGTAATTTGTTTTCTAGTTACTGTTACAGCATCTATCTAAAGCTGACTGCATATAAGTAAGGTAGAATCAGATTGTATTTGTCAGATTATGCTAGAATATGCTATGGAAGAAAATAATTCTCAAATCTCAGTGGTTTAAAATTTATACGTACTACTATATATGTATTCTTCTATTACTCTTTCCCCTGTGTTTTTTCATCCTGTGGCATGCCATTCTCAGGGCCAAAGGGCCAAATGATAGAAGAATAAATGATTCTTAAAATTTCTTCTTGATAGGAATAAGTTATTTGTTCTATTTGCTAAAACAAGTCACATGAGCAAGTCTGATGTCTATAAGGTGGGATACGTACTTTTCTTACACAAAGGGCCAGCTGAAGGCTTCTATAGCAATGGATTTGGGAGGAAAAGATAGCAAATATTTGAAAATACAAAACTGTAACCAACTTACCATTATTATAATCTTCATGCTATACATTGCCCACCTGGTAAGTACTTGTAGCGTGAAATCACATGTCAGGATAAGTCATACCCCAGCAAGGGGAAGGAATGAGTTACTCCCAAAGAAGATAGAGCCCAGGCTTAAAAATGTCCCTTATCATCAGAATTCTCCTCTTGAAAAGGGAATTTTTGTCAAGCCTGCTTCACTTTGCCAGTGACCTAGAGTCATGGTTTTCTATTTATGTGAAACTGGCTTCAGAAGGAGCAGGTAAACATACACAATGTTAATGTGAAAATTATTGTTGGGTGATGGGAACTGTCAAGTTTTATATATCTGGGCAAGATATCTCTTTCTATACTGCTGGGACAGTTTTATTAATTATAATAGAGAACAAGTCTATAAATATTGGTCCCATGCTAAATTGAATTTTACAGATATTAGGTATGGTAACTTCTAAGAAACAATTAACTAGAATCACTCTCTTGTCGGGGGGGGTAAATAATTGAACATGATTTAATAATGAATGGCCACAAAAATGATGAAAAGCTCAAGCTTTCTTGATTACTGTTACTTTTTGCAAGGAAAAATATTCTTAATATATTAATGGTACTATATAAGAAAAGAGTATAAACAGATCAGTTTCAGTGAGCTATAATTTAACTACTTCCTCTCTAAAACAGTCTTAAAATTAATTCTGTTCCTGTGTTTTATAGATGAAGTACATAAAATACAGTGCTATCAATAATTTAAAACATTTCCACATGGCTAGTTATTAGTAGAACTAGAACTAATCAATGGGCATCTATGTCCCCAAGCTACTATATTCTGGCTACTACCTAAGACTAAGCTAATATAAAAATAAATGTTCATTTCATGGGGTGATACTGAATTAGTGAGTAGTAGGATATGTTTTCTTTAGTTCTAAAAATTTGCCACTACTAATCTACACAGAAGTAAATAGAGTTGATAATGATATGATGATGTGTACATTAAAACCAGCTTTCATTGAGCATTTCACGTATGAGAAGGACTACACTAGGTACTTTACAAGATTATGTAAACCTGCAACAGCTTTACAAGGTACATCTTATTGTAATTTTCCTGATGATATAGCTGGTAAGTGGCAGAGCTAGGATTTGAATGTGTGCTGTGACAGAGGGCCATAGTGTTTTTGTTGAGTCTCATTTGTAGGAAGCAGTGATTTCATTTTCATTAAGGGAAGGCTATTCACATAAACAGGTGTGTGTGTGTGTGTATTATGTGTATATGTGTGTAACATAATAAAGAACAGATGTCTTCAATGTACCTTATGTCATTTGCATGTTGCAACAATCTGGTATGTTTTGTTATTCTAGTTGATGGCAACATTTAAAGTGCTGATACCTGACTCTATCCTGGTAGGTCCAACTTTCTTCTTACAAAAATAAGAGGAATTAATAGAAGTATCTTGAATAAGACTAGGCAAAATGCTTCCTAGTACCAAAAATACTATAACAGAAAGGAAAACTCTGGATGCAATTATGTCAATACTATATTAGTAAAACATCAGTGAAATCTAAAGGGAAAAAAATCCTTGGCTAGGGGTAAGAAGATTTGGCCTTAGGCCTTACAATAGGTACATACATCTGGGCAAATCATTTAACCTCTTGAACCTTACTCTGGTTATCTGCAAAATGGAAGAATTATGATTCCCCCATCAGAGTTGCTATGCGACTTACTGAGGTGAGCATCTGAAAATGCATGGGAAATTGTAAATAGCTTTGGAAATAGATGACAATGTGATCATAATATAATTGTATTTTCTCCTCTTTCTTATTCCTTTCTCTAACTTTGTAATTTAAAAGTTTCTGCGTGAAAATTCCAGTCATATTTAATGACTCTGACAAAAGAAAAGTGATTTATAATATATTGAAAAATGTAGAAGGTAGTGAAGGAAGTGGCAACCCACTCCAGTACTCTTGCCTGGAAAATCCCATTGACGGAGGAGCATTCTAGGCTACAGTCCATGAGGTCGCAAAGAGTCTGACATGACTGAGCGACTTCACTTCACTTCAGTGATTGATTCAGTGATCCACTCCTGCTTGTTTTGTAAACTTCCATTGAGACCACAGAAAAGGAAGAAAGCTGAATTGTGTCCAAAAAAGGGCAGAAGTGTGAGTGGAAGTGGTCTTCTAATAGCTGTGGTACTGTAGAGTGGCTTTGAAAGAAAAGTGCTTGAGGATTTGGGAAGGTATGATTCAACTGACTTGTTGACTGACCTGGACTAATTTGGAATGTCTAACACATACACATTTGCCAGATGCATTAGAGGAGTTCATTATTTTTCGTTTCACATTATGAACAATACTCTGTGCTGTGGTTACACAATAAAGACAAAACCATGCCCGTCACAGACACCCTGGACTTGCCCAATCAAGTTACCTTATTCCCCAGATGAAAAACAAAATGAAGTCCAGAGAAGTGCAGTGGCTTGCCTGAGTTCTCCCAGCTATTTTCATAGGAAATGAAGCATCTCACGATTGGTTTCCAGATCTCATCTAAGCCTCTCTGTTAAGTTCTGCAGCTCAGAAGTTTACTCTGGCAGCTCCTCTCTCTTGCATCAGATATTGAAATAGAAGAAAATAGAAGAAAAATACAAATTAAGAGAGAAAGAATGACTGAGTTCAAAGGTGACCTATGTCTACTTTCTGTGTCTTCCGGAAGATGTTGGCAGTCGCTGCTTTCTGAAGAGTAAGGTACTTGTGGCTCAGTGTTTTTGATGGTGTTTGTAACTATGCAGTATTAGTTGAATTATCTTGGAGTGATGAAAGAAAGCTAGAGTAGAGAGTCTTAAAACCTAGAGTCTATTTCCAGGCCTGTCTCTAACGTGCTCCATTATGTCCTTGAACAAAACCATTTGTGTGTCAGTTTATCTGTCAGATATACATGGCATTAACTGGATTCCTTTTTCAGAAAAGTATGGAGAGAATCAAATGTGAAATGAGAATGAACGTGAACATGCTTTACAATCGAGTTAGGCAGGTAGCACATGCAAAGCATCACCAGCATTGTTTTAATAACTATCCATGAGGACCCTTTAGATCTGAAGTTCTAAAGTCACGCCTTAGAGTTCAGATATATACACACACCCTTGTACCAGTAAGGAAATTGAGACATGAGATAAGTGAATCATTCCTCCCAGTTCCAGAAGGTGCAAGACTATGAATGTGACTCAGTTTTCTGCTTCTCACTCCTGGGTTCCTGTGATCAGGTTTTGTCACCAAACCTAATAAGGATGACAAGCTAATAACAGTCAGGAATATTATTAAAGACACATAAATTTTGTTGTGTTTTTCTTTTTTGCTACTCTTGAAGGGGAACAGATATTAAAAGATCAAGGCAAAGAGTGGAAATGAAAGGATGAAGGGAATTATATTCAGAGGAAGACAGAGAAAGAAGGAATTTGGGTGACCCTCAGCATTCACCCTGGGAATTTGGATGACCTCTGGCTTTCACCAGAAGCCAATAAGAGCCCTGAAGCTTTGAAAGTTTTAAAAGTTCATGGGGATCTGAGGGAGAGCAGAGCAAGGAACATTGAGTCATCTAACTTTACTGGGACTTGAAAATTCAGCTTTGAGATGAGGAATGTAGGATGGAAAACATTTTGAAATGAAAATTCACATATAGACTTGGAAACAGACTGTAAGTGGATTATCATTTCATTTCAAAACATTCAGTGCAGTCTCTCGCTTCGACGTGGTGATACAGGAAAATTACAACACCCTGCATTAGCGCTCGTTTCTGTTCTGTTTCAGAGAAACACATGTTCATCTCTTGAGAACTGATGGCTTCCTTGAACACCTCTATCAAGATAATTGTTGTGTTTTGTGTTTTACAACATCACAGCTATCTAGCGTTGTAATAATTAATCATGTGATTTATTGAAAGCATACTACGTGCAACAAAGTGCCTATGGCAGTTTCTATAAAGTATCTCTTTCAAGTATTCCCATAAGTACCTCAAAGCAGATATGATGAGTCCCCCTACTTTCAGAGATAAGAAGAAACTGGTTTTTTCTATCACTCAAGGAAATTAGTCTGAGCCTTCACATCAATAAGATAAGTAGGGGATTTGAAATCAGATCAAACAGGCCACAAATTCTTGGTTCTTAAACAACCTGCTCTGTAAGATTCTTTCCAAAGATGCCTTTGATGAGGGATGAGGGTGAAGAGGAAGAAGAAAAAGAGTTCTAGATGTAAAATTTATTTAAAAACCACTGTAAGCTGAGATGAGCATGCCTAGGAGGCACTTGTCAAAACACTACCAGGTTATGTTGAAGGCAGGTTCAAGGACCGTGTTCTGTTACGATGTGTTAATTAATGAAAAGATGAATTGTAAAGGTCACCTGTCAGGCGCCTGAATGTGCTTCCTTATTTCTAAGGCTTATTTAGCACCGAATTTCACCAGCTCTAGGAATGTAAGCTCAATATATGTTAGGGAATTAATGCAAATTAGGGGGTAAACTCACTCAGAATACATTGGGTAGCTATATGGTTTCTATATTGTTTTCTTTTAACTGGCTCAGGACTTTCATTGCTTTAATGAAAATATGCCTTAATTTTAGGGAAAAGTTGTTTTTTTTTTTTTTTAAATCCCAAAAGACTTTCCTTTTTATTTTTATTTTTTTGCTGTGGCGATTACTGATTCCTAGTGGCAAAGTTATTTATTCTCTTGGTCTTTGCAGAGAATATTAATAAAGCCATTTTACAAATTAAAAAATTGGAATATCAGGATAAACAACTTGCCCAAGGTCACATGGCCAGTGAGTTGAATAGCCAGAATTCAAGCTCAGTCCAGACTGTAAAATTGCCCGTATTCAACTATGCAACACCACCAAACTCTCCCAGGAGTGGCTCCAAGCTCTGGTTAGGTCCTTTCTTTGGGGTCAGCTAAATCAGCTAACCAAATAACTAAGCTCCCTGGTTATTTATTGAGGGCCTCCTATGTTCTAAGAATCATTAATAGGGCTCAAGATGAGCAATTAGACATGGTCCTTGCCCTTCAGCAGCGCTCAGTCCAATGGAGGTGACAATGAGCTGGATCTAATCAAATTTTAAATAGTTCTTACATGAATCTCTATGTAACAAGCCTGGTGGAGTATCACACACAAAAATCTGTTACTATACCAGAACACATTAGTGCACATATGCTTCAATAGCATGTCATCCTCACTCTTATTTTCTCTGAATTAAAAAGCCATTACCTAAAAAATACCTCAAACCTTAAACTACCTTAATATGTATTTGGAATAGAATTTCAAAGTATTGGTACAGTCATTATCCAGTTTAAGTGCTACTGTAGTTTATAATTGTGACTGCTCCTGGGACTTATTTTAGTGAATTGCCTACAGCCACCCACCCCTTTCTAGCAGTTGGGATGCTCGCCCCCATGCCTGATGCCTCCCAGTTGGAGGTGGTAGGAGAGAGGTGTCTGCAGAGACCAACTGCCATCCCAACCCTCTGAGAACTGGGGTTTGCTTGGGAAGCCCTTAGGAAAACGTCAGCCAGTGTGGCATTTCTATAGCTCTTCCTGCTTAATGTTGAGTGAGAGGCTGTTTGGTTTCTGCTTGCCTTCCCCCATCTTTTAGATTCATTTTTGGCCCATGGAAATACCATCATGAGCTTTGCATGCAGATAGATCTAATGGATCTGTAACTCTAGATATGATAGTCATTTGATGTTGCTTCCAACCTTTGAATCTATCCTCAGTCCCTCAGGAGTCTTTTCTTTGGCCTAGGAGAATATGATAGATAATAGTCAAGGACAGTATTGAGATCTCTTTGAGAACCTTTGTTCTAGTATTACAATTTCATGTCTAAACATGAAATTATACCCACTAGACTTCTCTGTACAAAGGAGATATTAGGAAGTTACAGTCGGCAATCCATCACCATAGTTTTTAATTGAACAGTGCATTTTTCTAGCCTAAGAGGTAGACGAGAGAATTTTAGATGAGGATTCAGATGACATGAGCTCTGAATGCCATCTCTGTAGGCTTCATGGACTTGGATATGTTTCTAGCTTATCTGAGCCATGCCTCTAAAAATAAGAATTGAAATAACTCTGTTTGGTAAACCATATTATATAATTACAAATCCCTTGTGACTCAGTGGTAAAGAATCCCCATGCCAATATGGGAGACACAGGCTTGATCCCTGGGTTGGAAAGATCCCCTGGAGAAGGAAATGTCAACCCTCTCCAGTATTCTTGCCAGGGAAATCCCATGGACAGTGGAGCCTGGTGGATTATAGTCCATGGGGTCGCAAAGAATCCATGGACTAAACAGCAAACTAACTTAGAGACTAAACAGCAAAAATAAATTATATAATTACATTATACAATTACTGATTATATAATAATTAAATGAAATTTGAGGGCCTTTGTAATTACAAGGCACTATATCACTCCAGTGGATCATTTGTATAGCATTGTACAGGAAGGAAACCAGCCAGGTTAGATTAATAACTTCCATTAAAACATGGTAGTGAAGTCCAACATTGCTTTCACTAACCAAGATTTTCTTTAATTAGTTATTTTTTTATTCATTTAGTACTTCCTGGCATATATTAATATGATAAAACCTGAACAAAGAGTATTCATGATTCAAAGTTACATAAGATATGTCTTACTTTCAAGAAGCCTAAAGCCTAGTAATTTTAGTTATTTATTCTATAATTATAATGCTCTAGAAGCTGTCTTTACTCTCCTCATTTAATTCACTCAAGCTAGTCTATACAGCTATCTTTCCATACCACTGTTGAAAGTATTGACTGATGTCCTTAGCAATTTGAACACTTGAGGCTTGTGATTACTCTACTACATGTACATATAATTCTTGTCAGATTTAATATCTACCCAGAATCAGTTGGGTTTCTGCCAAAATCTTTTTTGAATGTTGAACGACTATTTTAATGATATATTCAATATTATATGAAGTCATAGATTGAGGTATGGACTAACTAAGACGGATTACAAAAATCACAAATATTAAAACAACTTTTACACTTGATCTTAACTGAAAGAAGTTAGATATGTGATCTACAAATTTAGGGTCAATCTATGTATGAAAGGTGACACTTTGATATTATAGTTCCATTATAGTATTACTGATTATACAATAATTAAATGCAATTCCAAATGTCTTTGTAATTACAAAGCAGCATATAATTGTATTGGATCATTTGTATAGCATTGTACAGGAAGGAAGCCAGCCAGCTTAGAGAAATAATTTCCATTAAAACATGATACTGAAATCCAACATTGCTTTCACTAACCAAGGTAGCTAATTGAAGTTGGATTTCAGTGCCATGTTTTAACGGAAATTGTTCAGCTAAGCTGTGCTCAGGTTTTCTCTAGTTGTGGTGGATGTAGCGGGGGTGCTATTCTCCAGCTGCAGTACTCAGACTTCTTGCTCTGGTGGCTTCTCTTACTGTAGAGCACAGGCTCTAGGAAGCACAGGCCCAGTAGTTGTGGGACACAGGATTCGCTGCTTCTGTGTGTGTGGAATCTTCCTGGAACAGGGATCGAATCCTGCAGGTAGATTCTTAGCCACTGGACCACTAGGGAAGTCTGGTTAAAATGCATTTTATAACATGGTATAAATCATATGTGTTAAAACATGATAAAAATCACTTCTGATTAACTGATCTACCACAAGCCTTTTCTATGTGATAAAAGGGTATCTCCTTTATAAGACTGAGGACAGACAAACTGCCATAAAGTATAACTTCATTATTCTCGGCAGCTCCTACAGGACCTGACACATAGTAGATGCTTCATAAATGTCTATTGTAGAATTGAAGGAAGATAGCTAGCAAAATCAATATGGAGACAGAAATATTTGAACTAATCCTTGAAAATAGGAAAAATCTTAATAGAAATGTGGGAAGGGTAGTTGTTGTTCAGTCACTAAGTCGGGTCTGACTCTTTGTGACCTCATGGACTGCAGCACACTGGGCTTCCCTGTCCTTCACTATCTCCTGGAGTTTGCTCAAACTCATGCCCATTGAATTGGTGATGCCATCCAACCATCTCATCCTCTGTCATCCCATTCTGCCCCTGCATTTAATCTTTCCCAGCATCAGGGTCTTGGATTTAGTATCAGCCCTTCTAAAGAATATTCAGGGTTGATTTCTTTTAGGATTGACTGGTTTGATCTCCTTGCTGTCCAAGGGCCTCTTAAAAGTTTTTTCCAGCACCACATTTCAAAAGCATCAGTTCTTTGGTGCTCAGCCTTCTTTATGGTCCAACTCTCACATCTGTACATGACTAGTGGAAAAACCATAGCTTTGACTATACAGACCTTTGGTGGCAAAGTAATGTCTGATTTTTCATATGCTGTCTTGGTTGGTCATAGCTTTTCTTCCAAGAAATAAGTGTCTTTTAATTTCATGGCTGCAGCCAATGTTCTCAGTGATTTTGGAGCCTCAGGAAATAGTCTGTCACTATTTCCATTTTTTCCCTATCTATTTGCCATAAAGTGATGTGACTGGATGCCATGATATTTGTTTTTTGAATGTTGAGTTTTAAGCCAGCTTTTTCACTTGCCTCTTTCACCTTCATCAAGAGGCTCTTTAGTTCTTCTTTGCTTTCTGCCATTAGGGTGCTATCATCTACATATCTGAGGTTGTTGATATTTCTCCTAGCAATCTTTATTCCAGCTTGTGCTTCATCTAGCCTGGCATTTCACATGATGTAATCGATATAAGTTAAATAAGCAGGGTGTCAATATATAGTCCTGATGTACTCCTTTCCCAATTTTGAACCAGTCCATTGTTCCATGTTTGGTTCTAACTATTGTTTCTTTACCTGTGTACAGGTTTCTCAGGAGACAGATAAGGTGGTCTGGTTTTCCCATCTCTTTAAGAATTTTCCACAGTTTGTTGTGATCCACACAGTCAAATGCTTTAGCATTGTCAATGAAGCAGAAGTAGATGGTTTTCTGGACTTCTCTTGCTTTTTCTATGATCCAACAGATGTTAGTAATTTGATCTCTGGTTCCTCTGCCTTTTCTAAATCCAGCTTGAATATCTGGAAGCTCTCAGTTCACATACTGTTGAAGCCTAGTTTGAAAGATTTTGAGCATTTCTTTGCGAGCATGTGAAATAAGCACAATTGTGCAGTAGTTTGATCATTCTTAAGCATTGCCCTTCTGTGGGATTGAAATGAAAACTGACCTTTTCTAGTCCTGTGGCCACTGCTGAGTTTTCAAAATTTGCTGACATATTAAGTGCAGCACTTTAACAGCTTCATCTTTTAGGATTTGAAATAGCTCAACTGGAATTCCACTACCTCCACTAGCTTTGTTCATAGTAATGCTTCCTAAGGCCCATTTGACTTAACACTCCAGGCTATCTGGCTCTAGGTGAGTGATCACATCATCATGATTATCTGGATCATTAAGAGCTAGTTTTTGTACAATTCTTCTGTGTATTCTTTCTACCTCTTGTTAATCTCTTCTGCTTCTATTAGTTCAGAGTAGAAAGAGTATCAGTGTGTCCTCTTGAGAGTAAGGGATTATGGTGTAATGTAATTTAAGATGTGTAGGCATATCTCAGATAAATGATTTACCATTCTGGGCTTGTACTTCTCACAATTGTTAGTCTTCAACAGAGAAGCAAGAATATGACATCAGGAAAATTAATTCCTGTTTTTGCTAAAAAGATCTTAGTTTGGCACATGAATGTCTGCGCATGTAAAATAGGCTTCTGTGGTGATTCAGACAGTAAAGAATCTGCCTACAATATGGGAGTCCCAGGTTCAATCCCTGAGTTGGAAAGACCCCTGGAAAGAGAAATGGCAACCCACTCCAATGTTCTTGCCTATAAAATGTGGAAGAGCTAGATATCAAAGGGTCGTAGGAAGCATACATGCATGCAGGGATAAATTAATGCCCTTATTAATACTGCAATGCCTTTGTTTTTAAGGCAAAAATCAGAGTAAGATTATTAAAATTATATAAAAAGCACAATAGAATTTGTGGGATTGAATGAGAGGAATTTAACATTAAATATTAATTATTTAATCAAATTATTAATAATAATTTTAATAATTTCTGTATTTCACTAGTCTAGAACTTAAAATATTTTGCTGACTATATAAGGTACATATGGAGACACACAAAGAAACACACTGATTCATATGCTTCTTTTATAATCTGACAAACTATCTACTTATATAATTGAAATAATTTTTAATTGTTCAGATTTAAAATTAAGTTTCACTGGTTAAAATTAAGGAGAAAGTTAAATATTTAAGTGCTATGAGAGTTAGGCCTGCTGCAAGATTATGCGTGTAAGAACCAAATCAAACCAAAACTAAATTAACTGCCTTGTTCTTCTATAGCATGTATTTAGTATTGTCTCTTAACACAGGATTATTATGAGATGCTTAGGCACACACTGTAGGAAAGGGGCCTTACCCCATGACTGACATAGTGAATGATGGAGTGGTATCCGTTTCTCCACTAGCATGCCACTACTGTTATATCCCCCTACTTGAAACAGTTATTTCCTCTATAAATAAACCACAAAAGACCTTAAAACCCAGGTCTAGTGATATTGTGACCACTCTGTAGCCAAGGTACTTACCAGAGCTTACCATTGTTTACAAACTTGCTAAAATAAGCCACTAGAATACATGTGCATGTGTGTATATGAGGGGGGTGTGTGTGTTATTTCTCCCTTCATACACACAGTGTAGCAGACTATATTCTGTTCTATACTTTGACTTTTTTTACCTGATACGTCTTAGAAATTCATAGCAACTCTTGGAGTTTGTCCTAAAGTCTTTCTTTATCAGTGTATCGTATTCCACTGTGTGGCTGGTTTATTTAACCAGTCTGTATTAACAAATGTGCATTCTTTTCAACCTTCTGTTGTTACAAATACATGACAAATAAACGTGTGTGTGTGTGTGTATATATATATATATATATATATCATTTAGTGTTGCAGAGGTATATATTCAGTCCTGCTTAGTGGAAGAGTATATAAGTATGTACAAACTTAATTTTATTAGATATTGCCAAATTCCCCACAAAAAGGCTTGTGCCATTTTGTACTTCCTACCATCAGTGATGACAGCATATGTTTCTGTATAGCCTTGAACAGAGTGTTTTGTCAAACATTTCACTGTTGCTAGTTTAATAAACATAAAACATGCTTGAAGAAAGAATAAGCCCCTGGAGCTAGCTGCATCACGTGATTATTATGAGATGCTCAGGAACAATTATAAACTACAATATCACTTAAAGATAATGACTGTACCAATATTTTCAAATTATATTCCAAACACATGTGTTTAAAAAAGAATGAGCAAACATATGGGAAACAGTGTGTGAGGTCCTTTCACCCTTTAGTTTTTTTATGTGTCCAAGAGGGTACAGATGTATTGACCAATTCAAAATAATCTTTTTTTTTCTTTACAAGAAGCAAATAAATAAAAATTCTTATCCACACACACAAAAAAAGAAATATGTTTCTTGCCTCTTCAAATGGACTATAAATACACTGAAAACCCATGTATTAAAGACTCCTCTTGTGGCACAGTTGTGAGTGGTTCTGTGGTAGAAGCTCAGAACATTCTTGGGAAAATGTCTAAATCCTAGTTGGTCACTGGGTCTTCTTGGGGAAACAGTCAACATCTTTCAAGTTATGGAAATATCCTTATATTCCTTTTGCCTCAATGTAGTCTAAGGACAAATTATTTTTAGAATCAAAATATGTGTCAGACAGGATTATTTAAGTCACAGATATCAGATTTAGTAGCTCAAAAAATGTCTATCAAAGATCTGGCTTCCCTCCATGTCTTCCATCTTTTATCCATGGTGTTGGCTTCATCTTCAGATTCCACACAGAGCCACTGTGGAGATTCAAATTCTTACTTGGTTATACCAAAACGGCCACACTGAGAACAGACCTTGAATCTTCACACTGCACTGTCAAAGGCAGACTCTGTCCTTGGAGTTCCTAGTATTTCTCTACTGTTGGCTTTAAATGTGGTCAGGTTCACATTCCTAAACCAACGGCTCTAGGTGCAGGAATAGGATCCTTACATCAATCTCCATCCTAGGATCTGGAGTGTGGTGTGTACCATCCAAGTTCAATGGCTGAGAAAGGCGCAGAGTAAATTTCCCAAAGGAAATTAGGAAAATTGGTAAAAGAAAAAGGGAAGGAGAGGCTAGTGAGTAAATGACCTGTAAAGATCCATAACATTGCTGCTCTTTTGCTTAAACCAAGAGAATATTAGAATGAAATCCCAATAATAATTTAAAAAATAAGAAATATCAATTTAAAAATATGTTAACATCAAATTGACCATTTCTTATGTAGAAATAAACTTAGAATTTAAGAGCAATCTACGGTGTCAGACTTAAAGCAGAATATATTTTCTTGTATTCCTTTGACAATCTGTTTTTGGTAGAAATGGCCCAGGGTAGGAAACAGTGGTTTTTTCAATAGCAAAATTGTTATACAGCTTTATTAATTGGTGTTTACTTTGGTCACTTTATAGATTAGGAACAGAAACTAAAATCAATACTATAGACGCAAAATGAGAAAGCTGGATAACAGAAGGTTATGAATGCTGTATTAGTCCTTTGAGATGATGCTATCATAGCAATCACAGGCCATGTCTAACTCCATAGGGGATGAATAAGTGGTTTTCTACTGGGAATACTTGTGAACTGCACAAAGACTCTACGGAAGTATAACATACATTGAATAAAACATTTAACAGTTAATTAAAAGAGATTTTAAACTTGCATTCATTTTACCACTGAAGCACACTTTTCTTTCTTAATTTAGTTGTGAAGGAAGGGCTTTGGAGCAAAGCAATAATACCATGCAATAGCAACAAAAATATTATTGTTAACGTCAGATCCGCTGTCCTCAACCTGACTCTGCCACTCACTAGCCTGTCCTTGAGCAAATCAGCAAATCACTTTAACCCCCTGAGCTTCAGTTTTCTCATCTTTAAAATAAGACATGTAAGACATTTTTCATAGAAATATTGTGAAAATAACAATAATAGGAAACTATATGGAAAACACTACATACAATGCTAGGCAGATATTAAGGATTCAATAAGCTGTAGTTTTTACAGTCCATAGTATCTAATCCACAGTATTTGATTTCAAGTTACAGTATTTATTTGAAAATTAAAAATTTTCCCCATTGCCATAAAAATAACATGACTTGATCTCAACTCATTTGACAGAAACAACTGACCTAAAAAGACAGAAAACTTGTCATAGACTTCATCTCATTTAAACTATGAGCATCCATACATTTTCCTGAAGAAACATAACTATGTTTGATTATGGCTCCAGACCCTTCTGAATTGTTCCATAACTGTGTCATATACATACTTACTTTTGTAAAATGGTTTTAGAAAATTGATTTACAACATATCTATCCCCTAAGAGGTGTAGAATAAAAAAGTAAGTCTTTACTTAAATCTCTGCAATTGATCAAAATGATTGTATGTTGATCATTGAAATGACTTAGAGATGACTGATTTTTTCCCACATTATAGCAATGAAAGGGCTTTGAAATAAAAAGAGGGAGGATTGTAAACCAGGCATGGGAGCAACCAAAATGTTCATTGATAGATGGGTGGATAGGGATGAATGGATAAAGAGGATGTGAGATATATATATATATATATACAATGGAATATTACTCAGCCATAGAAAGGAATGAAATTCGGTCCTTTGTAGTGATGAGAATGAACCTAGAGCCTGTTACAGAGTGAAGTAAGTCAGAGAGAGAAAGACATCATATGTTAATGCATGTATATATATATATATATGGAATCCAGAAAAATGGTACTATTTACAGGGTAGAAATAGAGATGCAGACGTAGCAAATGGACTTGTCGACAGAGGAACGAGACTGTGGAATGAACTAAGAGAGTTGGATTGACATATATATGCATTACGCTGTGTAAAATAGCTAGTGAGAACACGCTATACAGCACAGGGAACTCAGCTCAATGATCTGAGGAGTGGGATGGTGGAGGGAGGCTCTGGAGGGAGGGGACATATGTATATGTAGGGCTGATTCATGTTGTAAAGCAGAAACTAGCAGCATCAAAAAGCAACTATACTCTGATTTTTTCCCCCCAAAGGTAGGATTGGAACCACTCAGTGGTTGCTTTATTGCAAACCTTTGTTGATCAGTCCTTTATCCCTTTTATTTTTTTAGAGTATGAGTTCTCACAATATATTATGGGTGTTTCAGCATTACCCCTGCTACTTTGTCAAGAGATAGATTTCTGGACCTCCTCCACCTCACACACACCCCATATTTGGATGATTAGAATCTCCAGAGGTGTGACCTTAGAAACAGCATTTTTAATAAGATCCCAAAGTGATTCTTAGGGGGAATAAAGTTTGAGAAGTGCTGCCTCAGATCCTAAGCATAAACTGGCCTTATTTCCTCTTGCATAAGTGTTTCTGTCTTACCCCCAACAAATTTCTTCCCGTAATACATTGTGCAATGCATTCTGCATCCCTGCTTCCAGAGGTATCATTTGAAGTCCCTTGTAATGTATTTGATATGTTTTTTAGTCCCCTGGCATATTTTGTTGTAACTTTCTTACTGCCAGTGGTTGCCACCTGGGCTTTCTAAGTGAAGGTCCTGGAACAGCTCCTGGAAAAGGAAAGTACATTAACTTTCTTCAGAAAATTAATCCAGAGAGAGCAAAGAATACTAAGGAACTCTTGTTCTCCTTTTAGAAGTTGCAGGGGTGTAACAAAAGGAATTGTTTGTTTCTTAGTACAACATTTGTTCAAATATATTAAGAGTTGTTTGGTAATGTAGGTATCTCTATGGCCAGACAATATGGTGGAAATTCACATATTTGAAAAGGAAGCACCTAACCGGACATTAATTTGTACCTTAGATTCATTAACTTCCAACAGGCTTCAGCTCTTTAAACAAGATAAGAGAAGTATGGGCTCAGAAATTGGAAAAATTGAGTATTAAACTACAAACCGCTAGTTGAACAGTTTATGAGTCACTCATGCTATTTATTTTAAATGAACATTTTTTTCATCTATAAAATGAAGAAAATATGTACCTCAGAGTTTGTTTGGAATAAATAATAGAGAGGGAAGAATAGAGTGCATGGGCATTCAATATTTCATATAATAGATTTATCTTCAACTCATTCTAGAATTGAATTATTCTCTTAGCAAAGTAGCTTCAGAGAGACAGGAAAATCAAGATATGCTTGTGAGCATTCTCATGTACAGCACAAGCATAAGTTACTAGCCCCAAGAAAATGAAGCTGTAGCTGAACAATTTTTGAGTAACCTCTGTGGGTGTTGGTGACAACATGAATGGCAAAGCAAAAATAAATACAGGCTAAGAGATATAAATCCATTTACCAAGCTGGCTATTTGTAAACTCCACTGAGATCAACAATATGGATTGCAAAATATAGAGGAGTATGAGCTAAGAAGTATAAAATAAGAATCTTTTAAAAGAATTCCAAAGATATTTCTTAAAGTTGGTTGGCTGTGTCTTTGTCTTAACATTCTTCCATGAGCATGCTGCAGTATATATTTTGAATTCTTCAACCAGAAGCCCAATCTGTTCAGTCAGTTCAGTTCACTTGCTCAGTTGTGTCCAACTCTTTGCAACCCCATGGACGGCAGCATGCCAGTCTTCCTTGTCTATCACCAGCTCCTGGAGCTTACTCAAACTCATGTCCTTTTGATGATGCCATCCAAACATCTCATCCTCTGTCATCCCCCTTTCCTCCCACCTTCAGTCTTTCCCATCATGAGGATCTTTTCCAATGAGTCAGTTCCTTGCATCAGGTGGCCAAAGTATTGGAGTTTCAGCTTCAGCATCAGTCCTTCCAATGAATATTTGGGACTGATTTTCTTTAGGATTGACTGGTTGGATCTCCTTGCAGTCCAAGGGACTCTCAAAACTCTTCTCCAACACTGCAGTTCAAAATAATCAATTCTTTGCTGCTCAGCTTTCTTTATAATCCAACTCTCACATCCATACATGACTACTGGAAAAACCATAGCTTTGACTAGACAGACTTTGTTGGCAAAGTAATATCTCTGCTTCTCAATATGAGTCTAAGTTTGTCATAGCTTTTCTTCCAAGGAGCAAGCATCTTTTAATTTCATGGCTGCAGTCACCATCTGCAGTGATTTTAAAGCCCAAGAAAAGATCTCTCATTGTCGCCATTGTTTCCCCATATGCCTTGAAGTGATGGGACCAGATGCCATGATCTTCATTTTCTGAATGTTTAGTTTTAAGCAAACTTTTTCACTCTCCTCTTTCACTTTCATCAAGAGGCTCTTTAGTTTTTCTTCTCTTTCTGCCATAAGGGTGGTGTCATCTGCATATCTGAGGTTATCGATATTGCTCCCAGCAATCTTGACTCCAGCTTATGCTTCATCCAGCCCCGCATTTCCCATGATGTACTCTGTATATAAGTTAAATAAGCAGGGTGATAATACATCGTGATGTTCTCCTTTCCTGATTTGGAACAGTCTGTTGTTCCATGTCTAGTTCTAACTGTTGCTTCTTGACCTGCATACAGATTTCTCAGGAAGCAAGTCAAGTGGTCTGGTATTCCTATCTCTTTAAGAATTTTCTGCAGTTTGTTGTGATTCATGCAGTCAAAGGCTTGGCATTGTCAATAAAGCAGAATTAGATCTGTTCAGTAGAGATGGGCAAGTTGAGGCTTAAGAACACCAGGCAGCACTTCCAAAACACTGGGTTTAATAGGCCAGAGCTTGATTAAAAACAACAGACCTTGATGGCTATGATATCCAGTCTTCCACTCACTATAGGGATTTTATCATTGATGAAAGTTTCATCATAAATGTAGAGACTTAAAATATTTTATGAATCCGTTCTTTGCTTCTCCATCCACAATCCATCATGTGTTACTGTTGTTCAGTTGCTAAGTTGTGTCTGCCTCTTTTCAAACCCAAGGACTGTGGCATGCCAGGTTCTTCTTTCCTCCACTATCTCTGGAGTTTGCTCAAATTCATATCCATGGAGTCAGTGATGCCATCCAACCATTTCATCGTCTGCTTCCCCTTCTCCTTTTGCCTTCAGGATTTCCCAGCATTAGGGTCTTTTCCAATGAGTAAACTTTTCACATTAGTTAGCCAAAGTATTGGAACTTCAGCTTCAGCATCAGTCCTTCCAATGAATATTCAGGGTTGATTTCCTTTAGGATTGACAGATTTGGTCTCCCTGATGTCCAACGGACTCTCAAGAATCTTTTCCAGGATTAAAATTAAAAAGCATCAATTCTTTAGCACTCAGCTTTGTATACGGTCCTACACTCACATCCATACATGACTATGGAAAAACCATAGCTTTGACTAGATGGACCTTTGTCAGCAAAGTGATGTCTCTGCTTTTTAATATGCTATCTAGATTTGTCATAGCTTTTCTTCCAAGAAGAAACTGTCTTTCAATTTCATGGCTGCAATCATCATCTATAGTGATTTTGGAGCTCAGGAAAATAAAACCTGTCACTATTTCCATTTTTTCTCCATCTATTTGCCCTTAAGTGTTTGGACCAAATGCTATGATCTTAGTTTTCTGAATACTGAGTTTCAAACCAGCTTTTTCACTCTCCTCTTTCACCCTCATCCAGAGGCTCTTTGATTCCTATTTACTTTCTGTCCTCAGAGTAGGGTATCATCTGCATATCTGAGGTTGCTGCTATTTCTCCTGGAAATCTTGATTCCAGCTTGAGTTTATCCAGTGTGGCATTTCACAGATGTACTCTGTATATAAGTTTAATAAGCAGGGTGATGATATATAGCCTTGTCATACTCTTTTTCTCAGTTTTGAAATCATCAGTTATTCCATGTCTGCTTCTATCTGTTGCTACTTGACCAGCATACAGGTTTCTCAGGTCAGGTAGTCTGGTATTCCCATCTCTTGAAGAATTTCCTACAGTTTGTTGTGATCCACACAGTCAAAGGCTTTAGTATAGTCGATGTTTTTTCTGGGACTCCTTTGTTTTCTCTATGATGCAACTAATGTTGGCAATTTGATCTCTGGTTCCTCTGTGTACTTTAAATCTTATTTACATTAGTGGTATTAGAAGCTCCAGAAATGAATCTAAGAAACCATTATTGAACATTTATTGTGGGGTCTAGGAAATTCCATGAAATGAATGTCAGTTAATGAGATGTTATTTTATGACCTCTTGATTATGAATCAGGAGAGTCAAATAATTAAATATATCTAGATACCACTTACAGGCTAAAACTTTGCTTCATATTGCTTTTCTAGCTGCAGCAGTATTTTACTTTAATGAACATTTTTATTGAAAATAGAGAAAATGGGAAAAAGAATATTTTGAGCTCAATGAATTTTTTTTCATAAGATGACTTACATTTTTTACATTATAGTTTATTACAAGATGTTGAGTATAATTCCCTGTGCTACATAGTAGGACCTTGTTAATCTATTTATATATATGGTAGTTTCTCTCTGCTAATCCCGAATTCTTAATTAACCTTCCCCTCCATTTGCCTTTGGTAGGCATAAGTTTACTTTTTATGTCTGAGTCTGTTTATGTTTTGTAAATAAATTTATTTATATCATATTATAGATTCCCTAACACTTTAGATTCCACATATAAGGGATATCACAAAATATTTGTCTTTGTCTGTCTGACTTACTTCACTTAGTATTATACTCCCTAGGTCTATCCATGTTGCTGCAAATGGCTTATTTCATTCTTTTTATGGCTTAATAATATTCAAGTATATATGGGATATGTGATACATATGTATATATACATGTATGTATGTATACATACATATGAGCAGATGCAGGAGACGAGTTCGTTCCCTGGGGTCAGGGAAGATTCCCCTGGAGGAGAGCATGGCAACTCCAGTATTCTTGCCTGAAGAATCCTGTGGACAGGGGAGCTTGGTGGGCTCCATAGGGTTGCAGAGTTGGACATGACTGAAGTGACTGAGCAGCATGCCTATATACGTACGTGTGTGTGTGTGTATGATTTATATATATATGTGTGTGTATATATATGTGTATATATATATATATATATATATATATAACATTTTCTTTATAGTCATTCATTTGTTGATGGACATTTAGGTTCCTTCCGTGTCTTAGCTATTGTAAACTGTGCTGCTATGAACATTGGGTGCATATCTTTCTGAATTAGTGTTTTATCCAGATAGATATACCCAGAACTGGGATTGTCATAGGGCAACTCTATTGTTAGTTTTTAAAGGACCCTCCATACCATTCTCCATAGTGGTTGTACCAACTTACATTCCCACTGACAGTGTACAAGGGTTCCCTTTTCTCTGCAGTCTTTCCAGAATTTATTATTTGTAGACTTTTTAATGATGGCCATTATGATCCATGTGATGACTCACTATAGTTTAGATTTGCATTTCTCTAACAATTAGTGATGGTGAGCATCTCTTCATGTGTTTATTGGCCAACTGTATGTCTTTTCTGGAGAAACTCCTGGACTATGGCTCAGGGGGTAAAAGCATCTTCTTGCAATGCAGGAGACCCAGGTTTTATCCCTGGGTTAGGAAGATCCCCTGGAGAAGGAAATGGCAACCCACTCCGGTACTCTTGCCTGGAAAATTCCATGGATGGAGGAACATCGTAGGTTACATTCCATGGGGTCACAAAGAGTCCGACATGACTGAGTGACCTTACTTTCTAGATAAATGTCTGTTTAGGTCTTTTGCCCATTTTTCAATTCGGTTGTTTGTTTTTTTGTTACTGAGTTGTATGAGCTGGTTGTATATTTTGGAAATTAAGCCTTTGTCGGTTTCCTCATTTGCAAATGCTTTCTTGTAATCTATAGGTTGTGTTTCCGTTTTGTTCGTGGTTTTCTTTGCTGTGCAAAAAGCTTATAAGCTGATTAGATCCTATTTATTTATTTTTGTTCTTATTTCTATACTTTGGGAGACTGACAGAAGATAAAATTTCTCTGATTTATGCCAGAGGATGTTTAGCCTATGTTCTTTTCTAGGAGTTTTATGGTGTCATATTTTATATTTAAGTCTTTGAGCTATTTTGAGTTTATTTTTGTGTATAGTGTGAAGATGTGTTCTACATTGATTTATATGTGGATGTCCAGCTTTCTCAGCACCACTTGCTGAAGAGACTGTCATTTCTCCATTGCATATTCTTGCCTCTTTTGTCAAAGATTAATTGACAGTAGAGGGTGAGTTTATTTCTGGGCTATCTATTCTGTTCCATTGAATCCATATTTCTGTTTTTGTGCCAAGACAACACTATTTTGATTACTATATCAGCCCCATGCATTTTTAACAAAGGGAATGCACTCGTGTTGTCACTAACCAGATTAAAAAGAGTTTTATTATTAACACCGCAGAAGATTCCCTAATAAATCTTCAGTACCCATTTATCGCTACCTCATCACTATTCTGATTTTATTTTCTTAGCAGACTTTTAGTCTTAACGTTTTCATAGATAGGATTATATAGTATATATAACTTAACTTTTCATCTGGTATCTTAGATTTATCTTAGCATGCATCTATATTTTGAGCAGGAATAGTTCATTTTTTTCACTGAAATATGCAATTCCATGAATATATTCTCATGATAAATTTGTTTGGGTTTTAGTACTATAAATGTTGTTATAAACATTCATGCACATGACTTTTTGGTACATTTACACATTTTTTCCGTGTGTGTGTGTGTGTGTGTGTGTGTGTGTATTTATTTATCCATGAGTGAAATTTCTGTATGCTAATACTTAGTTTTGTAGAAACTGCCAGTTTCTCAAGGTGACTATATCAATTTACACTCTCACTACAAGTTTCAGATACTCTACTAGGCAATACTTGGATTTTCAGTGTCTTTTTAAAAATTTAATTAAAAAAACTTTATCCATTCTGATGGTTAAATAGGTTCATTCCATTGTAGTTTTACCTTACATCTCCCTGATGACTAGTGAAGTTGAACAGTTTTTCATGTGCTTATTGATCATTTGCCTATTCTTCCTTGTGAAGCGCTTGCTCAAGAATTGTCCATTGGTTTTTTTGGAAGGGGGGTTGCTGTGCTGTGTCTTAGTTGTAACATATGTAACAAGATTCTCCTTTATAACTCGAAGTAGAAGTCAGTATGATTGTTTTTCTTAACTCTAATTATTGTTATCATGCATTAAAATTTTATTTTTGAATTTTCTCTTTAATTACAATTAAGTCAAAATTAGATATGAATAAATTTTTTTATAAAAATCATTTCTTTTAAACCATAACTTTATTTTTCATACATTGCCCATATAATTTTTCCTGACGTTCATGATAGCAGGAAAACTGCCTGTATTACTCTCTGTTTTACACCCTGGCATAGAATATGAAATATTTTCTCAAAAAATATTGCTGAGAGAAGTCATCTCATTTCATTGATTCTAAGGTGCATATTTATTTTACATTTTAATGTGTCTAAAGTTAAGGCATTTTAAAATCAATGTTATCTCACAATACCTGTCAGGCAAGTAGATTCTGGCACAATGAAGACAGTACTAATATCAAAACACCTTAGAACATATTGAACATGATAATCATTATATATTTGAAAATGAAGTACTTAGTGCTTTTAGTTCAGAGATGATTAATTAAATGTTTGAATGTTCTACAAAGCCTTAGCAACCATCTTTGGGGAAAGATAGGGCATAGATACAATGCCTGAAATTATCTTTCTAATATTACTTCCTTTCTAAACTCTTCTGCCACTTGCTTTAAGCACATATTGAATGCCAAGGATATGTTTATTTGGAATTATTGATGAATGGGATGTAGTCATGCTTATTGAAATCTTTCAAAGTTTTCTATGTATAGATGAGACTTCCCTTTATCCACTGGGTGACTATTTTGTATGATTATGGGATTTTCATAAAATACTTGTCTATATTTAACAATGTTTTCCTTGAAATTTAATAGGCATTAATGAATAAAAATGATTATGCATTTTCAAAACAAATATGAAACATCTGGTTTAGCTCAATGCCTTGGGAATCGTATCACAAATGCAAATGTATATATGCATGTACATGTCTGTGCACACAGATAAATTTATAAAGACTAATGATACGCTATCATGTGTTGGCTATTCATTATGTGTTAGGAGATAAGCTAAGTGTCTTACTGCATTATACATTTTACTATTACAGGACTATGAAGAATTATTATTATTCTAAAGGTAAGAAACAGATAGAGAGGTTAAGAACCTTGGCTGAGGTTGTGTGGCAAAGCCGAGAGAATTCCTAAGGACCTGTGTTTGCAACTCTCTTCCTTTATTCTCCTCTTTCATGACATTTATAACAAGTTACAAATGGCCTGTTTACCTGGAGTACTAAGTGGCACTCTTAGCACTGGGACATTCTTGTTTACTCTTGCATCATCAGTTCTTACTCCTGGGAGAGGCTTGTAATGTGATCAATAAACACTGGTTGCTATAAATCTATTTAATTCCAAATAGTAATCTTCCTGAATTTTTTATATTCACTATTCCAAAATTCCAGATGTAACTCCCAGATATCATCTCCCTTTAAAATCTACCTCATTAGAATTCATTAGTAACACTTTTAAATGATAAAAGAAAAAAAATCTTAAGTGTATACACAGAAGTAATGGAGATTAAGGGACCAAGATAGCTTGGAGCACCTAGATTCATGTTAGGAATTGTTTTTAGCAATGTCATCAAATCACACACTGACAAATCTTTTGAATACAAATGTCATTTCTTTTGGCATGAAAGTCATCTCTTCATTACTGCCTATACTTATTTGGGGTAAATGGCCCCCCAATTAAAACTATGCTAAAAATTCAGGTTATTATAACTTCATATTACAATGTTTCAATCTATCTATCCCCTTCATCTAATCACCTATATGACTCACTTTAAAGACTAAATGTAAGCTTTTTGTAAGATTTTAGAATTAATGATATTCTTACTCATCATGTAATCCAGCCACTGAACTCTCACATCTTCAGATGTGAGGAGTATTGAGGTGTGGCCTCAGTACTGGCCCAAAACCCCTGTTTGCAGTTGGACAGTAGGGGAAAAGATCATTCTCAGGCACACGGTACAGAGTGTCAAGAGGAAAGACTTGAGAAACGGAAAACATGATGTACTGTGCAAGCCAAAACGTTCGTTTGGGTTTTCCCAAATGACAGCACAGAAAAACCTGAACAAACTTTTTGGCCAACCCAGTAATTTTACCTCATATCATGCTTTTCTTTAGAGCTTCAGACTTAAGCAGAAAAAAGGGAAACTGTTTTCTTACAAGTGCTGGTGTAGCTTCCTGATTGCCCTTCCTTTCATGGGGATTAGCAAACGTGTCTACATGCAAGCCAAGTCTCTCTTCTGCTTAGCTCTCCTGATTTTTCTTCCTGTGCTGAGAGTCAGTGAGGAGCTATATTGATTACAGCTCAGATTTTCATCTGGGTCATTCACCCTACATTCAGCAAGTGGCGTTCTTTTACTCGAAGAGGCAGAGAGATTCTGTCATTTCTCCCTGGAGGACAGTTGACTAAGTGTAGTGAGACTGTGTGTTGGCATCCCTTCCCTTGTATGGATTTGTTTTACATAACAGGATGCCACAGTTCTTTAAGGAAGAATGCTTAAACCTGCCCTGGCTTCTCTTCTCATGACATAGAGGAAGGAACCATCAGCAGTTGTAAAATACTTTTGCTATAAGCCCAGCTCTCCGCAGACAGATAATCAATTTTCCCCAAAGCGAACCTGCTCTCTCTCCTCTCTTTGCCTTCTTCCCACTATCACAGATGGTAGCCTATGACAGAAGAGGGACTGTGACCTTCCAGTTCTGTAGGAGAGGTTTGGGGAGTGATGGGTCTCTCTTACTTTCCTCATTTCTGAGATGAAAGAATTGGATAAATTGATGTCTAAAAGTGCATGTTTCTATGGGCTTAGTTATTGTGCTATTATCTCAGTGTCATATACCCCCAAATCGGTGCAATGCCTTCCCTGGAAAGTCAGCTTGATAAAGTTTCTGAGACTCAAGCTACTGAAATTTGACCTTTTAGATCTGACATTTTGTGCACCTGAATGTATAATTTTGAGTCTCCGAGTTTCAGCTATGGCTAAATGAGATGGTACTTATGATTCCTTCCAATTTTAAATAATCTAAACTATATGCTATCTTTTTTTCTTTTAATACATATTTTACTTATTTTCAAACAATAGTAGTTTAAAGGAATGATTTTAGAACTAGAGGTGAAGGAGGCCTATTTATATTCTACTATTTATTTATCAGTGTCTTTTCTTAATAAGATCGATGACTAGACGATATAAGAGAACTAGGAGGAAATATGGAGAATATTTATGTTACCATAATTTTTAATCTTTCTACAGAAGCTTAACTACACATAAGCCTGGCAACTCTGACATTGGGTTAGATAATAAATTGTCCACTAGAGCTGACACATAGCAAAGAAAAGAAAAACAGGGATTTTTTTTTTTTTTTTTTGTGGAATATAAGTCCTAAAACGTCACCAGGAGTATCTTACCTAACTTTAACAAGGTTAAAATGCTAATATTTACCTTAAGGCAGCTATTTTTAATTCTATAATGTCCTATAGTTGCAAACCAGTTTACAAATGTTTCCCATTACTACTTCCAGATCACAAAAAATCCAATATGTGTTACAGAATTTATTGGGGTAAATGAGTTATACATTAATGTTAATAAACTACAAAGTACACATCCTATAAAAACTGCTTGCAGGGAATGAGTGAGAAATTTCCTTCCTTCAAGGAAGGCTGTAGATGGGAAGAAGGGGATTTCTATCTTCTCACTATTTAAATACCAGATTCTAGTCGCTCACTAGCTCAGATGTGTCCGACTTTGCAACCCCATGGATTGTAATCCTTCAGGCTTGTCTGTCCATGGGATTTTTCCAGGCAAGCATACTGGAGTGGGTTGCCATTTCCTGTTCCAGGGAATCTCCCTGACCTTCCCGAATCAAACCTGCATCTCTTGCATCTCCTGCAGGCGATTCTTTACCACTGAGCCACCTGGGATTCTAAGTGGGCTACAGTTTCATTAATGTCAACACCAGGTCCTCCTTGGGAAATCTCTCCCGATCAGCTGCCTAGGAATTGTTACCTCAATGTTGAAAGAACAATAGTGCTAAGCAAAGAATGTAAAATCCTAAAATTAAGGGTCATTCTTGCGCTTCTTTGCAAATCATAAAAGCAATTACAGCAAGGATTTGGTTTACTCTAAAGTTTATTCAGAAACTCAAACATAGGAAAGGAGGGAGAAAAATCTAACTAAAGCTTTAATGCATGAAACTATAGTTCAGTTTGCCGACTCATAGTTTAGTTTTTGAAACGACACAGGAAACAGTTCTAGGGGGCCTAGCTCCTGGTGCAGGCGTCAGCCGGGACCCTCAGGAAGAAGCTGCACTCCTCAGAGCCCCACTTTCTCTTTGTAAAACGAAGAGACCAGTCTGATCTTTAAACTCTTTCAGTTCTGACTCTTTAGGATCAAATCCCAGTTCTAACTCAGCAATGAAAGCATTGAAAACTCTCTATGTAAGGAGGCCAGTTCCAGTTTCAGTGAGCAGAACATTACACCATTGTTCTGGATGTTGATTAGACACGGAATACCATCTGTGAAAATAATGCAAGTGCCAACTCAAAAAAAAAAACACGGATTTGGAGGGCTTTTGATAATCTCCTACATCACTCCTGCCATAGCAGAAGTCAGATAGAAAACAAATACCGCATACCATAATTCGCATGATCCATCTCTCAGAGCAGTTGCTCTCAGAGGCCTATTTTGCTTGAAAACAAAATCCTCCTTTTCTCTGTGGACAGAGAATGCTGGGCCTCAGTCCCCTAATCCAGACTGCCCTGTATAGAATGAAAAAGACACGACATTCCACATGGACAACACATCAATGCTGAAATTCATTCTCTGGCATATAAATTGAAACCAAGTCAGTCCTGAGGCCTGAATCCCAAATACAATCGGAAGTGGATGTAGTTGCCGACTTTTTTCAAGCTTTCATATTAGTTTCCTCAATTACACAATCAAGTCCACAACAGGGGTGTTCTGGTGGACAGGCAGACGTGATCATGCTGCCAGTGGAGGAGAGGCAGGGCAGAGGTGGACCCTTGCCTTGAAGGATTCTGCAGAGACTCAAGCCCAGAGCTCAAGACCTGCTGCCCTCCAGCAGGGGGGAGTTTCTCTAACCTGACTGCTCTGTGGCCTTATGCTTTTGTCTATAACAGAGTCTTGTTAGAGGAAAAAAGTGAAGTTGCTTTTGATTTTATGACAGATGGAAAAAAACAAATACTTATGGTAAATATAAATCAAAATGAAATGCTCTATAGACAGTTAAATTCTCAAGGTCATAAGATTCTCAGAGTTATGTAAAGACATTATGTAAAGGCGAAAGTTGTGTCCGACTCTTTGTGACTCTATGGACTGTAGCCTGCCAGGCTCCTCCATCCATGGGATTCTCTAGGCAAGAATACTGCAGTGCCTTGCCATTTCCTTCTCCAGGGGATTTTTCCGACCTGGGGATTGAACATGGGTCTCCCACATTGCAGGCAGACTTTTCAATGAGTCACCAGGAAAGCTTTAGGGAAGAGAAAAGAATGGCTTATTCTGCTCTCGTCTTTTACCCCAAATGGCCTTGACTGTGCAAAAGGAGTGGTCCTATCAGGGGCAGAGCTATGGAATCTTTAGGTTTAAAGCCAGAAGAGGAAGGAATGAGGTTAAGCTTTTGATTTTATGACAGATGGAGAAAAAACAGAAATACTTATGGTAAATAGAAATCAAAATGAAAAGCTCTATATACAGCTAAATTCTCAAGGTCATAAGATTCTCTGAGTTATGTAAAGACATTTTTAAAATGAAAAAAAAATAGTAATAACTTTCAGGAATATGTATCAAGCACTTATTGTATCTCAGTCTCTATCACAAACACTATAGGAATCATTCTACTTAATCCTTATCATGACTCTGTGATTTAAGAGTAACTATCATCTCTATGTTTCCATGTGGGAAAACAGACCAGAGAGCTTAGATAACATGCTCAAGGTTATAGAGCAAATGAATGTGCAACTAAGAAATAGCTAGTATTTTTTCTTTTTTTTTCATGAAATGTCTCATTCTTTCACTTTAAAAATAAATTTTAAAATTCTGATTGGTGAAATCTGAACATAACATTTCAAATACACAGATTTAAATAACATCACTAATAATACATTTTAAATATTAAAAAATATTTAACATTTGGTGTAGAATTTCTACAAGATCTATTATCTAGTTGAATTAGTCACATTTTATAAAGACAAAAGAGGAGAAAGCGAGTTATCCAAGATCACACAACTAGATTGTAGCCAGAGAGAAATTAGTATACCATTCAGCTCACTTTGAACCTAGTGCTTTTCTACCCAAAAGATGAAGTCATGATTCAAAGATATTCAGTTATTTTATAATCAACTCCATGTAATGGATATAATTTATGATGTATCAGATAGTTTTTATGTTAGTAATGACTTTAAAGAAAGCCTAGCACTGAAGAATTGATGCTTTTGAACTGTGGTGTTGGAGAAGACTCTTAGGAGTCCCTTGGACTGCAAGAAGATCCAACCAGTCCATCCTAAAGGAGATCAGTCCTGAATGTTTATTGGAAGGACTGATGCTGAAGCTGAAACTCCAATACTTTGGCCACCTGATGTGAAGAATTGAATCATTTGAAAAGACCCTGATGCTGGGAAGGATTGAAGGCAGAAGAAGGGGACGACAGAGAATGAGATGTTTGGATGGCATCACCGACTCAATGGACATGAGTTTGAGTAAACTCTGGGAATTAGTGATGGACAGGGAGGCCTGGTGTGCTGCAGTCCATGGGTCGCAAAGAGTCAGACATGACTGAGTGACTGAACTGAACTGAATGACTTTTGACAGACATTTAAAAACTACCTTGAATATCACAAAATGTAAAACTTCCTGGCTGAGAGAATTCCAGTAGGAAGGAACAAAAAAAAGAAAACAGAACCTTCAAAATGCAGTGCTTGGGCATAGAGCAAAGAGCAAGTGAAGTCAAGTTCTTAGGCCTACAATTGTGCAGAGTATCCCCAGGAGTGATTTGACATCTTGGGGAACATTTTGTGATCTGACCTTTTGCAATCACTGCCTGCAGTTGCCTGAATTCAGATGTTCTTTTTCCAACTGCTTTAAAAGTCATTTTAGAAAGCTTGGTATTCTGGTAACATTAGGTTTCTCAGCCTCTGTGGAGTCATTTTTTTAAGCAAATGTCAATGCCTGGGTTAGACTCATCAGGTATGGCTTCAAAGGCAAAGTTGTGGTAGGCCCATTGAAAGAGGGGGGAAAAAATGAAAAAATTAAGAATGTTTTTGCTTATTTCTCCAGAAGAGTTTTCTGGCTTCTGACATATAAAAGTGACAAGTAAAAGTGAAAGTTGTTCAGTTGTGTCTGACTCTTTGTAACCCCCTGGGACTGTAGCCTACCAGGCTCCTCTGTCCATGGGATTTCCCTGACAAAAATACTGGAGTGAGTTGCCATACCCTCCTCGAGGGGATCTTCCCAACCCAGGGATCTAACCAAGCTCTCCCGCATTGCAGGTGGAGTTTTTACCGTCTGAGCCACAAGGGAATTCCTTGAATACTGAAGTGGGTAGCCTATACCTTCTCCAGCGGATCTTTCTGACCCAGGAATCGAACCGGGATCTGACTTGGCCTTTGTATCTACAATGAGCAGCTGAGCCACCTAATTATCAATATTTCCCTTTGTTTCTTGACTTAGAAACTATTTGTGAGATGCATTCATAAATTCAGCAGAGTTCAAATATCGTCTTCATTGCTGGTAGTATTGGTTTAGAGGATGAGTTTGTAATCACAGTTGGGATTCTTCCTATATTTCATCCAAATCTAATCTTTGTTATTAACCAACTCAAAGGAGAGTTGCATGTGTAAGACCAGCATACTTGCTTAACTGACTGGCTCCAACTGCATCCCTATAGTAGGAACTAAGATAAAGCTCTAGATCAACCTCTAAAAATCAGCCTATAGCTTAACTCAGGATACCTAAGCAAATGGAGAGCAGACAGAAGTGACTGTTAGAAGGAAACACAAGTTAGGAAATTACACAATTTTCCTTTGTGTAAGGAAAAAAAAATTCCTGTCCCAATTTCATCAGAGTACTTAGAATGAAAAACTTGGTAAGGAGTCAAAGGGGAATCTTTTCTTTCCGGTACTTCCAAAAGGGTGGAAATTCCTATTTAACAGGTCAGGAAAAAGTGAGAGATGACAGAAACTGACTGATTATGCCTAAAGACTTCAATTCCCAGGGACTTAATTATGAACCAAGCCTTTTCCTACTGGGAAATAGATTACAAATAGGATTTCTACTTATTCCCTGAGAAGTATCATCTCATCATTTCTATCCCAGAATGGCAAAAATATAACATATTGGTGCCCTTTCTGTGGCTCTGAGATTATAAATATGGTAACTCAAGTTGTTGCTGTTTAGTTGGTAAGTAGTATCTGACTCTTTACCATCCCATGGACTGCAGCACACCAGGTTTCCCTGTCCTTTACTAGAGTTTGCTCAAACTCATGTCCATTGAGTCAGTGATGCCATCCAACCATCTCATCCCCTGTCATCCCCTTCTCTTCCTGCCCTCAATCTTTCCCAGCATCAGTCTTTTCCATTGAGTTGGCTCTTTGCATCAGGTGGTCAAAGTATTAGAGCTTCAGCATCAGTTCTTCAAAGAATATTCAGGGTTGATTTCCTTTAGGATTGACTGGTTGCAAGAAGCATAAAGTCGTTCCTCAGCTAGCATGTACCTAAGGTTCACTGCAAGCAAATGACTGCATCTTTCTCAGGATTTCTCATATTTCCACTGATTACCTCCATTAAGCTGTCTAAGTTTCTTATCAAAACTGACAGACAGATATGACTCCTGTATGGTGTGTGTTAATTGTTGGTATCTCTCGTCTGAGCTATTAAAAATATTTCCAGTCAGTAACATAAAACCTGGAGACCTGGAATAGAAATTCACATTGAAAAAATTTCCCTGAAACGAGACTTCTCAAAAAGATACATTGTGAGATCACAATGGTGATCACAATAATACTCTACATAAGAAGTAACCACAGATAAATGGGCATTTTGTTCTCTTTCTTTCTCAAGCCATGTTACTATATAATTTATGTGTATTTCAGAGTCCCAGTTGAACAGAAAAGAATGTGTAATTTCAGGGACACAAACTTTGTGAACTGTATTAAAATGATGACATCCATGGTTTCGGTGGATATGTTAAAGGTCACATCAAGAAGAACAAGGTTGACTGCTTTACTATCATTCCTCAATTATAGGTAGCCTTTTAACAAAAGCTACAAAAAAAAAAGAAAACCACTGAACAGGAAGCTTTCTACCAATGTCACAGAAGCTATTTGGTAAGACACCTGTCCTTAGGAAGCTGAATGTCTACCTCATTTGTACATTGTCTCCAAAAGTTTACAAAACACTCTTCCTATCATTAGAAAATATGGTTTTTCACCGGAGTCTTGGTGAATGGTATGATTATCCCTATTTTACTGGGAGAGTTTGAACAATTTATCTGAATACCTGCCCCTGGTAATGACATCTCTAGTACTTGAATTCTGGGACTGGATTCTGTATATTTTCTGCTACAGTGAATGATTCTGCCCTTATGTGAAACATGTTTTAGTACCTGGTCAGATGTTTGTAGGAGCTAGGTCTAATCATGCTGGGACACTGCATTTCCTTTGGATGGATCAAAGTAGCTAGTGCGTTCATTGGTATCTTCAGCTTTAGATTTCTGAGCCAGACTTGTATTTACATAAACCCCAAGGTGGATTCACTTGCTGCATTGTTGGAATTTGATGATGGGCTCAAAATTACAAAAGCCACAGTAAGCTAAGAATCAGCGGTGGGTTTATTGTCAGAGGGTAAGGAAGACGAGTGAACGTCCACCTGGTTCCAGCAAAAAGCCAAAACCTGTGCCACCAACACCAGGCGTGAAATTGCAGCTTGCCCTCTGTCCGTCCCCTGTACACCAGCTGTTGTACTGTACAACTGTACATTTCAAGGTCCTGTACTGTAAGATTAATAATGTTGTTTGTTTCTTTAATGTATTATTTCTGTGAGCAGTATTATAAGCCTATTACAGTACAGTACTATACAGTTGATTGTGTTAGTTGGATATCCAGGCTAACTTTTTCAGACTTGGGAATAAACTGGACTTATGAACATGCTTTCAGGACAGAACTTGTTCATATGCAGGGTATTTACTGTACACTAATAAAAAGTGTTCTATTAAAAAAGTACAGAGAACTGAGATCCTGGCAAATAACAAGATCTCATGTGAATCTAGAGAAAACCACTACTGATTTCGGATGGGTGCAGCAGTTTGCAGTAAGCAGCAGCTGGAAGCAGGGTCTTAGCTTCCCAGACTGGGAGTCCTAACCACTGGACCACAGGGACCAGCAGTTAGGGTTAAAGTCCCCAGTGTTCACCTGCCTAGTCAAAGACAAATTCAGGAGAGGAGGCAGAGGGTAAAGAGTAAAGTAAAAAGTTTATTGAAAAGAAAAGGATGTGTAGAAAGGCCCATGGCAGGCAAGCTCAGAGAGAGTCCCACCTTTGGAGAGTTTAAATACTTTATAAAGGGGCAGTTTTCTGGGTCTTTGTCTTCCCTCAGGCCGATTGTCTTGTTTTGTCCCCTTTTGGTTAATTTGCCTCAGGACCCTCCCCTGGGGTGTGCATGAATACTGTTGTTGTTCAGTCACTCAGTGTATTCTACTCTTTGCAACCCCATGATCTGTAGCACACCAGGCCTTTCTGTCCATCACCAGCTCCTGAAGCTTGCTTAAATTCATGTCCATTGAGTCAATGATGCCATCTAACCATCTCCTTCTCTGTCCTTCCCTTCTCCTCCTGCCCTCAATCTTTCCCAGCATCAGGGTCTTTTCCAGTGAGTTAGCTCTTTGCATCAGGTGGCCAAAGTGTTGGAGCTTCAGCCTCAGCATCAGTCCCTCCAATGAATATTCAGTATTGATTTCCTCTAGGATTAACAGGTTTGATCTCCTTGCAGTTCAAGGGACTCTCAAGACTCTTCTCCAACACCACAGTTCAAAAGCATCAGTTCCTCAGTGCTCAGCTTTATTTATTGTCCAACTCTCACATCTTTATATGACTACTGAAAAAAACATAGCTTTGACTATATGGACCTTTGTCAGCAAAGTAATGTTTCTGCTTTTTAATATGCTGTCTAGTTTGTCATAGCTTTTCTTCCAAGGAGCAAGCTTCTTTTAATTTCATGGTGGCAGTCACCATCTGCAGTGATTTTGGAGCCCAAGAAAATAGTCTCTCACTGTTTCCATTGTTTCCCCATCTATTTGCCATGGAAGTGATAGGAACGGATGCCATTTCACTATCCTCTTTAACCTTTATCAAGAGGCTCTTTAGTTCCTCTTCGCTTTCTGCATTAAGAGTGGTGTTATCTGCATGTCTGAGGTTGTTGCTATTTCTCCTGGCAATCTTGATTCTAGCTTATGCTTTATCCAGCCTGTAATTTCACATGATATAGTCTGCATATAAGCTAAATAAGCAGCATGACAATATATAGCCTTGACGTACTCCTTTCCCAATTTTGAGGCAGTCCGTTGTTCTGTGCATGTCCTGTTCTAACTGGTGCTTCTTGACCTGCATATGGGTTTCGCAGGAGGCAAGTAAGGTGGTCTGGTATTCCCATCTGTTTAAGAATTTTCCACTGTTTGTTGTAATCCACACAGTCAAAGGCATTACCATAGTCAATGAAGCAGATGTTTTTTTCTGGAATTCTCTTGCTTTTTCTTTGATTCAACGGGAGTTGGCAATTTGATCTCTGGTTCCCCAGCCTTTGCCAAATCCAGCTTGAACATGTGGAAGTCCTCAGTTCACATACTGTTGAAGCCTATCTTGGAGAATTTTGCGCATTACTTTGCTAGCATGTGAAATGAGTGCGATTGTGTGATAGTTTGAAAGTTGTCATTGCCCTTTTTTGGGATTGGAATGAAAACTGACGTTTTACAGTTCTGTGGCCACTGCTGAGTTTTCCAAATTTGCTGGCACATTGAGTGCAGCACTTTCACAGCATCATCTTTTAGAATTTAAAATAGCTCAGTTGAAATTCAGCGTGCACACTGATGGATCTCAAAGTGAATGCTTCTGGGAGAAGCAAGACTCCCTTTGGCCTGGAATTATCCCCTGACTTTTGACTCCAAAGAGACTTTTTGTGCTTGTGTAGTGTCTCCCTTATCCTTTACTCCGACAGGGTTTTTGCCACTCTTTGACCTTGCCATAATTATTTCCTTGAGGTGTTTATAAGAAACAAAGACTGGCTATTTACCCTGTTTCTGTTATTACTTCCATTTTGGAGAGCAAACAGGAAGGAGGCTGATAATAAATTCCTCAGCTGAGCCCACCTCTCTCTTGCCTCAGGAAATGCAGAGAGGAGACTGGCTGATTGTGAATTTCCAACCTAAAGCCTGTCTATCGCCTACCTCACTACCTGGAGGCTTTGCAAATATTGAGCTTCCTTTCATCTAGCTATTCTACAGGAGGAAAATTCTAGAATGATTGTTGTGTTAATCTGCAATTCTAGACAAATGAGTTTCCACTCTCTTAAAAGTAACAGGCTTCCCTGATAGCTCAGTTGGTAAAGAATCCACCTGCAATGAAGGATACCATGGTTCGATTCCTGGGTCAGGAAGATCTGCTGGAGACGGGATAGGCTACCACTCCAGTATTCTTGGGCTTCCCTTGTGGCTCAGCTAGTAAAGAATCTGCCTGCGATGTGGGGGACCCTGGTTTGATCCCTGGGTTGGGAAGGTCTCCTGGAGGAGGAAAAGGCTACCCACTCCAGTATTCTGGCCTGGAGAACTCCCAGGGACTGTATTTCTTCTATGCTTATATGTGTCAGAATTTTGTTAATTATTTTCCATAAACTAGTTTGTAATGATAACTGACATTAATGGACCTTTTATTGTGTACCAGGGAGCTTACCAAGCACACTATACATGTTAATTCTTTTTATGTTACTGATAACCCTGTGAGGTATATTCTTTTATCATTTCTACATGTGCCTAAAATTACACAAGCAGTGAGTGACTGGACTAGAACCTTTGAACCCAGCCTAACACCACAGTCCTTGCAGCGGACACTTTTGATGTCCCCTCTCTCACCTCACTCTCTGAGCCGGTGCGCCCCGTTCTCCAGGTGCTACAAAGTTTGGGTACTAACAGTGTGTCACTGTCCCCTTCCCTGGAGAACGCCCTTGAGCAACGTAGGGCCATCTGAACCGGGAGATTCAGACCACCCCACCTCAGCCTGTGGAAGACAGGCGACTGCCTCTCTGGCCTCAAGTGGCACCAACTCTGCATAAGCACTTTGTTCTAGAACCTCCTGAAAGCTCTCCTCCTTGGGCTGAAGCAAATCCATGCTTAGCAGGTCCCCCCTGCCCTTGTGTGCTTTCCTCATTTTCCAATAGCTGAACCCTCAAACGTCACCCTTGCAGGAATTTTGGACTTCTCCTTGCCTTCTGACTTGAAGCATCTCCTGTTCTTCATGACAACCCTATGCTCCCATTCCTCAGTGGAGAAGACAGAGGAAGTCTTGAAAAGATTGATTTAGCCTGGAAAATAATTAGAAACTACACTTTTTATTTTTCATTGTAATTTCCCCAATTGCTATGTTGGTCTTTTTCATCACCATGTGAGCTTCAACAAGCAATAGATTAAATAATAATGGTCAAGTTTTGAAACGAAAACACACCTATTAGACTTAATGGGGAAGACAGTGACGGCTGTTTCAGCAGCCAAGCCCCTTTGTCTTTTTCTCTCCCTAATTGCATCCAGTTGAAACACTCAAATCACCGACTGATTCTCTAATAAGCTTTATGCAGCCACTCTGATGTGGCTGATTTTCCTTCATTGCTTCTTGGCAGGGAGTCAGGGCTGCTAACAGCTCTCTGTGACCGTATATCTACATCTCTGGTGATCAAGTTCACCAGGGTATCCAGTAAGAAATATCTCTAGAAGCAATAATTTCTAAAGTAAAATTTAGTATTTTAAAAGCCCACCTTGATTTCTGTCCTGGCCTTAATGCGTTGGGTATATAGTTCACCCACGATCTTTTTCATGACCATATGAGCTAAAACATTTATTCATTTGACACATAACTGTTGGATTCCTTCTGAGTGTACCAGCACTGTACTAGATACTGAGAGTAAAATAGGGAGATAAATAGCTACAGTTACTTCATGGAGTTCATGGATTAATTATAATCGAGAGTGTAATTCAGTATTCACACCAATCACATACTTCCTAGCACCATCAGCACTTTGAAAGTCATATGGTGCTGTGAGATCTTACTGAGAACATCTGATCTACTAAGGGCTTCTCAGATGATTGGATACATTAATTTACATCTGAAAAAAGAATGGAGTTAAGGAGAAATGGAGATATTAGACTCTGAGCTGAGGGAACCAGCAATGTGAGAAGACTCCAAGGTATTGGGGTGTGTGTGTGCTCAGTCGTGTCTGACCCTTTGTGACCCCAGGGACTATAGCCCGGCAGGCTCCTCTGTCCATGGGATTTTCCAGGCAAGGATACTGGAGCCAGTTGCCATTTCCTGCTCCAGGGGATCTTCCTGCTCCAGGGATCGAACTGTGTCTCTTGTGTTTCTGTCTCCTGCATTGGCAGGGGGATTCTTTACCGTTGTGCCACCTTGTGAGTGGTAGCAGGGAGCCTTCAAGGACTGTAAGAACCCCAGCTGTAGTGTAAAGACATCTATTTGAGATGAAGCTGGAACGTAGTCAGGGAAATGCCATAAGAACTCCTATAGGACAAGTTAAAAACTTTTAATTTAGCTTTTAACATCAATGGGCAATAATGAAAAGGTTTGGAGATATACGTGAGTCATATGATTGGGGATGTGGAGAGTGTTTCAGAAATTGAAGACAACATAGGCAAATAAGAACAAAAGAATGAAGAGTATCCCTTGGAAGTGCAGAAGGTAAATCAGGTTGGCTGGGCATAAAATGGAGAGATTATGAATGGTCGGAGATACACCTGGGATGGTTCATTGTGGATCAGGGGAAAGTGGACTAGAAAGATGTGTTGAGTAGTATGGATTTTATTCCAAAAACCTTGGAAGGGAATGGCATGAGCATAAATGCCTTCTAGAAAGATTAGCTTAGACCAGCACTATCTAATTGAACTTTGTATCACTTAATAACTTCTATACTCTGTGCTATTATGGTGCTCACTGAAAGTCATGTTAGTGCCTTACTGGTGTTTGACTCTTTGTGACTGTAGCCCTCCGGGCTCCTATGTCTATGAGATTCTCCAGGCAAGAATACTGGATTGGGTTGCCATTCCCTTCTTCAGGGGATCTTCCCGACCCAGAGATTGAACCCCGGTCTCCTGCATTACAGGCAGATTCTTTACTATCTGAGCTACTAGGGATGCCCACAGTACTCACTAGCTCTAAATAAATATTAAAACACTTGAAATGTCAGCTTGATCAACTGAGGGAATGGATTTCTAAATTTAATTTTAAATTTTACTTAAGACTGCTACCACCTAGCGCAGGTTTAGTCACAGTATGGGTATGTGCGTGCAGTGTGTGCTGGGGGTGGTTGGAAGGTTAGAAGGAGTAAAAAGGATTAAAGAGATAACCTAGAAATCTGGGAGAGAAGAATAAAGACAGGAAAATCACAGAAGTGCGAAATGAAATTATTTGTTTAGGGCCTTGGGAACATGAAGGGAATGATGAGGGGAGAAACCTAGATTAAATTCAAATTACAGATAGCCTTGCAGGCCATACTAAGGAGTTTGGACTATCTGTGAAGAGAATGGATCTCTTTAAGGTTTGTGAAGATTAACATTATTTAAGCAGAACTTTTAGAAATGTGCTTGCCAGAAACTTCATCTAATCAGGGTGTATAAGATAAACTAGCAGCCATGTTTTATACAGTCCTTGGATGGTGGAGTAGGGCTTCCCAGGTGGTGCAGTGGTAAGGAATCCACCTGCCAGTGCAGCAGACACCACAACTGAGCAACTAAACAAGTGTGCCTGCCATGGGGTAATGATGCTATATTCATGTGTCGTTCTTAGCCAGAGGACTCCCTGATGGCAAGGATCACAGCTTGGTTGTTTTGTCCTCTCTCGACCTCCAACGACCTAGCTGCTGGAAAAATATTGAATGTAATTTCAGAAGAGTTGCAGGCCTAAGCCATGCCTGGGAATGGTGGGTGGGTGATGGATGAAGAATACTTGGGGGTGTCATGCATAGAAATAAGCAGCTGATTAAATTTGAAAGTCTTTTCTCTTCCACTATGCTCTAAGCACATAAACTCAGGGACTGGGATTCTGCCCAAGGACTGGGTATTCTATTCATACTTTTGGGCACAGAGCAAACCTTGAAAAAAACCCTTGGTGCCAATCGAAAAGCAATATTTAAAAACTATTTTTTTTTTCCTGTAGTGCTTATTCCAAATCAGTATCAGTTCAGTTGCTCAGTCATGCCTGACTCTTTGCGACCCCATGAACTGCAGCATGCCAAGCCTCCCTGTCCATCACCAACTCCTGGAGTCCACCCAAACCCATGGCCATCAAGTCGGTGATGCCATCCAGCCATCTCATCCTCTGTCGTCCCCTTCTCCTCCTGCCCCCAATCCTTCCCAGCATCAGGGTCTTTTCCAATGAGTCAGCTCTTCGCGTGAGGTGGCCAAAGTATTGGAGTTTTAGCTTCAACATCAGTCTTTCCAATGAACACCCAGGACTGATCTCCTTTAGGATGGACTTATAGATTTCACTTATAAGAGAAGTAAAACATATTTTATATGCTTCCAGGTTACCTTTCAGTTTACATAAGTATGCACCCCTTCCAAGAGTGTGTAGCTCTGTTTTTCATCCACATTTTGTGGTAACAGAAATTACCAGTTTATTTTTTTCCCAATATTATAGGATAAAAATGAAATACTACTATTTTACTTTGCATTTCACTCATCACTAATGAAGTTGAGACTCTTTCCTTATATTTAGTGTCTATCAGTTTTCCTTCATTTTCTCAGCCCAGTTAAAAATGTGGGTCTCTCAATAATTAATGAGAATTACTTACCTATCAGTGATATTAGCCTTTGATTGATTTATTTAGGTAATATTTTATTCAAGTGCAGTATTTTGCCTTTCAAAATTATTTAAAGAAGTATAATACAGTTCTAAAGTTTACATGATATACTCATACTTTTTTTCCCCTTTAGGCCTTCTGTATTTTCTGTTGTGCTTTGACAAAGCCTCTTCCACACTAAGATTATGAAGGTGTTCTCTTACATTTCTTTCTTGGGTAATATTTACATTCATGCTTAAATCTGGATCTTCAATATATCTCAGATTTATTGTTGCGTGTTAGGTGAGGTATAGATCTAATTTCAGAAAACCCTTTTCCCCAAGTGAATTTTCAGCCCGTGAACTCTCCTACTTTCCTGTGGTCAAAACCAGGCCTGTGGAACCAGGCCTCAGATTCAAGTGTTTAGCAAGGAGTGATAAAGGAAAATAGACTGCACCGGAGAAAGGATAAAGGAAAATGGACTGCACCGTCTCAACACCTCTCTCTCTGAGTTGTAGTAAGAGACAAAATAACCTTGTTCTCATTTAATCTATTTAGTTTAGAATCAGCCTGTGAGGTCTCATAGATCTTAGTCTCCATGTTGCCTAAGTTAGTGCTCTTTGCATAAAAGTGATTAAAAATATTTATTGGCAAATCAAAAAGTGACTAGAGAAAGGAAAGTATATTACACTAATTATGATTTCAAAATTAATCCAGTAGAGTAATAGATACTCTACTCAACTATATTTAAATGGAGTAAGAATCATGGGAGAGGAACCGGGTGAAATCTTAGTTTTTTCACCACCTTGACAAAATGTTTAGCAGCTTTAAAGAAGATATATGCAAACCATTCAGCCCAGTGTCTGCACATAGTAGGCCCTCATTACTTGTAACTAGAAAATAGTTATTTTTATTAGTTTGGGCATTCAGGAGGGGCAGATGTCTTATCATGAAATCAAGTTTTGACGAGGAGGTAGTTTCATGTATAAGGGCCTAAACACTCCAATAAACTTGAATTTTAAAGTTTTCAAATTGTTAATATGACAGACAACTTAAAAAAAGTTGAAGTCCATTATGCACTGATGTTGCTCTCTTCCTAAAACTAGATATAAAAATCTTACAAAAAATAATGGACATTAATAGGTGTTATTCAAATGATATGTCTTCTCAATCATAGCCTGTGTCTATTACATCCTTAATTAGGACAAAAATAGGGAACCAAACTAATTTTTTAAAGATGCTATGGCTTTAAGTATCATGTTAGAATAAATCAATAGAATACATTTGAAGTGGCTGAAATAACCACCTTTGACTTGGTAGGCATTTAAACCTTTTGGACTTGGGGAAATCACTGATGCAGCACTTTCAGAGGATTTGATTTTATAGGCTTCTCAGCCTGAGAGTTTTTAAAAATACAAAAAGTGATGTGGCCTTAGAGATAAGACAGACGTCAGGCTGTCACTGTGAAGCGGCTTGGCTTTTAAATGGCCTGTTCCCAAGTTTGAATCCATAATCTAGTGATAGAAAAGCTTCAGATTTGTTGGCAAAGATGAAAGATGCTCAGAAGCTATTACCTTAAAATAGGAATTGATAGATAAATAGGCTAGGGAAGTCAAGATTCTGACCTAAAGGGGAGTGGAGAATTGAGTTGAGATAGTTATCTGTTAACTTGAGGAAAAAATTAAAGTTCACCTTTAAAAGAGTCAGATCATTAATGCCAATGTGTAGATTCTCATTTACTTGCATGATAAGGGATAAAAAGATGTTAGTAAAATTGTCTAGATTTATTTATAATATTATAATTTGCATGCAGAGAATTCTCAAGGACTTTAAAAATTAGGGAGAAAAAGTGCCCCCAAATATGATTATTTAAAAAGAAACCCTTTCTTTCTTTGTGTTTCTTAGTTAGAATAAGAAGCTTAACATTTGCCTCTGGTATTGTGGTCAAAGAAACATGCAAGAAAAAGATAGACACTAATAGGGATCATCTCCAATTAAATATCTTTATAATAAATAGAAGCAGGCTGTAATTGAAAAATATTCTAGATTAGAACAAAAGCAGAGACCAAACAAATATATGAAATGCTATGACTTTAAATAGCCTAAATCCAAATCAACACAGAGAAGCATCATCTCAGGCAACTAACACAAATCTATTTATGATCAATAAGAAAATTCCTACCTTTAACTTTTCAAAGATAATTGCTAAATGATGGCTAATTACTGCTCTCAGAGAAGGAACTGTATGTTCTAATGGGAGCTTAATTCTGTAATTAGTATCTGGGTCACTATCACTGCCTTAACCAGGCCTGACTCAGACAAGTGATGGTCTATCAGTCCACCGAAGGGCAGTGGAAGGAAGTAATCATAGCCCCACTTAGGAAATACTGCAGGGTTAGCAGAGAATCTTGACTCCCTTGAAGAGTTCCCAGTGAAGGGTCTTCTGTGTCAGCAGCTTAGAAGAATGTGGAGTGAAGCTGGAGAGAGCTCTTGGAAGGAAGGAGTGGACTAAGTAGTAATAACTCACCCAGCTAAGTCAGTCTTCTCTTTAGAAGCATGAAGCTTCTAAAGTGCCTTATTTTCAAATCAGATTTAAATCATCTAAGTAAGTAGAGAAACACAGAGATGAAGTCAAGTAATTAAAAAAAAACACATGATCTGGATCCCACTGTCCATTTATTTTAGGACAAATTATAGGGGAGGAAGAAACATTTGAAAAGTAGTCTCATATGTCACCTCACATTAAGAGAGCAGATACAGTCTTTGAAAGTGATGTTCTCTTATATCAGTCTGAGCTATAAGGTACAATACAATATATACTATACAAGTACTTTATAGTTTGTACTGTAAAGTACTATATAACACACCAGTATGCACTATAAAGAAACGTATAATAACTGGGATGTGTCTAGGATATTTTCTAACTTCAAAAATTAAAATTTCAAAAAATTTCACTTGGAACTGAACCCAATGCATGTATCATGATCTTAACAAATTACAGAGACTTGGGATTGTGTCACATTACATTGTTCTCCTGCATAGCTGTATAGTCATTCTTGGATTCCTTAAATACTCTACACTCCGGAATATTTACAGACATTCCTTTATAACCAAAAGGTTCCAAAATGCAACTTCCTGACTTTTGATTTCTCTCTCTATAGTTAAATGTATAAATACATTGTTCATGTAATCATTTACTCACAAATGTTACTGCCTGCCTGTTTGGAATCCAGTGGGATGCTAAGTGTAGTGATAGGGGCAAGGAAGGGCTCGGGGAGGCACAATCTGTGAACTCATGGAGATACACGCTGACAATGAGACAGATGTTACAGAAACAACCACAGGGATGAACAAGAAATTACAAACTGAAGCAACTGTTATAAAGGAAAACCACTTGATTCAAAGGAAACATGAGAAAATGTCTCAGCACAGGAATTTGGTTATAAACTGAGTAAAACAGTCATCTATTAGTTTCAAGCACAAGGGCAATTCTCTGGCTTGTATGGAGAAAGGTCCTGAGAACAAGAGGAAATTGTAACAAATCTGAGGATTCATTGCAGGCAAGAGAGACATAGGGTAGAAACAAAGATTCCCCTACCTCTGCACCAAGTAAAAAAAAAAAAAAACTTTACGTTGTGTGTATTAAGTAGGCAGAGACGGTAAAGTAAAAAAATCACCTGAAAGAAGAGTATATCAGCAGTATGCTCAAAGGTATTTCCTTTCATCTAGTAGTCACGTTAATAACTTTTTATTTTGTATTGGGGTATAGCTGATTGACAATGTTGTGATAGTCTCCGGTGAACAGGGAAGGGGCTCAGTCATCTATATACATGTATCTGGTCTTCCCCAAACCTCCTTCCCATCCAGGCTGCCGCATAAGATGAGCCAAGTTCCAGTGCTGTACAGAAAGGCCGTACTGGTTATCCATTTTAAATACAGCGGTGAATAGAGGCTGGGTTTTGCTTTTTGTTGTTTTTGTTCTTAATGCAGGTGGATTAAAACGAATTTCAAGTGCACATGAGGGTGATATGCATGCTTATTTTCTGATGCTTTCCAGTTTTGTAAAGGGTTTTCACGGTCCATCTTTGTTCTGTTCCAGGGGATTACGTGGTCATGACCGTTTATTTTGACCTGAGCAGAAGAATGGGCTACTTCACCATCCAGACCTACATCCCCTGCACACTCATTGTTGTCCTATCTTGGGTGTCTTTCTGGATCAATAAGGATGCTGTTCCAGCCAGAACTTCTTTAGGTGAGAGACAATTTCTTGTGTTGTTGTGTCCCAAAGTGAGTACTGAACAACACTTAACCTTTATTCCCCCTTCTAAGTTGATTTGCTTTTAATTCAGTTAGTTATTACATAGAAATGCCATGTATTTAAAACTTAATTTTGTTTTGCTAAATTCTCTCCTTGCTTTGAAAGTGTTAGTTGCTCACTCATGTCCAACTCTTTGTGACCCCATGGACTGTAGCCTGCCAGGCTCCTCTGTTCATGGGTTTCTCCAGGCAAGAATATTGGAGTGGGTTGTCATTCCCTTCTCCAGGGAATCTTCCCAATTAGACGTGGATCGAATCCAGGTCTAGTAAGCTTTTAAATGAATTAATTGGGGATAAAAATCTTAAAAAACATCTTCTTAGGAGATTTTTTGTTTTGGTCTCTGGGCAGTTGTATACCCATTAGAATTGGTTGTGTTTATCCTTTCCCAACTCTCTGTTCAGTGATGCCAGTTTGGTAGCTTGAAATCAACCAAGGTACAAATATTAACACATGGAAATAGATAAATACAAAAAAATCGGGGGCACCTTTTTCCTAGGGAATCAATTGTTACACATATACTAGCACACTGCTGGCTAATGATTAATTTCAACATGCATGATTATGGTGATGACAATTGAAGACATACATATACATAACTGGCTCTTTATAGAAGAGCTGTTGAAAAGATTATTTTGGAGAAAATATTATTACCTATGAAGGATTATTTGCAGTTTGCTCAGTCTCTTGTCTGGTGATACCTGTCTTGGAGTTTCATATCATTTTACTCACATAAGGAAGAGGACTCAAAGATTATTATAAAGCCACAGACTCACAGGCACACTGGAGGCTAGGTCCATGAATAGAATTCTCACACTACATCATATTTCCTAAAGACTTAACTAAAACTATTGAAAGAGGTTAGCAGCCTTATAATCCATTTTTCATCATCTGTGTGACAAGCGGAACTACATTTCCTAGCCACTCTTTGGCTAGAGGCTGTATCGTGTAATAGTTAAGACTTGGATTTTGAAGTCCAACAAATGGATTTCAGCCATCATACACGGTATGGCCTTAGATATGTCCTTTAGTCTCTACAAACCACATTTTACTCACGTGTGAAATATCATTTCCTGTACCTAACTGTTGGGGTTTGTATTAGGTTAAATAAGGTATTCCATGCAAAGAGCACAAGACATAGTAGGGCCTCAGAAATACTAGCAATTATAGTCATTTTCTGACAAAGTGATCTGTACCAGGTTATTAAAACTGAGAGCAGCAATGATTACTGGGAAAAAAAGACATCATTTGCATATTTGTTCTTCTCCAAACCAAATTTAGTCTCCCATCTGTTTCAAAATAAGGTTATTTTGATTTTTTTCTGTTATAGGCGGTACTTTATGTTACAGGCTGTATTTAACAATTATAATATCTTGTCTAATGCTACATGCTAAGATACATCCAAAATGTGTTGCTACGTTTTAGGACGATTACTTGTCATCGTGAGTAGAATGTACCGCATTACCCGCTTTCTGTCACAGCAGAGGATTAATCAGTGTCTTCTTCACTCCCGGGACAGTGCCTGGTCCATGGCAGGCACCTCTATGATTCCTCAAGTAATGCATGCACTTATGAGTGGATGGAACTAGCTCACTGATGCATTCCACTCTACCCACCCCAAAAATATCTTAAGGGAAAGATTTCAAATCAGTCTCTTCTCTTGAAGTCTAGATTCCTGCTGGTTAAAAACCCTCTTAAGGCTTTAGTACTAGCTCACTGCCAACCACTTGTTCAGTGAGTGCTCACCCGCAAGAGACCATAGTGGCAGAAGAAAGGAAGGGGAGTAGGCTGAGGAAGGAGGGGCAGAGCAAATAGCAGGTGGGTGCTCCTCTTACTCACAGATCTTTTACTACAAGCCAGTCATCCTCAGAGTGGTCCGCATGCTTTTCTTACTGTTTAGAATAACTGCATGTAGAAGTTGTAATGAAAACAAAGGCTATCATCACATTTTTAGAGCTAAGGAAGCAGAGGTGCCATAAGGTTAAACGGCACTCACAATGCCACTGCCAGCAGATAGCAGATGTGTGCCCTGGCTGATGAGACCTAGATGGGCACTGGGTGTGAGGCCCTGTTGAAGGGCCACTTGTGGGAGAAGGTGGGATGGTGGTCTGAGCCAGTTTCTCAACTTTAGCTTTGCAGAGTCATGTCTCTACGATCACTGCTTCTTAATTCAACTGTGTATTTAAATCAACAGAGGGCCTTCAAAAGTACAACTGCCTTTGTCCAACCCCAGGATATGCTTAATCTCCTGAGAGCACACGGTGGGGTTGGGGGGGGGGTGGAATTTAGGATAAAAAAAAAAAATTCCTCAGGTGATTCTGAGGCGTGATCGGGTTCAGGTTTAGGAACACTGACCTAGATCATTGAGTCCAATTACCTTTTCCAGTGTTTACAATCAAGAGTTGAACCAGATGACAGTAAATGCCTATGAACTTAAAGTTTATTGCCACAAAACAGAGAGCCACATTTTTCGATGAGTGAGATAAATATATCCACGTGGCTAAGAGAGTGACTGCTTTCTAAGCACAGATCGCAGCATTTGAGGTCATTTTGAAGGTTATAACACTTGAGTATAGTTTAGTACATAGGTGGTAGCTGGTGAGATTTAAGCATGGTGTAAGGATGATGGATTAAACAAGGAAAATATCTCTTGGCATTTTTCACCCAAGTTATGAGGTAAGCAACATGCCTAAAGAGCTTACTTCATGCCAAGACTGAAGGAACTGAAAAAAGCTTATAGATATTTTTCATCTATCTCAAGTTAAGAGAAGTCTAGTTTCTTTGCTTAGCAAAAATGGACTTAAAAACCACATCAAACAAACAAAACACATTAAACTATTTTATCTTGTTGTTGGTTGGTAAATCAGAATTACTATTCTGTTCTTCACTGTTCTCTGTGGCTCCAAGCAGACCTGAAAATATCTTGAAGGAAATTTTCAGGATTCTTCTTGTATATGCCTGTCATGAACTTCCATGTAGCCTAATAATATCAGACATGCCAAATTTCCTTAAGTGAACTTATCCATGATATCTTCCATGAATACTGACATTTTCATGTCTCATAGGTCATTTTTGGTTTGAGGCCTGAGTGAAGTGAAGACCAAAAGTGCCAATTAATTTTTGAAATTACCCCACAAAAATATCAGCTGTGATTAGGTATAATCAAGAACATCTACGTGAATTAATACATAGACAACCTAAGTGAAGCTTTTTTGCTTTGAGAAGCAGATCTTTCTTCTCTAAAGTAAATGATAATAACACCTTATATTTATTGAGACTTTACTAGGAATTTTCATCCTATGTTCATCATTTAATTTATGAGCACCTTATGCAGTGACTACCATCCCCAGTTTGTATTTGAGAAGCTAGACCACTCCTATGTCTCCATCATGACAACATGGCAGATTCACAGATCCACATCATATCCCAAATTAAGGATTTGGAATAGCTAACTCCCTAATAGCTCCTAAGAATGTGATACTTCATCCTGCACATGATGGACCTATTTAATAGAGAGGAAATACAACAATGTGGTTTAAAGCATTGCATTTAAAGTCAGACTTGCTGGGCTTGTAGGTTCTCTCTCTTACTGGTTTATTCTTTCTGTGTTCAGGTTTTTTTTTTTTCTTTCTTCACTTGCAAAAAGAAGGATAACAGTGCTTATTACCTCATTGTGAGGGTTTTCTGGGATTATTATACATATGCTTGACATAGTACCTGGTCAAACGAAGAGATTCTTAAATGTTAGCTACTGTTATGTACAACTAAAATGATCCTCCCAAATCATGAATATGGATTCCTATTTTCATATGTAGTTGAGTTTCTTTGATCTTTCATGTATACACTATTCTACAATTGTTTTATTTATTCAACAGATATTGATTTCTAGCTCTATACCCACTATGGGGTTACAATGGACATCAAGATCCATGTTTTGTCTGTTGTCACAAGGTATGTAGACTAGACACAGAGATGGATTACTCCATAATCGCTAATGATGGAACACAAGAGAGGCCTTAGTCTTTATGACCACAGTTTCCTTGTGGAGGGCCTCTATTAAAGGCTGCTTCTTTCTTTGAAGTTCATTTAACCAACACTGACCTTTCCCTTCTCTAGAATTTCATAACATATGATGTATCAGAGAAACCTGATACTAAGCTAAGTATTCTTAGAAACATACCAAAACTCTTCAAAAATAGCTCTGAAAAACACCTGAGCAATTAGGAAGAAAGAGGGCAATGCCTTCTTTGCTTAACCTTTCTTCATGAGTGTCTGGCTCCCCTCAGCCATCTTTTGAGCATTCTGTACCCATATTGTAAAGAGAGAAGAAAATTCTATTTCTCTTTTCCTATATGGTGATCCTGTTGTTAATTTCTGTAGCTTCCTTCCCCTGCTTCTCAAGTTTCTCATGTCTGATTCCTTCTGACTTTCCCAGCACTGCTCTTTGAGGCAAGGACACTGACTCTCCTAGAAGTATCTCGGTCCTAGTAATAGTGAGAATTAACACACAGCATTAGATAACAGAAACTTCCTCTCTCTCCTGCCTCCAACAAAAATGTTAAATCACAAGACTGTAGATAGTAAAGGCTTTGGGAAGACCATTTTTGGAGTACAGAAAAGTTGCATCCAGTCATGATAAGAAATGTTGAATTAAAATCATAGCATGATAAGAAATGGATGGGTCTTCAAAAAGATAGTCAAACAGATTCAGTAACTGAATCCTAGACTTCTGAAGTGAACTGAGTTACTGTAACTGGAGCTAGAACCTATTCAAATACTGAATCCAAGTTGCCTTTGTTATAAATAACACAGCTGTAAATACATATAGGTTGTCTTAACTTTGTTGTTAAACAGTTATTGGGGAGGACTGGTTTTCTTGGGCACTGTTGTACAATGGGAAACAGAAGTGTTTTAAAATCAGACATTTAACTTCTGTGCTCAAATCTTTCTGCTACTTTACTATCTGACACAGAGCTTGTCTTTTGGCTTCCTTTTCCTCAACTATAAAATCACAATGAAAATATCTGCTATAAAGATTCAAAGAGAGAATGCACATGAAATACTTATCATAGTGCCTGACACGAGGACACTTTCTGTAAATATTAGTTATATCACTTCTGAGATGCCTATTTTCATCATATAATAGTCTCTAAAGAATTTATCCATCAGAACATGTCAGTCACATACAGAGTACCTCCTCTATTTAATACCTTTAAAGGGCTTCTCCTTACACTTTGAATAAAATGCAAACTCCTGGGCAGGCTCTGCATAAGTTAATTAGGTAACTTCTATTTACCTAGCATCACTGTGACTGGGCCGCCCATCCCAGGTATTCTAAACATTCAAAAACAGGTAAGGTTTCCCTTCCTCAGAACCTCCCTTTAATTTAGTCAGTTCAGTCCAGTCACTCAGTTGTGACCAATTCTTTGCTACTTTAGTGCTGATAGCCAAAAGGTGGGTTTCTTCTAATTTTTTAGGCTTCACCTTAAATATCACCTCCTCAAACAGGCCTTCCACCTAAGTTCTCACTGTCCCTGTCCTTGCGCATGGTGCATACCATAATCTGTCTTCATACTTCTCTGCTTCCTTGATTCATGGTGGTGTCTCTCACTTAAATACATATGGGCATACATAAGGGACATATGGGCAGAGACCTGGTCTATTTTATTTCTCAGCCCCAAGTCAGCATGTTCTTAGCACATCTCTCAGCACATACGGTGGAGGACACATGGTAGGCAGGCGATGCATATCTGTGAACAGTGTGGATGATTCCAGCCAAGCCTCCTTTCCCAATATTGAGGCCACCCCTCGGAAATCACAAAACACGTCTGGTCTCACCAGTGACACAGTCATCCAGTGTGCTGATGTGGTCACAGGATCTCTTTTATCCTGCCTTCCTCCAGGAATCACCACTGTCCTGACCATGACGACGCTCAGCACCATTGCCCGGAAGTCTCTCCCCAAGGTCTCCTATGTCACAGCGATGGATCTCTTTGTATCTGTTTGCTTCATCTTTGTCTTCTCTGCTTTGGTGGAGTATGGCACTCTGCATTATTTTGTCAGCAACCGGAAACCAAGCAAGGACAAAGACAAAAAGAAGAAAAACCCTGTATGTATCATTTCTCATTGGGCCCTTTGACACTTTTACGCAGAAAGGTCACCTGGTTTTGTTTTGGTTTGGCCTTGCTCGGCCTATCTGTGGGCTATCCGCACTTTGGGCCCCAAGGTGAAGAGAGCATGCGTGAGTTTGGCCAGGCTACCAGGATTCATTACGGTCATCAGTTACTCGGGGGAGACCCGATTCACTGAGGCAGACTGTAGGTCTCTCCATCTCACTGGGAAAATAACCACGACTGGAAACTGCACTCATCTTTCAGTAGCTATTATTTTAGGTTTCACTGATTTTCAGATGTCTGACTCTTAACTATAATATTTTAAAATTCCTGATGTTTTAAGTCCTTTATCCAATGCTTTCCAATAGGAAGCCATAAGTTTCTTAAAGTGTCAGGGATCACCATACTTTTGCAAATCATTTAGAGTGTGTGTGTGTGTGTGTGCGTGTGTGTGTGTGTGTGTGTGTGTGTGTGTGTGTGCATGCATGGCCAGAGGACATCTGTTGGTTTTATACTCAAAATATATATTTTTAGCCTCCCTGTGTTATCATGTTCTCATATATAAATGAGTATTATTTTATATATATCTTATGAGGCTGCTGTGAGAAATAAATGTGGTAATGGATGTAAAAGGTAAAGGATGTAAAATAGTCCCTGGCATTTATAATTGATGATGATGGCTGATGTTGATGATTTATATAGTTACCAACCAGGATTGAGTTCAGTGATTTGGAAACAGGTAAGATGACTTCACCTTGCCACCAAACTTTAAACAGAGTTGAAGAAGCACATTTATAAAAGCCTAAAGTAACTGTTTTCTATTCTGGATGATGAAAAGAGCATGTAGCTACCCATTTCCCCACTTAAATCCAGTGTTTGGTTCACAGGAGGCCCGATGAAAGTGAAGGTCCATTTCTTTCCAAAAATGGGGCAAAGGAACTCACCCACCCTCCTGAATTTCTAGCCTTTCCTGGTCCTCTGCTCTAAGGGCTGTGAGGGCCATGACAGTGGCTAGCTTTCTGACCCATGGACTTTGGGGAGCTGAATTATAACCACTGATTCTAGCCCGAATCCTGATGCATCTTCAGAAACCCAGGTGAAATTTGACAAATGGCACACATTTGTTTGACTGTAAAACATTATAACAGGTAAAGAAAGATGCATCATTATTCTTGCTGATGAATGCAAAAGAAACGCTTATCTTCAATTTCCCAAATATTCACTACACTTTATGCAGCCCCTTCTTTTTCTGTCTGGCCTCTCTTTTCTATCCTTAGTTTATTTTCCTTGTTGTGTTGTTTTTTGTTTTCCCCCCTCTCTTCACTTACCATTTCATTTCCCCCCAAAAGATGATTCTATTGCCATGCAACATCATTACCTGCCAGTGGTAACAAGGGAGAGAGGACTGACAGTGGACAAAGCCCTTTGGCCCTTTCTATTGCAGAGTGGATTTTGTTGCAGAGATAGAGACACATAAATTCCTTAGACCAGGGTCCTGATCCTGAGGATGGCAGAAAGAGAAAAGGTGACAGAGGGGAAAGGGAATTGAAGAAACTGCCAAAATGAAAGTACCCAAGAACTCTATGCACATTTCCCTTTTAAGCCATTTAGATGATTTATCAGAACTAGCTAGAGTCCAAGTTGTGACTGAGAAGCTAAAATTTCACTTTCCCATTTAATATGTTCTTGGGTTCATTATGTCAAGACTCTCCTAGATAAGGCCTCCTTAATGATAATCAGAAAATAAAATCAGCATTTCTATACAGGGAAAATAGGCAACAAAGCTTCCTTACAAGTGGGCAGCACTGAATTTTGCAGTTAGATCATTGTAGATTAATTTATCAAAGATTTCACTAGGAACCACCAAAATTTCATTTTTTTTCCAACTTTAGGCATATACTTTATTCCAAGCTCAGAACTGTCCTTCTGTGTTTATAATTTCAGTTCATTTCACTTGCTATGTTTTCAAAATGTATTTTTAATTTATCTTATTTTGTCTCTCTTTTTTTCCCCCTTTTTTCCTTCTTTTAATTAAAAAAAAAAATGCGATTCTCTTTTTCTGTCTACAAACCCAAAGCTTCTTCGGATGTTTTCCTTCAAGGTATAATGTTTTTGGAATGGAAATTCACTGCATGCAACGGCTGGATTTAACTATTAATGCTTACATGGTGTTTTATTTATTTTTTATGAATAGACATTTAAGCATTCTACTAGAGATAACACATTTAAGATGGAGAAAGTTCTTTAGAGTTTTAGAGTTGATTCAGCAACCCTACATTAATTCAGAGGTTTTGACCTAACATGAGATGAAAAATCTCTAAGCTCTATGAGATGTCATTAGTGAAGTGGGCCTCATTAAACATCAAAGCCAAGACTTACCCTTTCTTTGCAGATAAAAATGGAATCCAGTTTCACTTGTTGTACCTACCAAGTTACATTTACATCCTAAAATTAAACTCTGTAAGTCCTAATTCAAAAACGGATTTTCAATAAGTACATATAATAATCTCCATTGGCCTGAACTCTACCTGTTAGTTCTATACAAATGATATTGTCTTTGAAATGCTTTAAATTAAAACACCCATCCCTTCCTTTCAGTGTTATCCAGGGGCCTTTTGGCTCTATCATACAATATTCAATGAGCTTTCTATTCTCAGATGAACTTTCTGCTAGCTGACTCAGAGACAATAGGGTTTGTATTTATATCATTCCTAAAACCAACTTACCAAATTAACATTAAATAAATTGAGTTTTCTAGCAATTTTATAGTTGGTGCAGCAGCAAAGATTAGATTAACATTTAATTAATTGGTACTAGTTTCTTCTCAAATCACTCACATATAGTTTAGAAGCTTCAGAATGTCAGCAATATTAAAGGGTGATGTTAGGCAAAGTACTATATTACTTTAAAGTATAAGCCCTACCATTGTGGTATAAACTCAGGAAGCTTCTGTATTTATATATAGCTTAACATTTTCTGGTAAAAGCGTTTAACACATTTGCTCAGTGTATTGGGGTTTACTATTTATTTGCCTATATAGATAAGCATGTACACAAAATGTGATTTCACAATTGACTCATTTTTATTTCTCTGTCCTACTCACATGCAACACCATTAAATGCCTTCATGTAACCAACCTCACATCTAATGTTTACTAGAATAAGATTCCATGTAGTTGTTTGATTTAAATCTTCAAACTTTGAGTTCTTTTGGTGTTCAATCCTCTTGCTATAGCTTATTAGCTTGGTGGTATTATTTTCAGCTGCACTGCTTAAGCTCAAAATTTGAAATCTGCAACCGCTATCCTTCTAAGTTCAATCCCACCATTGTAGATCATGATGTCATAGCAATTCCCCGAGTACTCATTTTCAGATTCATCATTCACACACTGGGGACATTGTGGAGACACGGTCTGGGATTTATCAGGTAAAACTCACTCTGATCCCTCTCCTTCCCTACTCCATCTCAGGCCCCTACCATTGACATCCGCCCACGATCAGCAACCATTCAAATGAACAATGCCACACACCTTCAAGAGAGAGACGAAGAATATGGGTATGAGTGTCTGGATGGCAAGGACTGTGCCAGTTTTTTCTGCTGTTTTGAAGATTGCCGAACAGGAGCTTGGAGACATGGGAGGATACATATCCGTATTGCCAAGATGGACTCCTATGCCCGGATCTTCTTCCCCACTGCTTTCTGCTTGTTCAATCTGGTTTACTGGGTCTCCTACCTTTACCTGTGAAGAGGTATGGGTGTTACTGACATGGGTCTTGCTCACTAAATCTCATGAAGAGAAGATGTCCTTTCTAAGTCTACTTACATAAGCCCCTGTGTAGTTTACCATACTTTCAATTTATTTCTATGTTCCAACCTGGTAAATTGTATTCATGTCATATTGTTTGCACCCAACTCTCCTATGGTAGGTGTAATTTGAAGTATAATGTTTGCTGTGTCTCAAAACCTGCAAGGCAAAGTGAAATTAGAGCAAGAACATTGAAACAAAACAAGCTTTTCTTTCAGCTACAACTGCAATCGTGAAAGCCATTATTATTTGCAATGGTGGTATCTTTCCTGAATTCAAAATACAATTAGATGCAAAAGACCCAAAAGTGTACCCTCTATTCTGGGATCAAGTTGTGGTAAATTTGATCCCCAAAGGATATCTCCCTAATTTGAGAAAAATCACAACCTGCTTTAAATATAGGAAGCTAGACTAGAAATCTGTTATATCTCCATTCCAAGATATGAAGGAAACTTCCTCCACATCACATGTACAATGATGTAAATATTTCAGTAACATAGAATGCTTCAAGTTTAATGCATGCATCTCTCTAGAGCTGAAACAAGTGGACTGAAGTTAACCTCATATTGTCTTTTATTCTGTGTCTTTGGGCTCTAAATGAATCATGAATGTAATTATATGGGTTTGGATTTGGAACAGGAGAGAGGAATCTTCTCCCTCATGCATGAAGATTCAAACATCTGTTTTTTTTTTTTTTTTTTCCTTGTAAGACATATTACAACACTAAGTAAAATACAGACTGGGTAATTGACATTTGCCACCTTGAAATATGCCCAATTTCATAGAGTATAAAGTAAATAAATGTATGTGCTTGCTATTTTTTCTTCTTTTTAGGATAATAGGTCATCACAGAACTTATGCTCAAGATCTGCTTCTAGTGACTGTGAGTGCCTTGTGGGCAGAATCCTTGTCATCTCTTCTTTGGGTCCTCAGCACCATGTAGAGTGCTTGGCACACAGTTGGTGTCAATGAATGTGGTTTGAAGTGAAATGGCTTTAGATGCCTCTGGTAAAGCTTTCTGAACTGGTCTGGAACCAGTGATTCATTTTTTCACACAGGCATTATCCAGTGCTCTTTGATCTTGTAGAAGAAGTAAACAGGAGGATCCAAAGAACTTTGACTGTTTTTGTTCATTATTACACATTTACTTTAGGCAAAGACCATACTCCTTTTAGAACAATATTTACATCCTATATTTCTGTACAGAAATGAGTCTACTAGGGCATAATTAGAATTTGGGTAGTATGGTTCCAGGTCTGGGGGTGAGCCAGTCCTGACCCATCCACTTTTTCACGGAGGACACAAGGCAGGCACAGCAGGAGTCATACCTGACTGGTGTTCAAATGTAGTATTCTTTGCTCTGTGGAAAGCAAAATGTACTGAAGTTTACATTTACAAAATTAAAGAAACCTGGAAGACTTATAAGGAGGTCAAGCCTATGACTGTGTCCTCATTTGACCAGACTGTACTCACACAAAGTGGCTATCCCAGGCTTCAAACTTGATGAGTTGAGCTCCATTTTCATGTACTCATCCCGAATTTCTATTTTTCTAAACTAGTGTCCTTCATCACTTCTGCCTTTTGGCAATCATTTCTGAATTCAATCATAGCTACAGATAATCTACAAAGAGTAGAAAAGAAGAGAAAGTGTCATTGTTAATAGAAAACCATGTAACGTCATCATCAGGTCATCTGGATGAATCTTGAAATACATATAGCTGCCAAATTTACAAACCTTTACTGTATCAGTGCTGTAGTATATAACCTCAAACAGGTGTAAATAAAATTATTTTCTTGTTTTGAATTGTTAAGATATTAAATGTTGACTCTTTGGGAGAGTTGTTGGCAAATTTTTGATGACAAGAAACATGTTGTTATTGTCAACTTTAAATGTATTCCATTAACGGGGACATTCAAGAAAAAAAGCTAGCTTTCCAATGTGTGCATAGTATTGGCTACCTAAATATATATTATATATAATCTAATTCTTAATCATCAGCTGCTCCCGGTCTATGTATATGAAAACCTTTTCACAAAGGTAACTGCCTAATATGTGGACTTTTACAATAAAAATGCTGCATTTGAAGCCATGGCATCAGGTCAGTGGTTGGTTGGACTTGTTTGTCTTAAAAGAGACAGACCTTGCTTTCTGTTTGTCTCTCCTCTGATCCCTCTTCTCTGTCTCACTCCCCAACACTGCCTTCCCGTTATGTACATTTTAGTTGTGAGCAGTGTGATCATATTTTGCATGATACTTACTTCAAAGAAATTAAGAGATGGTTTTTGGAGTATGGAGTAGAGACATAAAGAAATGGCATGAAGGAGTAGCTCAACACTTGAGTGCCTACAACGTTGGCGAGGCTAACAATACGGACACTGGCGTCAGCCGTCACTGGGATCCCTACTCTACCAGAGATGGGCTGTTTCGCAACGGTCAGGTCAGCCTTTATAAGCCTCCATTTACAGCTATGAATTAGGTGGAATAAGGCCACCCCATGTGGTGACATCAGTGCTCTGCTGCTGGGCTCCTCCCCCTCGCATCAAATCAGCTCGCAGCATCTGGCACTATGCAAATATGTCTTAATTGAGGCTCTGGAGCATGTTTCATTTTGAAAGAGTAACTGAACTGCAAACCTTTCTTTATACTACAGGCTGACAATCAAAGTCTTTACTGAAAAATCTCACTTTTGGACTATTTTCAAGGCCAAAGAACCTGTCTCTGTAACCACCCCCTCAAATTAAAAATATAGGGAGCCATGCTCCAGAGACAGTTTCGTATTTTTTTTAAGTCCTCTGAATTCCTCAGAAGAACAGAGTTAGCATAATCCTTTACAAACTCAGCTACCCTAACCTTCCTCTTGCTATCGTTCTCTTGGCCCCTCCTCATGTCTTCCGGCATCCAATTTAAACATCTATTTCTCATCTTCCAGACACATAAAAATATTAGTTTTCATTTCAGTCTTGCTTCCCGTCTAACTCAATGCCCTTATTTTTAGCTTCCATCCCTTTTTTAAAGTCTCAGTACTATTCTGACTAGTAGCAATGCTTTTTGTCTCTAACGAAGGTCAAATTACATTTAGCCAAATGATGTGGTCATTGGGGATTATGTCAAAAACTGCTATCTCTATGCCTTGTCACAATGGATTTTTGTTTAACATGTAGAAGAGAGAGAGAATGACCTACACCGATAGCTCTGCTATATATGTTTAATGCTCACTGAGTTGCCAAAGGTCACACAGCCGGTTAATGGCAAACATGGGACAGCCACCCAAGCATTGCTCTTTCTGCTGACCCTCACAGTGTTTTAGGATTTGGAAGTCAAATCTGGAATACATTATCTTCCTCTCCATGCTTTAAGAGCTGCCAAATTTGAAGATGCCTTCTTTCTTTGATCTTGACTTCATTTTTATCGCAATGAGACAAATTTTAACATATGTAGCAACAGAGTTAAGTTGATGCATTTTACATTTATTTTCTTCTCTTTCTAGTCACTTTCCAGTATTATTCACTGCTTTCAGAATTCTGCTTGAAAGAAGGATCTCCAAAAATCTGAAAAGTTCTAGACCCAGACAGAGTTGCCCTTTTTCTCCACTGGGCGTGGAGGAACAGAAAACCAGTTTCTAATATCTTGTTTCTACTGGCTTATTCTTTCTACTGCATCAGAAATGTGGTAGGAGTACTCTGTTACTACTTGGTCTGAGGTTAGATACCAATTACAAAACCCAGTTGCGATTTTATTTTTCTCTATTTGTTTTTCTTTTTAAAGTTTTACCTTATTATTGCTTTTGAAACAAAATGGAAAAGCAGACACTCTTATTCCAGATTACACAGGTTCAAATCCTGGACCTGTCAAGACTTAATATTCAGTGTTTCTCTACCTCAGTTTCTTTTACAAGGAGTGATTGAAGTAATACTAAGAAGTTATTGGATTGTTAGTAATTTTCTTTAGCACAGATATGAAATATCAGAAAACAAAGAGCATGAGGCTCATAGTCTACTTGACTTAAGAATAATGATTGTCATTTATGAAGTTCATTACTACATTTTTCTACTTTGTGGGAATGCGGTATTACTGCCATCCCATATTTGGGAAATTCACATACATAAAGAAAATTATACAGCTAAGTGTTAACAGAGGACTGCTCTCAAGTGGAGCAGTATATTATTTAAATCACTATATGTGATATGTATGAAGATACAAACATTAATACCTTTTGAAAATTAAACATGATTTCCCTTAAAATATTTAAATCCCTAAAAATATTGTTAAATAAACATGTGTAACATAAATATGTAGTTCTATCTTAATATAGTATTTTTGCAATATAAATCAAATACATTGTTTTGTAGCTATTTCAAAAATCCTTAGTGAAATGAACATGAGGACTCATTGATCACTACTGAGAGCTCTGCCATTAAAAAAAAAGAAGAAAAATGTCACTGGACCAAGAATAGAGATTTTAAGTCACATCTGAAGATCTTCCAATTTTAGTTCCTTCTCCTGACATGTCCATTATTCCATTATTCCTCTGCTGTTTATTATGGTATATTATTGATTACCATCTACCATTTAGACCCTCATAAACTCTGCCATATTTCCATACAGATATCTTGACACATCTGTCCTATTTCCTCCTTGAGTAGTCTCTAAAATACTGCCATATTCCTAGAATACCTTTTTCAATATACTGTAGAGTCACTAAAGATTCTACCTGGTCCAAGAAGTCTTTCCAGTCTGACAAAAATATAACAGGCTATTTTTTCCCATCCTTTCCAGTACTTGATGAAATTTTTGAATAGTCTAATCCTAATATTTATCTCAGCTAAGCACTTAAATTCATCTACTCCTCTTAGTAAACACATTTTAAATGAACAATTCTGTGACAAGAATATGATATAAATAATTCACTATCCATTTGCATCTTAAATCAGGTTGTTTATCTTTCATCTATCTCCCTGCTATGCAAATTTACCTCATAGGTTTTTTTTTTTTCTGTTACTTGTAATTTTTATGGGTCTGAAAATAAGTGTCCCAGCAAAGAAGTTTTGATTAAGCATCTATTGCAATTCAGTATAAAGCTTTCAATAAATGCATATTGCAAGCCTCACGCAGGTCACTGTGAGTGCAGGACGAGACACATTTCAGGACATGGTCTGCTTCAAAATGTCCATACTGTCATAGAGGAGCCAGATAAGAATACAAGTAAATATAATGAGACTGTGCACAATAGTTGTACATAGAAGAAACTGTTCTACTTGAGGGTGAAATCAGAGATTTCCTCTGTAATGTAGAGCATTCCACCATGTGTGAGAAGGACCCATTATAGCTTTAAAGCTTTCTTTCTGGCTACTAAGGAAAGCCTTGTAGAAAATTTGAAAGATATGAAAATACACAAGGAAAAAATTATTATCCTTTATCCACTAGCAAGAGTTAACCTCCAAAAGCATCACTTATCTTTTTCTCCTTTTTCAGTTTTCTTTATGTATTTAAACAGATAAATACCATAGGTACATAGAGAGAGACATAGGTAAAAATACACAATAGGTATGTTTTGTAGCCTAATTTTTCATACAGTTAGGCATGAATTAACAAACATTTTCTGGCATTCTATTATTATATCATACATCTTTATTATAATTTATTTAGCCAGTCCCTATTTTGTTTATTTTTGTTGTTATAAATAATTCTACAATCAATAATCTACATATACCTCAGGTCCTATATATATTTCCCAGAATTTCCATAGAACAATAAGTAGCTTTGCTGAATATAAAGGCATAAGCATTCAACAGAGTCCTAGCAGAAACCAGATGGTATACTCAGAGAGATAAGTGAAGAAAAAATGAATGGAGGGGTTATTTGCAAGGTTCTGGGCAAGGTTAAGATACACCAATAAAAGGATGTGGTGGTACCATGGGTCTAACAGGAGTGGAAAGTCATTCAGTTCCGTTCAGTCGCTCAAACTCACGTCCATCATTACCATCTGAATTAGTGTCCTATTGTTAGTATATCAGATAACCACAGACTTAAGGGACTTAACAACAGCACAAATTCATCATCACCTCTGAACGGTGGATGTCTCACTGGCTAAAACAGAAGTGTCTTCTAAGCTGAGTTTTTGCTGGATACTCTAAGGGAGAATACGCTCTTTGCTTTTCAAGTTTCTAGAGGCTTCCTGCACTTCTTGGCTAGTATCCCTCTTCCATCTTCAAATCCAGCAATCACATCAGTACAACCTGTTTCCTTCCTCACATGTCTTGTTCTAGCTATGAACTCTGACTTGCAAGAACCAGTTAAGTGTTAGTGGCTCAGTCATGTCTGACTCTCCATGACCCCATAGACTGTAGCCCACCAGCTCCTCTGTCCCTGGAATTATCCAGACAAGAATACTGGAGTGGATTGCCATTTCCTTCTCCAGGGGAATCTTCCTGACCCAGGGATTGAACCCAGGTCTCCCTCATTGCGGGCATATACTTTACTGTTTGAGCCACCAGGGAAGCCCAAATAACACCACCTAGTATTCCTGGAAAATCTAAACCTATTCATTTCCAAATCCTTAACTTAATCCCATCTACAAACCAACTCCCCCTCGCCTTTTTTTAACCAACTAAGGTACATTCATTCACAGATTCTGAGGATTAGAACATGAGCATCTTTGGGGGACAATTATTCTGCCTATCATACCTCTCTAGTCCTAAAAAGAGCAAGAGAAGGAGCAGTAATGAGACCCAGAACATGCTGCAGAACAAGCCAACAGGAGCTGTGACTTTGGACAAATGATACAGCCATTGCCAGTAGTGGTCAGACAGAGAGGGAGGGTGAGGATAATCACCCAGAATTCTCTCTTCTCCTTCATAAAGCAGCCCGTTATTTGATCAGTTGGTCAAACCAAATAGATAGTAGAAAACAAGGATACCCACAGAGGTTAGCCTCACTGGGGCATACTGCATAGTGAGAAGGGTAGAAAGTCAATCTAGAGGAATGGATGGAAATTATCCAGAAAATCGCTCCCCAAATTAGCACATAGAGCACAGGCCCTTTGTTTTGTGTACTAGTTGTCATAATTCTCTGATGATAAAGGTGATATGTATGTCATTTCAATGGTCTCTGTTGCATGAAAAAAGTAATTGATAAAAGGAATCAGAATGGAACTCTAGAGACCATATATTTTAGACTATGTATTCTATTCAGCACAAATAACTTTCCAACTGACTTTACAACCATCAAGCAAATGCCTTCAGAAAACTGCTTTCTGGGAGTTAATGTGGGTTAATAGCCATGGCCCTCTGGTGAGCCCCATGGCAAGGATGCCAAGTCAGGCAGTGATTTACACTCGAAAGCAGCCTGGAGATGTTTTACAGACAGTGGGCCTTCTGATCCCGTATTTCTCATTTGCTATTGCTCAGTTGTAAAACGGACAGCACTTCTGAATCAGTGGGAACCCAAGGATACAACTCTGAATTCAAGGCTAAAAATAGCAAAACCAGTCTTATTTATATAAACAAAATGACTACAGGACAATTAAAACTTAATTGACATAACTTGAAGTGATTACAGTTGAACCATTTGGAGACCAGATAATTCAACAGGCTCTTTGAGCCTAGTGTCCACCATGTACAAGACTATGACTGCCTCGCTGAGCAGAGTCCTCACTCCTTTGAAAGTCATGAGAGGAAGTCAGTCCTCATTAGGACCAGATGTTAACCCTTCTGAACAGAAGATTGGGCAAGTCTACATGGTACTTCAATTTAGTTCCTTTCCTCTTCTAAACATCTACTGACTCTGTCTTCCCTTTCACTCTTTGATTTTTTTTTTCCCCATAAGACTTGATCCCTTTGGAAAGTAATGAAGATGTGATTCAATTCAGTAAATACATTAAGCACCCACCATATGCCAAACATTGAACTATGCTTTGGAGCTATCATGGCACAGGCCTTGTCTGAATAAAGTTCATAGTAACATGCCAAAGAGTATTAAACTTAAAATTCAGTAGGTGGTAAGAATTAATGCATAACTAATGATTCTGATTACAAAATTCTTACCCCTTCTCAGATCCAATATATGAGAAGTTGTCATGGGGCACAAGAGAAAGGATCTTGATAGGAAATGAAATCAATTTGATTCCATCTCTGTTTTTTACAAGTAAACAAGCATTGTAACATTAGGGGGCAGAAAATATGCTCAAACTTTTATAATGAGAGATATGGGCCACATGGAACCCCCAAGTTTACCTTTTATATCATATACAAACTATGTATGAAACTTCATATAAACATCACAAGTACCAGTACTTTGAAAAAGAATTAAGAGGATGGATATAGTTCATTACCAGCACACCTGTGATTATGAACTTTACAAAATGCAGTTCTCACACTGGTTACAAGTTTTACTATACAATTCCATGTAGAGCAAAATTAAAATAATATTTTAGCAGTTGGAAAATATTCTACAAAGATTATGAACAGAATAATCCTATTGTGAAAATATATGCATATCCATATCCATTCTTCACTTCTTAGCTTGAGCTTATTAACTCTGACCAGATGAGGAACCCCTTAATGTTATTTACCCTGATCTGTGCTATATGCATTTGCCAACCAAGATTTAGGCACATAAAATTGTCTTTTTGTCATGTGACCTGAAATATCAGTTTTCTCCACTCACAGCCATAACACCTTTTAACCTTATCTCCCTTGACTAGAGTCACATGACCCTTAAGCTACACCAAGATCTTAGTCACTCTGAAGGTCAGCTTTCAGAGAGAGCTTTCCAAGGAAATTCAAGACTTCTGCCACCCATTCCAAAATGCACTGTGAAAGTCACATATGTTCAAAGCAAATCAGGACCTGCAGCTTTTCTGGGATCCTAACACTGGGTACTTCAAAGTACAGTTCTGAGTAGGCCACCTGGTGTATTTTAAATCAGAAAATCATAAAGATAACTTCCAAGTGTGTTAGTTAACTAGACAGATAGATTGATATAGACAACAGACAAGTTATGAGAAAAAAGTACTAAAAATATTTATGATGTTTAGAGCATTGGAGCCTATTGCTTTTTAAAAAATATCCTCATCTGAGTTTTCTAAAATTCTCAGTTATTCACATGAATTAATCTTATAATCAGCAAAGGGATATGTTTCTAAATTTTAAAACTGTGATAAAATCTAGATTTTAAAAATGCATTTTCTGTAGTCAGCTTGGAAAAGAACTTTCTTAGAGAACAAGACACTCTTCTGGTAAAGCAGACTGCAGTGGTACATACATATTCATACACACAAAACCACACATACAAGAGAAGAAGTCTCTTTAAATGCTCCATGTTCTGAAAACCAGAAATAGAGCACATTCACTTGCTGCTAGAGCTCACACGCATTCCCTTTGTCCTCTTCTCCAGGCCCTTCTTGTGTCAGATGGCATTTCAAGAAGCTATTTGAAGACAGCCCTTCCTACACTCACACCTCCACTTTCATTCTTCTCTTTCTGAAAAATACAGAAAGTGCTCAAGGGAAGAACCAGGGTAACAGCTCTGGAGTTCAGAGCTCTCCTTTCATTTCCATCACTAGGGGAGCTCATGTGGCAATAGCCCGTCTGTGTTTCACCATCCAGCAATGTGGTGGCAAATGTTTCTATGGTGACAGGGCCCCAGAACTGGGTCATGGTAGCCCTCCTCCAATTAGTCACAGCTACTCTGCTGTGAGGCTGATGGAATAATGTTGCAACATTCCTTTCCCCTAATGTGGACAGCTTAGGAATGATGAAGTAGTGCGTTTTGCCCTCCACAGTACCCACACAGAGATAATGAAGTGACGTGTTCAGAGGACACAGTGGAAGCTGCATATTGATTTTTTTTAATATTATATACCCTCACACCTTACAAGGACCTTGAAGATCATCTACTTCAAGCAGTGAGGATTATATTTAATTTTTCAGTCATTCAAAATATTTGTTATGCACTTACTAAGTTGCTAGAGGCCCTTCATGGATCACAGCTTTGTCCTGGTGAAGAGGCTTGTGTAACTCTATGAAGCAATGAGCCATGCCATGTAGGGCCACCCAAAAGACTCTCCAAAATAGTAGAGTAATGACAACAATGTCAGAGAGTGGAGGGAATGGCAAACCACTCCAGTATTCTTGCCGTGAGAACCCCATGAAAATGAACAGTATGAAAAGGCAAAAAGATATGACATTGGAAGATGAGCCCCCCCAGGTCAGAGGATGTCCAATATACTACTGAGGAAGAGCAGAGGGCAATTACTAATAGCTCCAGAAAGAATGAAGATGCTGAGCCAAAGTGAAAATGATGCTCAGTTGCGGATGTGTCTCATGGTGAAAAGAATGTCCAGTGCTGTAAGCAACAGTATTGCACAGGAACCTAGAATGTTAGGTCCATGAATCAAAGCAAATTGGAGATGGTCAATCAGATGGCAAGAGTGAACATTTACATTTTAGGAGTCAGTGAACTAAAATGGACTGGAATGGGCAAATTTAATTCAGGTGACCAATATATCTACTATTGTGGGCAAGAGTCCCTTAGAAGAAATGGAGAAACCCTCACAGTCAACAAACAAATCCAAAATGCAGTACTTGGGTGCAATTTCAAAAACAACAAAATGATCTCTGTTCATTTCCAAGGCAAACCATTCAGTATCAGTAATCCAAGTCTATGCTCCAACCACTAATGCCAAAGAAGCTGAGATTAAACGGTTCTATAATGAACTATAAGTTCTTCTAGAACTAACACCAAAAAAAGGTGTCCTTTAAATCATAGGGGACTGGAATGCAAAAGTAGGAAGTCAGCAGATGCCTGGAGTAATAGGCAGGTTTGGCCTGGGAGTACAAAATGAAGCAGGGCAAATACTAACAAAGAGTTTTGCCAAGAGAACACACTGGTCATAGCAAACACCCTCTTCCAACAAGAGATGACTTTACACATGGACATCACCAGATGGTCAATACTGAAATCAGACTGACTATATTCTTTGCAGCCAAAGATAGAGAAGCTCTATACAGTCATCAAAAACAAGACATGGAGCTGACTGTGGCTGGCTCAGATCATCAGTTTCTCATAGCAAAATTCAGGCTTAAACTAAAGAAAGTAGGGAAAACTACTAGGTCATTCAGGTTTGACCTAAATCAAATCCCTTATGATTGTAAAGTAGAGGTCATGAATAGATTCAAGGGATTAGATCTGGTAGAAAAAATGCCTGAAGAACTATGGAGAGAGGTTCATAACACTGTACAGAAGGCACTGAACAAGGCTTTGTTCAAAATCCTTCAAGCCATGCTTCAGCGGTACAGGAGCCAAGAACTCCTAGATGGACCAGCTGAGTTTAGAAAAGACAAAGGAACCAGAGGTCTGCTGGATGACAGAAAAAGCAAAGAAAAACATCTACTTCTGCTATATTAACTAAGCTAAAGCCTTTGTGTGGATCACAACAAACTGTAGAAAATTCTTCAAGAGATGGGAATACCAGACCACTTCCTATCTCCTGAGAAACCCGTATGCAAGTCAAGAAGCAACTGGACATGGAACAGTAGACTGGTTCAGAACTGGGAAAGGAATATAACAAGTCTGTATATTGTCACCCTGCTCTTTTCACTTCTATGCAGATACATGATGCAAAATGTCTGGCTGGATGAATCCCAAGCTGGAATCAAGATTGCCTGGAGAAATATCAACAACCTTGGCTATGGAGGTGATACCACTCTAATGACAGAAAGTGAAGAGGAACTAAAAAATCTCTTGATGAGGGTGAAAGAGGAGAATGAAAAAGCAGGCTTGAAACTCAACATTAAAAAAATGGAAATCATGGCAACTGGTCCCATCACTACATGGCAAATAGAAGGGGAAAAAGTGGAAGAAATGACAGACTTTATTTTCTTGGGCTGCAAAATCACTGCAGATGGTGACCACAGCCACAGAATTAAAAGACGGTTGCTCCTTAGAAGGAAAACTATGATAAACCTAAAAAGCATATTAAAAGGCAGAGACATCACTTCGCCAACAAAAGTCTGCACTGTCTCAAGAATGATCTTCCCAAGTCATGTACGGATGTGAGAGGTGGACCATAAAGAACACCGAGCGCCAAATAATTGATGCTTTTGAACTGTGGTGTTGGAGAAGGCTCTTGAGAGGCCCATGGACATCAAAGAGATCAAATCAGTCAATGCCCTAGGAAATCAACCATGAATATTCATTGGAAGGACTGATGCTGAAGCTGAAGCTCCAGCACTTTGGTCACTTGATGCGAAGAACCAACTCACTGGAAAAGATCCTGATGCTGTGAAAAATTGAAGGCGAAAGGAGAAGAGGGCAGCAGAGATTGAGATGGTTGGACGGCATCACTGACTCAATGGACATGAATTTGAGAATACCCTGGGAGTAGTAAAATATAGGGAAGCCTGACATGCTGCAGTCCATAGGGTTGCAAAGAGTCAGACAAAACTTCGTGACTGAACACACACAAGTGCTAGAGATCATATTCCATGCTGAGGACAGGATAATAAAGTCATAGAAATGTGCTTGTTTTTTTTAGAAAATAAACTATTTCATTATTTAATAACTAATTTGTTGAGTACCTGCTGTGTATGAGACACTCTGAGGCATTAAGTCTGGAACAGTAAACCTATAGGAAAGGTTCAGTTCAGTTGCTCAGTCATGTCTGACTCTTTGCAACCCCATGAACTGCAGCACGCCAGGCCTCCCTGTCCATCACCAACTCCCAGAGGCCATGTCAACCAACCATCTAATCCTCTGTCGTCCCCTTCTCCTCCTGCCCTCAATCTTTCCCAGCATCAGGGTCGTTTTAAATGAGTCAGCTCTCTGCATCAAGTGGCCAAAAGGTAGAGATCTATATATATTATATACTTGCTCAACCTTCAACTGCAAGCCCCTAACTTTCTTTGCCTGCGTGCATTTGGGTTGGCTATTGGAGTTAATTTTGTTTCTTACACCATAGGTTACAAGTGTTAGGAAATTAATGTCCTCTCTTCCAATTCCCTGACTTCCTCCCAGTTACCTTCAACCGTTAACTGATGGGAGGTGGTGGTAGGATGATTAACCAGACTGTTTTATCTGGGATGAAGGGGTTACCCCGTGCTAAAAGTATAACTTTTAGCCTAAACAAGATAGTAAGTGAATATGCCAACTGCATCCCAGCCTGGGATAACTGTAAGGCACAGATTTTAAAGTGGCTCCCAGAATACCTCGGCATGTTAATATCCACTTGTCCAGAGTGGTAACGCACTTGAACTCTTCACTGTCTACTTAGCTTCCCTTTTTCACTTCCTTATTGTCTCCAGTTTCCCAAGATCACCTGCAAAATTATCTGCACTTAAATAACCCCTCTCTAAGGCTGTTATTCCAAAGAAAACAAGGCTAAAATAAAGCCATGATGCCTATTCTTGAAGGAACATAAAAGTGTAGTTACAAAGTCAGACAAGAAAATGGGTAATGACACTGCAGTGTGATGAACTGTATTTTCAGGAAAATGACTGCACTCTGGAAGAACATGGGGGGATTTGGTTAGAGAGAAAGAAGGCTTGTAAGACAAAACTCCATCTAGACAGAATCATGAAGGATGGATTATAGTTAACTCACTGAATGGAGGAGGAAGGATAACAATTTTAGGCAGAAGAAAAAAGAATCTTTTTAAAATCTTAGAATGGAAAGAAAGTGCACCCTGTTTAGGGATCTACAAATAGGTTCTGATGGTTGGAGCTTACAATGAAGTAGGTAGTTGGATAGAGAAAAAGCAAGAGATTTAAAGAGACGCTAGGTCACTCACGAATGACCTTTCATCCCCTGGTAAGGAGAGCAGACATTATCCTGAGGGCAGCAGAATGGCACTGACAGGCTTGAAGTAAGCAAGGAAATGACATGATTGGATGTGACTTCACAACATCCCTCAGACTGCATTGTGAAAAATGGATTGGAGGGGTCATGACCTGAAGTGGGGACACCAGCTAGGAAGCTGCTATACCAATTCAGGGGAGGGTTAATAGTGTTTTGAACCATGGGGAAAAGCAGAATGTGCTGTATTTTTAAGATGTTAAGGAAGGAGAATTTAGAAAATTTGTGATTCACTAGATACGGTTTGTAAGACAAAAATTCTTGCTTGAGTAAATGGAAGGAGATTAGAAAATCATAGCAATAGTAAAATAAATCAGAGATTTCAGTTTAGGATCTGTTGGATTTGGGTTTTTAATGGAGAATCCCTTGCATATTTATCATTAGAAGCAGTATTAAAAGTGGCTATGGTAAGGAATGGGGAATCAAACACATCTGGATTCTAGCTGTATGTGCTGAGTAATTTTTTAAACATCTTCAAGACTCAGTTTATTCATCTTAAAATGGGGGCACTTTATGATGAAATAACTCAAGAAACGGAAATTTCAGAGCTTGGTCCATGGTTATTTCTCAATTATTATGATCTTTATATTTAATAGTAGTATTACCATCCAAGTAGTAATAATATAGTAGATGTTTGGATCTGAGATATTTAGATTGGAGCCACGAAGGGGAAAATGAGCCCAAAGTATAGTCTAAATTACTAGAATATAAAACAGTACATGAAGATCAGGGGATGGACGTGATAACTGAGGGAAAGTGTTTAGAATAAAAAAAAAGAGTAACCCTGAGTTAAAAATATAAGAAAATTCTTACAAGGAAGCCCAGAAGGACACAGCAAGAAAAGTTCAGGGTCTTAGCAACCTCAACCCCTCTGAAGTTCAGTGTGATGCAAGGAAAGGTTCATGAACTGATCAGATTCTGCACAAAGGTTAACTCAACCTAGGCCTGAGAATTTTCATTGAATTTAGTAGCCAAGAAGTCAACAGCGATTTTATCTACAACAATTTCAGCTGAGTGGAGGTGGCAGAAGTCAGATTGGAGTTGTCTGAAGCACAAATGTAAGGTGAAAAAAATAGAGACAGCAATTGTAGGCAACTTCTTTAAGATACTGGGATGTGGACGGAAGGAGAGAAATAAGAAAATAGCGCTAGGGAGCCTAAAAGAGGTGAAGGGAAAGTTTAATCTTTTAAAGATGGGAGAGAATTTCACAGGTTTAAATACTGTTGGGAAGGAGTCAAAGAAAAGAAAAGGTTGAAGACTAAGGAAATGATTTCTATCAGTGATGTCCCAGATTCTTAAGGAGACTGAATGTACCGGGACCTGATACACGCGCGAAGGAAAACGCCCTTCACTTCAGGACTGAAGAAAGAACAGCAACAAAAGATTGGTACTGAGGGGTGTGTGTGGTTTGTCAAAAAGATATTATGCACCTGATGCATCGTAAGATGAAGGAAGGAGATAGAAGGCAATGAATATTGATGGAGATGATGAAGGGTCACAGGATAAATCTAAGTCACACAGATCCACAAGCACCAAGCCAGATACAAAGAATCAGAATCTCTGAGTATCTGACCTTCTGATTATACTTTTAAACAATATCCTAAATAATTCTTATGAAATAGAAGCATTTCCTAATTCATGAAGTAGCATTTGGGAAGTGACTTAGTTGGCATTAAAAAGAATAGGTCAGAGAAAGAGATGAAACAAGACTATGGAGATCAGAGGAAAGAGATACTGAAAATAGCAAGTCCAGCTTACTGGTGTTGACTGAAGGTCAAAGGTCTTGAGAACTGATAAAGACTCAAGTTATGTTGTTGGATGAGTGATCCATATAGACACTGAAGAAACTGAGAAGATTTTTAGGACTTAGAGCGAGAAGCAAGGCTGTAAGTCAGATATTTATTTTTCCAGTAAATGATGAGGAGAAATAGGAAGATCTGAACATGTCACCAGTGAGGTAAGCAGTGACATAGCTGAAAGTCATACTTCTCAAATGATTTCATTATTTGACTTCATGTTTATAGATTAGAAAGGTGTAAATGCCTAGAATGGTTTCTCAGAACCATTTGTTTCTAGTTTCTCAAGAATCATTCTGCTCTCATACAGCAAATGTGTTTGTACAGAAGAATAAATAGAACCAGAAAAACAAAGTAAATTTTTATACATGTAATTCCTTTGATTTCTGTTATAATTTGTTCTCCCTATGTCACCTCTATATTTTATAGACAAAGAAAGGGAGACCCATAGACTTAACAAACTCGACAAAAGTTAAACTGTTAGTCAATGGTAAATTATGTTTAAGACACAACTACCAAATGTACTTGCCAAAATGCCTCACTGATTTAAATGAATTTTCTAGAGTCTTCTCTAGTAAAGGATAGACAGCATTGTAGTCAAATTTTTCAGGGCTAGTTGACTGCATGGGGTTAGTTACTAGGGCCTGAAGCAGAGTTAACCAGTATCGAGAAGACAGACTTACTGTCTAATCACTTAACCTGAGCGCTCGGGAGCATCTAGCCCTAAGAAGTCAAATTGTTTTCACTCTGAATTTGTTTCCCGGTTGACAATGAAGGAAATTAATTCTCTCACAATCCTCAAGGCCAGAAGGTCAAAATCAAGTTGTCAACAAGTCTGTGCTCCCTCCAAAGGCTCTAGGGTAGAATTCTTTCTTGTCTCTTCTGGTTTCTGGTGGCTCCAGGATTTTCATGATTTTGTGCTTGCGTAACCCCAATCTCTGCTTCTTTCTTTACAGGGCTTTCTCTTCTCTGTGTGTCTTTCTCTATGTTTGTGTTTTGATTTTTCCTGGATAATTATATATATATAGTCTATTCAGGATGCTAAGGAGAAGGCAACGACACCCCACTTCAGTACTCTTGCCTGGAAACTCCCATGTACAAAGGAGCCTGGTAGGCTGCAGTCCATGGGGACACTAAGAGCTGAACACGACTGAGGGACTTCACTTTCACTTTTCACTTTCATGCACTGGAGAAGGAAATGGCAACCCACTCCAGTGTTCTTGCCTGGAGAATCCCAGGGACGGGGAGCCTGCTGGGCTGCCGTCTATAGAGCTGCACAGAGTCGGACGTGACTGAAGTGGCTTAGCAGCAGCAGCAGCAGCATAACAAAATAATGTAGACTAGATGTCTTATAAACAACAAAAATTTCTCATTGTGTTGGGAGCTGTAAAATCCAAGATCAAGGTGGATTTTGGTGACAGATTTGATGCCTGGTGAGAGCTCACTTCCTGATTCAAAGCTGTCTCTTTTCATTTTGTCCTTACCTGGTCTGAGTAGACAAGGGAGCTCTCTGGGGCTCCTTCTACAAGGGCACTAATCTAGTCCAGCAGGGCTCCATTCTTAGGACCTAGTCATCTCCCAAATGTCCCACCTCCAAAGACCACTGCACTGGAGAGTGGTTTCCAATGTACAGATTTTGGAGGTACATAGACTTCAATCTATGGCAGTCAGTCAGTCGTCACTCAGCTAGAATTCTACCTTTGCTGAATTATAATACAGAAAGCTCCAGTTTTTGCTCTACAAGCAGCTGTGAGGTATCTAAACTATTCACAGTCTCCCATAATGGCTTTGCGAGTCATCAGATGATTATTATATAATGTTGTTAGCTCACAAACAAGGAAATAATATACCAGGGGTCCCTGGCACAGAAGTTAATAAATAGCCTAGAATAGTAAGGGTTAGATCTCAGGGTTTCTGTAAATTCTCTAAACTTGTGTGTATTTTTTTCAAACTCAAATCAAAAGAGAACCTTCAGTGTATATAATTTGAAAGAAATGCTGGTGGTCATTTTCATCCTGTCCTATCTACTAACATTTCTCTCCAAAGTAGCTGCATCAGTTAAGACTCTCACCAGAAAAAATGGGAGAGAATGTTTTCATACTCCTGCTGATATGTATTACCTTACAATTTTTAATATTTTTCTAAGCCATTGGGTATGAAATTATGGTGCTTTGTTTTAAACTGCATTTCTTTTATACTCACAAGTTCCCAAATCTTGCCTTAGCTTTGTGATCTTGCAAATCTCTTTTGTAAATCAGCTATTCATATACATTATATGTTTTTCTTCATATCTCTCCTTTCTTTATTCTTCCTTTTGATCTTATTAATAGTGGGCTTTGTTTTTGTATGGTCTGCATAGCTAGCCTTTGTTATAAATTTGTAGATGTTGTACGTATCTTCTCTCAGTTTGTCCACTGCTTTTTAAACTTTCTGTTGTGGCATTGAGAAGTTTTCAGTTCATTGTAATTAGGTTTCTGTATTTTTTTCTTCAGCAAGTTTTCCCTAAACGGTGAAGGAAAACTATTTGTATACTTAATTGTAACAGTTCTGTACTTTTAATCATTTTTAAATTACTTATTCTTATTGGAATTTATTTTTATGTGATTTAAAGGATTTAGTTACTATGCTGAGCTACCTAATTCAAAAAAATTATTCATGAACCAATTACTTCCCACATTAAAGTACATGCTACTCTGTTTACAATATCCAAGACACAGAAGCAATCTAAATGTCCACTGACAGAGGAATGGATACAGATGTGGTACATATATACAATGGAACATTACTCAGCCATTAAAAAGAATGGATTATGCCATTTTTAGCAACATAGATAGACCTAGAGATGCTCATACCAAGTGATGTAAGACAGGGAAAGAGAATATCCCTTACATGTGGAATGTAAAAAGAAATGATACAAATGAACTTCTGCACAAACTAGAAACAGATTCACAGACTTCACTTATGGTTACCAGGGGTGTAGGATGTGGGGAGTTTAAGATCGACGTGTACATATTGCTATATTTAAAATGGATTACCAGCAAAGATCTACTGTATAGCACAGGAAACTCAGCTCAATGTTATGTGGCAGCCTGGATGGGAGGGGAGTTTAGGGTAGAATAGATCCATGTATATGTATGGCCTAATCCCTTTGCTGCCCATGTGAAACTATCAAAACATTGTTAATCAGCTAGACTCCAATATAAAGTTAAAAGTTAAAAAATATATATTCTTCTTCTGCTACACAATGTCAATATATATTTCTTTTCGGAATCTGTATCTGATCTATTTACTGGTCTACCAGAGCATAACATAATGTCCACACAAACTTATAAAGGATATGGTAATATATAATGCATGTCTTGCTGTAGTTATGTTAATATAAACTTGAAGCAGCCATTGAGAAGAGATTATAAGCAACATACACCCATGTAATGTGTTACTATGCAGCATCTACAGCAAGATGTGGATTTAAGCTCACTGACATTAAAAAAATCCATAATACATTGATAAGTGGAAAAAGCACACTGTAAAATGATGTCTGTAGATAAAGTCACAAAGTTGCATTTTGCAGTTACAGTCCCTATGTGAAGAAGGCATACTCCTCCTATATATACAGATACACTGCATCATAAATAAATATTTTTCAAATACATAAGGGTTTGCACTAAATTCCTGAGGTTGCTGATCTCAGCAGAGTATGTCATGTTTAGGGTATGAAGAGGAAAGAGAGGAAGGCCATTCAGGAGAGAGGAAGAGAAGCGAAAGGGAGGGCAGGTGGGTAGGTGGAAGGAGGAGGACCAGTCGGAAGGGGGATGCTACTTCACTCTTCCTACCTGTATGCGTGGTTTTCAACTTAGACAACGTCCATGGGTTACTTTTATTACCAGAAGAAAGGAACCAGAGATGTGCACATATCCGTTTCCATAACCATACCCACTTCCAGAGCTCCACAGTTAATCGGGTATTACCAAGTAAGAGCAAAACATACGTTTTTTCCTCTCACAAGTTAATAGAACATGTGCTAATGCATTAGTGGTACTAATTTGGAGAAGTGTACTGAAAGGTATGTGAGATGCTCTATAAGCTGGAATGGTTAGACTATTCTATTTAACGGGTGACATCCAAATAGAAATCTGAATTGAGCAGGGGAAGGGGCATCACCTGAAAGCCAAGGGGCCTGGCCTAAGACCACGTCCCTCTGCGGTAAGAAGGAAGACTTTCAGACAATGCACTAAATTCCTATGTCCCTTCTTAATAACTTCTCAAAAGAGATGCTATGATCCCCATTTTAGGAAACATACAAGATAATCGGGCTATCCCTCAGAGACAGGAGGGATCCCCCACCCCAAATTTGGTTTGGGTGTAGAGAGCAATACCACACATGCACCTACAGGTGAAAATTAAGTGTTGCAATGCATGGGAAACCACTCTTTGGTTTCCTCATTTACTGAAGTGTGTTGTTGACTGATACTTTGTGACAGGCTGCTAGTCCAAGTCCATTCCTATCATTTCCCCCCATCAGTTTTCTGGCCCATAACAAGGCACACACTTGTGCCCCACCTCTCAAAAAATACTTACAGATTTACCTAATTGTCTACATAGAAAATTCAGGGATGACCATCTCCCTGAGACAACCTTTTTAAAGAATGACCTTGAACAAGACACCTGTCTACTCTGAGGCTCCTTCTCCTCTTCTGCAAGGCAGAGCTGGATAAATGCCTCACAGAGCAGATGCAGAGATATAAGAAATACTGTATAAAAAGCAAATAGAAAGCTTTAGCCCTAATACACATTCAAGAAATTAGAAATACTAATATTATTACTATGGAAATGTTTTATGCACAGCACCAATGAAAGCGGATTATTCAGTAATGTCCTCCTCTGACCTGTAGTTTTTTTAAGGCTAGCTATGACTAGAAGATCCAGTTTACATATCATTATTAATGTAACATTTAAAGCTGCATTTAATGTGCTTTGTAAACTCCAACAAAACCAACTGAATTAATGTGATCTATTCCTCTGGGAAAATAGAATTCTACGAGAAAATCAGAAAGTTCAGGATTCAGTTCTCGGTGAGAACTACATCTTTTCCACTAGTTTCCACTGGCTTCCTGCCTATCCCCTCACTGCCCCTCAACAAATAAAACTGTGTTTCTTTCTACAATATGTCTTATCATACTATCCACAGAGAACTGGAAAACTGGATACTCTTTAATGTAGACTTTACTGCTCCCCAGAAATTGAGCTAAAAGAAGGTGAGAATCTATCACAGTTGGCAAAAGAAAAATGTTTAGTGATAAATTACCTATCTGAGCATGCACACTGGACACACAAGATATCCTGCAAGTGTCAAACTGAATGCGAACATGATTAGAATAAAGCTGCTCTGTGTCAGGGCCTTGCTTAAATAAAAGTGACAAGTTCTGACAGAATTTCTGTCTGGTGTGAATGAAAGACTGAGCAAGCAGCATTGAGACGATTTCTCAAATAGCTTTCTGTGAACGAAACATCAAAAATCCGAAACTGCTCTGCTCTATACCATCTGCAGACATACTCTGGAAACGAAAAGCGCTATACTTTTCCAAAAGCCACACTTCTAACAGACTCTGATGGTGTGGTCTTTCTCCTGCCGTCTCTCACTTCTAACTGGACTTGGGTCTTTGATTAGCTGTGGGCAAAATACTGCAGGTTTTCAAACCTACAAAGGAAAGCCAAGCTTAAAGGGCCACTGCACTCTGATCTCCAAGGTCTGGTCATTCTCTCCACTAATTCATTTCCCAAGAGAGCACCCTACCTTTCCAGAGGCAGTCATGTGCCTTCCCAGAAGAGGGGAAGTTTCAGTGCAATTATGGTAGCTCTTGTTCCGGAGTCTATTGAGAACTAACAGTATGGCTTGATTATGCCCTCTGCTTTATCCTTGAGTCATTTCACTTTATATAAAATAGGAATAACACTTTCAACAATGATTAGATCCATGTACATGTTAGCAACTATGACAGACATGGAAACTGTAGAAGGTGTACTCTCAGCCTCTAAAGGCCTCAAAGTTCAGTGACTATTAACTGAGTAATTAGAGCTGATTTAAAACAATATTTAAACCATAAAGCACTATGTCAGTGCAAGGATTCACCAGAATATTTTATTTTACACCTATTCATACACATGCACATCAAAGATACAAGGAGAGAAAAACACGCAGAGGGACAGAGTTGGAAAAAACTTGTAATTACTACCATGTTTGGTATGCTTATATGTAATATTTGATTTTGTACTTGTGTTTTTCAAGAGGAATATGCATTACTTGCTTAATAAGATAAACAAATTAATGTTAATTCATCTGTATTTAGGGAAAAAAAAGATATTCACACAAGGATACAATTTTCTCATTTCCTTCTGATACCCATGTTCCCTAACACAAAGATGACCTCTCTCCTTTCTTGCAGACTATTTTCCTATAAGGTGAGGGTAAAGGAAATGAGAGAGGGATGTGAAACAAATTTTGTCGTGATGACTTTGAAAATTCTAGGGATCAGGTAAAGGAAAATCAGACCTGATGATCAATGCTGAATGGAGGCTGGTAGTTGTTTTGTTCAGTCTAATCCTAAGTGCTTATAACCTTGCCCACTACATAACAAGTGCTCAGAACAACCTTTGCTGCAGCAAGGCAAGGATGAGCTCCTGGGCCCAAGTTTTGGCTACGGCACATGAGTCATGAGACTTGTTTTCAAAATGTCTTAGTTATCAAGGAATGGAAAGACAAGCCACAGACTGAGAAAAAATATTGACAAAAGACACATTGTAAAGACCAAAGACACTGCTAACCCAAATATGCAAAGAACCCTTAAAAGTCAGTAAGAAGATGAACAACCAGTTGTAATATGGGACAAAGAACTTAACAGAAACCTCATCAAAGAACATGCACAAATGCCAAATAAGCATGTGAAGATATTTCATCTCATATGTCACCGGTGAAAAACAAAACAGCAATATGATACCATCTAGTACCCACTAGGATGGCCAAATCTAGAACCCTGACAACACCGAACACTGGCTAGGAAGTAAAGCAATGGGAACTCTCATTCATCACAGGTGGAAATGCAAGATAGTACAGCCAGTTTGTAAGAGAGTATGGTAGTTTCTTACAAAAATAAACATACTCTTACTATATGAACCTTTTCTTTGGTATTACCCAAAGGAGCTGAAAACTGGGCCACACAGAAACCTGCATATGGATGTTAACAGTAGTTTCATCTGTAATGACCAAAGCTTGGAAGTAACCAAGATGTCCTTCAGTAGGTTAATGGATAAACAAACTGTGGTACATACAGATAATGAAATATTATTCAGTGCTAAAAAGAAACAAGTTTTCTAGCCAAGAAAAGGCATAGAGGAACCTTAAATGCATATTCTTACCAAGTAAAATAAGTCACTGAAAAATGCTACATACTGCATCACATCAACTAAATAATATTCTAGAAAACACAAAACTATGGAGTTAGTAAAAAAGATCAGTGGAGATAGTATAAAGGGATTGTGGTCTATCAAGAGAATAAATAGGCAGAGTATAGAGGATTTTGAAATGAAACTAGTATAATACTGTAATAATAGATCCATGTCTTGACACATTTGCCCAAACTCATAGAATGTAGAACACCAAGACTTAACCCTAAACTGTGGCCTTTGGGTGATAATGATACACCAACGCAGGTTTATCAGCTGTAATAAATGTACCACTCTGGTGGTGGTATTGATAAAGGGCATGGCTCTGCATGTGTAGGAGAAAAGATATGGGACCTCTTTGTACCTTCCTCTCAGTTTGGCTGTGAATCTAAAACTGCTCTAAAATGTCTTTAAAATGTCTCTGTTAATAAAAAGCTAGTTTTGAAGACTCAAATCTTTTATCAGAAATACTTTGCAGAAAAAGTCCTTGAATTGAATATGAACAAGTGTCCGTGTCTGTTTCTGTCATAAAATACCTTCCCAGAGTCTGTGTCTCCAGAGTTGCCTCAGTCATGTCCAACTCTTTGCAGCCTTATGGACTGTACCCTGCCAGCCTGCTCTTCTTGATCCAGGGACCAAACCTATGTCTCTTGTGTCTCCTGCATTGGCAGGTGGGTTCTTTACCACTAGCGCCCCCTGGGAAGCCCAGTCAACTGGGGATCAAGCAAAAGCAAGAGACCTAAATAATCATTTAATTGCATCAAGATATATTGTGTCAGCTATATATAGCTGTGTAACCAACTTTCCCCCAAATTAGTACTGCAAAATAAATTTTTAAAGTCTCGTGGCTCGATTAGATTTTGGCAAGCCTCCAGTCCTCACAGGCTGTTTTCCAGAGCAAGCAACATGGCAGCTTGCTTCCCCCAGTGAAAATGACCCAAGAGAAAGGGCAGAAGCGCCAGTGCTTCTATAGCTTATTGCAAGATACCATTAATTCTGCTTCACTCTATTTCTTAGACAAAAATACTAAGTCAAGACCAATTCAAGGGAAGAGTGTCAAAGAATTAGATGACACGTTTTTGTAAATCACCATAGATGGGCTCAATTCTGGAGGTGAAGGGGAGTCAGGATCAGAGTTTTGTCTCTAGTATTAACAAACTGTCCCTTCTCCCCTCCCTCTACTAGGGCCACTATCAGTTATATTCTGACTCAGTCGGTGTTGTTGAAAAATATGACCCAGCTGCTAAGTATGCCTCTATGAAGGCCCTGGTGAATACTAAGATGAATTTAAGAGTCCACAAAGACCAGTTTTTGTTTTCTTGGGTGAGTGGTTTCACTAATACTTATGATAACTTACAAAATATGATTACATTGTTTTCCAGGCCTTCATTTGTTCATTTTTGTCTTTCCCAACTGTTTTTTTTTTTTTTAATGCCCCAGAGGAAATTAATGTTGTACCTGGGAGGAGACAGAAACCAGGAGACATCTTTCCAGGCTAAATACTTGTGAAGGCTTTAGCTCCTATTTTCACTACCAGAAGGGAAACTAGATTATTGAAATAAGAAAATAAATACCTTTTTCCCCAATATGTTATTCTCATTCTTTCTCTCTCCCTTTTCCCCTCTCTTCTTCCCTCTTTCTCTCAATATGTGAAAACATTCACGGTAGAAACTATTATTTTAATCAAGTCTCCTTACAAAATTTACACATTAATTCACCAAGTAAGAATTTTGCTTTCTTGGAGTTAAAAAAGCCTAGCTTAGAATTATGCTATTACTATTCCCATCTTATGATTGCAAAGCACATCACAGTTTATAAATAACTTCACATATGTGATTTTATTTAAGCTTTCTGAAAAACCTGTGGGAGAGGTAAAATAAGTATTAACCCTTGCATTGCATATATAAATGGGACACAAAGGTGTTAGGTATAAAACCAAGTTATGTAACTGCTGCCTAAAAGGTATTTCAGAGTAGGTTAGTGCTGAAAGGCAGAGAAGGCGACAGCACCCCACTCCAGTACTCTTGCCTGGAAACTTCATGGACGGAGGAGCCTGGTAGGCTGCAGTCCACGGGGTCGCAAAGAGTCGGGAATGACTTAAGAGACCTCACTTTCACTTTTCCCTGCATTGGAGAAGGAAATGGCAACCCATTCCAGTGTTCTTGCCTGGAGAATCCCAGGGATGGGGGAGCCTGGTAGGCTGCCGTCTACGCGGTCGCACAGAGTCGGACTGAAGCGACTTAGCAGCAGCAGCAGCAGTGCTGAAAGGGGATGGAGGGTGAACAGAGAGAGAACGGGAGACGAGAGATGAGGAGCAATTATTACTCACAGCAGGCCCCTGATGGAGTCCACCCCAGAAACCATGCCTCAGAGGTCACACAGCTGAATCTCAAAGTGAACACAACACTCTTATTTCAAACAAGAAGAAGAAACTATTAATAAGATTTTTTGGCTTGGTGAGTGATAGCACTGTGGAAAAATTTGAGCCTTAAAACTTGCATTTCTTCCTGGAATTTCTCCTCTATTTGCTGGAAAAATAGTCCTTGACTATAGACCAAAGTAATATCACATAAAAACAAATTAGTTAGAAACACTTTATCTAAATCCATCTATGAATTTATCCCAGTGATTCTCAAACTTGTAAAGACACCAGAATCACCTGAAAGGTTCCTTAAAACACAAGAGTGATGGCAGGAGGTGACCTACACCAGGCGCTCTGGTTCAAGGGCTGCGGGGGGAGCCCGGCATCATGGATTTTCTGGACTGTGCTGGCACTGCTTCTCTCTGTCAAGTTTCCTCTCTCTACCACACATTCCTCTCTATAACGGAAAGCAAGAAGGAACAGATGAAGACACCATCCCTCTCGGGGCATGGAAAAATTTCCCTTATTATTTTGTCACCAGGTCTAAAATCTACCACATCAGTAACTACTTTAGTCTTAAAAGCCCTAAAGAGGCACAAAATTGAAAGACTGGGTAATACATTAGCCTTGTTAACATTAATTACCATGAAGATATACACGAATTGAGCAAGCATGCTAGTAAACAAAGAATAGGCCCTTGAGATAATAGAATACAGGAGGGAGTCAAGTCAGTGGGGCTGCAGGAGTACCAGGCATAGGCAATGGCCATGAGGTATGGCAGGCCAGGAAGGACACCTCCAAATTCCTTGGCATGGAAGGATACAGAAGAATAGTCACAGGAGTGGAGGAAGAATGCAGAGAATAAAAGACCAATGTAGACCCCGCATTTGAGATGGTCCCACCTGAGGGTGACTAGGCACTTTTTAATGAGGCTTTGTTTAATCCTCAGCTTACCTCTTTTCTGGACATACTAATTCCATTTAAAATAGATGCTTACTGGTCAATGCCCTTTTTGTTGGTGCTTTCATGTGGATCAACTTCTCTATTCAAAGAATTCTTCAGAATACTAGAGAGGGTTGCTATTCCCTTCTCTAGGAGATCTTCCCTACCCAGGGATCAAACCTGAGTCTCCTGAATTGAAAGCAGATTCTTTACCATTTGAGCCACCAGAGAAGCCCCAGTCTCAGATAAGGATGTCAAGGCATCAATCTGGTGTTGCTTAGTCTTTCAGTCTCCACCAACATCCAGTAACAAATCAATAACTGTCACCCAATGAGGTACACCAAGCAGCAGAGGAAGGCTGTGTCCAAAAGCGCAGGAGGCGTTGTTGCCTTAGTGGGAACAACTGTTTGCCATAAGCTCCAATCCATATAACTGTTAGTCTTGGCTCATTAGTGTGTGTACAGTTTTGAGGATAGATTCTAGAGTCCGGTGTTGGCCATAGCCTCTCTCAAAAGTGGCTGCCATTTCAGTGTTCTTATGTAACTGGCTGAGTAGTGTCTCCATATGAAGAATAAACTAACTCTAATACACAAATAGGCCTATTAGATGCTGGGCCTTCTTTTTGTTTGCTAGAATTTTAACTGGTTCAGGGATTGGCCTCTGAGTTTTTAGTCCATGTGTTTCCTAAAATCTTTGAGTTACCAGCCTAATTTGCCAGCCCTCAGTTCAGTTCAGTCCCTCATTTGCGTCCACTCTGCAACCCCATGGACCACAGCATGCCAGGCTTCCCTGTCCATTACCAACTCCAAGAGCTTGCTCAAACTCATGTCCATCAAGAGACAGATGAGAAGCTGCCCTGCGAAAGCTTCTCTCAAGATAGGGAAGTGAATGAGCAATTGCTTTGCATCAGCTCCTCACAACACTGCTTACCTCTCCCTGTTTCTGAAGACACACAGGGCATTCTCACAAGGCTTGTGACACTTGTGGTTGAGCCTTGTCCATGCGGCCTGTGTTGTACAAGGTCATCAGGGTGCTGGCATAAATCATACCAAGGAAAAGGAAAACCCAAGAGTTAGGAAGTTTGCTCAGCAGAAAATATTTTTGCTCCTTTGTTCCTTCTGTTATTCTCAATAACTTATATAATTTATTATATAACACTTTTGAGTTCTTGACTAGACATTACACTCCTTCTGTTACATTAGATTTTTTATATAAATTCCAAGATCTTTTCTAATATCATTACTGTTTATCACATCCTTGCCTAAATATTTCTCATAAAAGACTATATTTATTTCTTCCTAGCGAAGCTATTGATACCACCTTTATGGCAGAAAGTGAAGAAGAACTAAAGAGCCTCTTGATGAAAGTCAAAGAGGAGAGTTGGCTTAAAACTCAACATTCAGAAAACTAAGATCATGGCATCTAGTCCCATCACTTCATGGCAAATAGATGGGGAAACAGTGGAAACAGTGGCAGACTTCATTTTGGGGGGCTCCAAAATCACTGAAGATGGTGACTGCAGCCATGAAATTAAAAGACGCTAGCTCCTTGGAAGGAAAGTTATGACTAACCTAGACAGCATATTAAAAAACAGAGACATTACTTTGTCAACAAAGGTCCATCTAGTCAAAGCTATTGTTTTTCCAGTAGTCATGTATGGATGTGAGAGTTGGACTGTAAAGAAAGCTGAGCACCGAAGAACTGATGCTTTTGAACTGTGGTGTTGGAGAAGACTCTCGAGAGTCCCTTGGACTGCAAGGAGATCCAACCAGTCCATCCTAAAGGAGATCAGTCCTGGGTTTTCGTTGGAAGGACTGATGTTGAAGCTGAAACTCCAATACTTTGGCCACTTCATGCGAAGAGCTGACTCATTTGAAAAGACCCTGATGCTTGGAAAGATTGAGGGCAGGAGGAGAAGGGGATGACAGAGGATGAGATGGCTGGATGGCATCACCGACTCAGTGGACATAAGTTTGGGTAAATTCCGGGAGCTGGTGATGGACAGGGTGGCCTGGAGTGCTGCGGTCCCTGGGGTCACAAACAGTCAGACATGACTGAGCAGCTGAACTGAGCTGAAATGAGTGAAGCTGTTACCCTCATTTGACAGCAGAAGAGGGCTAACTCATAACCAGAAGGTAGGCTTACACTGTAACACTGGTTAGCACATTCTCCCCTCAATTTCAAGTTGATTTTTATCCATATATGTCTGAACATACAGACTTTCTAAAATTTAAATTTTAAAGTAAATTTTTTCTAGTAGATTTTGGTACTTATAACATGAAATTCAGAAACTGAACATGGGGCTTCCCTTGTAGCTAAGTCAGTAAAGAATATGCCTGCAGTGCAGGAGACCCAGGTTTGATCCCTGGGTAGGGAAGATCCTCTGGAGAAGGAAATGGAAACCCACTCCAGTAGTCTTGCCTGGAAAATCCCATGGACAGTGGAGCCTGGTGGCTACAGTCCATGGGGTCACAAGAGTTGTGCATGACTTAGTGATTAAATCAACACCACTGCAAACTTCAACCCCACCTCCCATTATTCCCTAGTCATTCACTACACGCTTCATCTACTATGTCTTCTTTCAGTTGCTCAAAAATGCAAAGCCCATTTTGGGCTCAAAGCCTTTGCCCTTGCCTTTTTCTCTGCATGGAGTAAGATCATTCCAGTAGAGTAAAAAGCCTCAGATCTCTGTGAAACTGATACTTCTTTAATCATTCAGGTCTCTGAACAAGTATCACTCCTGATTACCATACTCAGATTCAGTGTTAACCAGATCAACTTAGAAATAAGCTGATTCAGAATAGGAAAGAGCCCAATTCCACACTGGCAATCAGATTATATTTAATAGGTTTTCCAAGAAGAGAGTAGAATTTTAAGCTGTAGAAACAACAAAGGTTGCTACAATGGCTAATCAAGAAATTCATGTCATATTGGGGAAGATTTTAGTAGGTGTTAAAGAGTGAGCATGTACTGGAGTAGAGGAAGAAAGTATGTACAAAATACGTAGTTAGAAGTAAATAAGCTCTGTCGGAATAAAGGATGTCACAAGAGGTAAGAACAGACAGGATGAGAAATAGAGTAATTGAAGAAGGACCTTGAATGTTGGGCTTAACATACGAGATAGTTTCATATGGTAGGTTCCTTTAAGACAGTGTGTCACTGAATACTAGTGGGAAGAGGAATGATTTAGTGAAAATCGTTTCAAAGAACATTTTGCCTGCTATTTGCAGAATGACATAACAGTTATACTAATTAGAGAAAATATATGACAGAAGTAGTAAATATATACGTATCAATGAACCTACATACAGCTCAGTAAGGTTTAATTTAGCTCTTCTAAAATGCAGCATGCAGTGGGTGGGTCCCTTAGTGAGCACACTTTATAGTAATAGGAGTTTTCAAATCAAGAACTTATATTTCCAACAAGAACCTACTACATGTCATGTTAGTCACTCAGTCATGTATAACTCTTTGCAACTCCACGAACTGTAGTCTGCCAGGCTCCTATGTCCATGGACTTTTCCAGACAAGAATACTGAAGTGCATAGCCATTCCATTCTCCAGGGAATCTTCCCAACCCATGGACTGAACCTAGGTCTCCCACATTATAGGCAGATTCTTTGCTGTCTGAGCCACTAGGGAAGCCCCACTGTGTGGCATAGGGAACTGTATTCAAAATATTGTAATGACCTATATTGGAAAAGAATCTGACAAAAAATATATACATGTATGTATATATATATATATATATGTATGTGTGTGTATGTATATACATATATATATATATATATATGATAAAAATTTAAGTGTTAGTCTCTTAATCATGTTCCATTCTTTGTGACCCCAAGGACTGTAGCCTCCCAGGTTCCTCTGTCAGTGGGATTCTACAGGCAAGAATACTGTGTGTGTGTGTGTGTGTGTGTGTGTGTGTGTGTACACATAACTGAATCACTTTACTGTAAACCTAAAACACAACATTGTAAATCAACAATTCTTCAACTTTAAAAAATATATAAAAATAAAGAATTTCTGTTTCTATATATCTTCTTAGAATTAATGTCACTTTAAGGGGTCTCTTGGAAAGTTACTTAAAATTTCAGTGGAGACTTCTCTTTTGGGGAAATTAGGAATTATTTTAATTAACTTTCATGCATCTTTATAAGTATGAAAAGAACATTCAGTATATAGTCAGAAGATCTATTTATAATCTCAGTTTTCTCATTTACTATATTCCATTGACATTGAATACATTAAAAAAATTATCCACATAAACTAATAGGGGCAATGTGAGGTAACTCATTGTAAGTTTCTCAAAATCCTATGAGGTAATCTTCAAATGTCCACTATAAAGAATAGGTGAAGCAGGACAAAGGAAAATGCAATGTCTTAAATTTATATAACAACAGTTAATGTGTACCTACACCATACCAGCACTTTACTGAATTATGAGATAAAGTAAGGATCAAAATATGTCCAGCCCTGAAGAAAATTATGGTCTAATAGTCAAAATATTTTATGCAGTCCAGCTATGTACCATCTTCATCACTGTAAAAGCACTATTCATGTTTATGCTGTTTACAGCTATTTTATGATTCATAGAATGAGGTGCATATACATCAAGCAAAAGCTGGTATAAAACTAATTAAGGGAGGAAGCTGTTAGACTGGGATGGCTCTAATACTTCAGCAGACTACTAAGCAAACCAAAACGTAAGGCAGAGTCAATGCACTTGAATCCAAGAAAATGAAAGAACAACCATTCACAAAATCATAGCTACCTAGGCTTTCCTGAATAAGGCAACCGCTTCAGCTACAACTGTAACTGTGCTGTGTTCCGAAATGTCCGACTCTTCGTGACCCTTGTAACCCGTCCGGCTTCTCAGTCCATGCCATTTCCCAGGCAAGCATACTGGAGCGGGTTGCCGTTTCTTCCCGCAGGGGATCTTTCCGACCAGGGATTGAACCTGTGACTCTTTCATCTCCTGCATCGGCAGGTGGATTCTTTACTACTCTGTCACTTGGGAAGCTTCAGTGATAGCCAATCAAGAGTTTCCTTGCTTTGCTTCCTGATCCTCTCCATAAAATCCTCTCCCCCAGCTCCTGTCAGGTGGTATGCTCTCTAACTACTTTCTGTTCGGCACTGGTGGATTCTGATTGATGTTTGTTCAAATAAACTCTTGAAAATTTTAATGTGCCTCAGTTGATCTTTTAACAATGGTAACACAGACTGGAAGTGCACTTCTAGGAAATCATATACTTTCTTTTTATTCTAGATTAACTGTTCTATGACATATGCAACATATTTGACATGAGTAGGGCATATATTTATGATGTGGCTCTATTTTGAACTATTCCACCCTTCAAATGATGCTATAAAAACAGAAGTCAAGTCAACAAAAAGACATAGTGACTATCAAACTAAGTTTTCTTTGCACTGTGTAGTTATCCTTCTATTTTAATGAAGGAGGAAAAAAGAATAAGCAAATATTCTGAACTTAAAAAAGGTTCACACCATGCTATATGCTCTCTTATATTTTAAGACAATTATTATTACTATGATAATAAAAAACCTATTATTGTCTTACTATGTGTTAGGTACTCCTCTTTGCATCATATACACACTTTACTACTGGGTGCACAGAACACTCTTACAAGGTAAAACTTTGCAATAAATACATCTTGATTGCTTAGTTCATGCTCCCTTCTTACACATTACCATTTACACATGAATAGATGAGTCTTAGTAATATACTTACTTACATGAGATAATCCTATCCCTTCAGCCACAACTGAGCAGAGTGCAACAGATTTAACCTTTGATCCACATTTCACCCTTTAAAGCACCACTGCAACATTCTTAGTAAACACCAGAATTGCAGAGGTTTCAGCAGGGTTGCTACAGTACATTCACAGATTTGGACGGCCAGCTTTGAGGGGTTAATCTCAGCTTTCCTACCTTCTTCCCAGCCTTTGGGAAGGCTGGGATTTGAAGATAGTCTGTTGCACCTCAAGGGCTTCCCAGAGAGCTCAGTGGTAAGAATCTGCCTGCCAATGAAGGAGACGCAGGAGACCTGGGTTCAATCCCTGGGTCAGAAAGATCCCCAGGATGGAGCAATGGCAACCCACTCCAGTATTCTTGTCTGTGAAATCCCATGGACAGAGGAGCCTGGAGGGCTACAGTCCATGGGGTCGCAAAAAGCCAGACACAACTGAGCGCACACAATTTCTGTCTATGGCACCTCAGGGCACTGATCTCAGCTTTTCAACCCTGTTCTGCTTCAGTAACCTGCTGCTTTGCACGTGGAAAAGCATCTCTGGTCGGGGCCATGGGGTGGATCTCCCTTGACTATCTTTTCCTTCCTCAGCCTAAAGAGGTAGCCTGTAGAAAGTCAAAGGATAAAAGCAGCTCAGGGACTGCAGCTCCTCAGTATTCTATCAAACCAGCCCACAAATGGCAATTAAATGTTTATTAAATTCTCCACATGCCTCTCTCTGGAAGATTTTTTATGCTCCTCTCTCTCTACCAGAAATCAAAGCAACTGCCGGCTTTCCCCTCTTTAAAGGGTTTCAACATTTTCTGAACTTGAGTTCATATACTTTTTTGGTATTGTTCTGAATACTCAGTTCTTAGATTTTTCTTTTCTCCTTTTGATGATGATTTTGCAGCTTCTTTAGTTTTGTTGCTGGAGGTGTTAGCAAGAGGAAAATAGTCTCTTAAAATATTTTAACACCCAAATGGAAAGTAAACATTTACTACTAAGGCTTATATTTTAATTATTATTTTTGTGCTTCCTGAGGTATATTCCCTGGGGTTTCCTAGTGGTGCAAGTGGTAAAGAATCCACCTACCATTGCAGGAAACACAAACGACTTGGGTTCGATCCCTGGGTCGGGAACATTCCCTGGAACCGGAAGTGGCAACCACTCCAGTATTGTTGCCTGGAAAATCCCATGGACACAGAGGAGCCTGGCGGGATATAGTCTATGGGGTCACAAAAAGTCAGACACTATTGAGCAACTGAGGCATATTTCTAATAAAGATCAGTGATTTTAAAGAGGGTTGTGGCATTTCTTGATATAAGCACTCATTTTAAAATAGTTCATAAACTGTTTAATACATTTCTAAGCTATCCATATCTTCTTATTTTCTCTTCTGTAAATTTCTACAAGCAATCCATGTAGACAGAACTGTTGTCTACTTGCATGCGGGATAGACAGTTTTATTTTATGTAAGTAGTGGGGCACCATTTTCAACTGCTGGTCTCATGATTTCCATGCTATATTTCCAAGAGGCTTTTGGCAAGGGTTGATAAAATATACTATTAATTATAGACCATGCCCAATTTTTCTGAGCTAGGCGAAAAAAAATTAGAAAAATCTCAAAATCCATTAAGTATATTTTTCTAAAAGGTCTCTTTTTCAGTCAAAATAATTTCCAGGAATTCAAGAAAGAAAAATCTAAGGTGTTATCAAATATCTCCACTGACTGAAGTAATGTTCTACAAGTCGTTCACTTCTAACATTTATGATTTATTTCTGGAACTCTCACCAAAATGTCATTTCTTCATGCTTTATTATGATAGGATATTCCATTAATTATGTCAACTACAAAGGAGATATAAAACTAGCCAATATAAAAAAGGAATAAAACATAAATTTTTCAATGAAAACATTCTTTTCAAAAAGAATAAGTAATGAGATCAGTTTTACATATAAGCTTGTATTTTATTAGCTAGTAATGTCCCTTACTAGTACTTGTTGTGTCACAATAAAATTGTAGAGAAAGCAAGAAATCATTTGATTATTTATGTTTATACTTCAAAATGGATTATATATATATATATATATATACCTACACACACACACACACACACACACACATATACAGCTTTGTGCATACGAAGATAATAATACACTACGATATGCTGTGAGGGAAGAATGCCTACTGCTTTCCAAATCAGAGTAATGTTTTGAAGACCCTAAGGTTCAAAAATCTTACATTTCCTTTACAGTGCCTTGCTGAGAGAATTAATCTGTTGGGGTTGTAGATGCCTCTTTGGGGAAAAAAATGCTGCAATGATAGTAACAATTATAATTTAGTGAGGGCTTGCAAGTGTCAGGTACTATACTATAAGCATCAATAAACAACCAGATTTAGTCTTTGCAACAGCACAGTGAGGTGAGTTTTGGTGTTCCCATTTTATGGATAAAGACAAAGTTAAAGTGACTTGGCCAGCATTATAGTTAAAAAGTGCCAGACCCAAGGTTAAAATCTAGCATCACTGATTTCTTTTTTCCTGTACTATAAGAGAATAGAATCAAAGCCCTAGCCTGTATCACAGGCATTAGTATAAGAAATGCTGCCTGAACCTACATCCATACTGTAAAAGAAATATATAGCAGGTACAAATGAACATGATTGATCAATACGTATACATGAGTTGTTTAATGACTTGCTATTCTGAACTAAAAAGGAAAACTGAATTCTAAAGGAAACTTGCTAATTGCTCTTCCCATGGTTCTAATGGGAACCAAACAACTCTTGATTGGCTATCACTGAAGCTTCCCAGGTGACAGAGTAGTAAAGAATCCACCTGCCGATGCAGGAGATGAAAGAGTCACAGGTTCAATCCCTGGTCGGAAAGATCCCCTGCGGGAAGAAACGGCAACCCGCTCCAGTATGCTTGCCTGGGAAATGGCATGGACTGAGAAGCCGGACGGGTTACAAGGGTCATGAAGAGTCGGACATTTCGGAACACAGCACAGTTACAGTTGTAGCTGAAGCGGTTGCCTTATTCAGGAAAGCCTAGGTAGCTATGATTTTGTGAATGGTTGTTCTTTCTAAAGGTTAACCAAACAAGGCATTAAGTATATGAAAATCTGTGCATTGTAAATATGATATAGAATGCCTTACCAGGAAGTATTTTATGGATAAAACCCCATGAAATTATTATCATTCTCAGTCATCTAAAAAGCAACTCTAATCAATAGCTTATTTTAATCGCGAGATCTCAAATTACAAGTGCAAATGGATCTTCCCCTTCTCCAAAAGATATGTCAAAGATTACATTTTAATTCATAAATACTCAAAGATATTAAAATTTGGCCATGGAAGTATAAATAATGACGAACCCTTTCCTTCCTGGACTTCGAACATAAAGTATTTTTTTTCTTGCCCCATGGAAATGACATTCCCAGAAATCATCAAGATTCTTCTTCTCACTTTAACATTTTTTTCTAGGGACTCAAATGGCTCAAGTGTGGTCTTTCTTTTCCCAATATTATGATAAATGACAAACCACAAAGCTAGATGCACCAAATTCTGAAAATGATTTCACAGTTCATAGAAGAGTGGTAAATGAAACTTTCTAAAAGGTTAGTCAATACCTCATCAACTCAGCTATAGATAAGTCATTACAGATAAATGCCAGGTACACTCATGCTCAGGACTCTGTTTTGTTTGTTTAATTTAAAGCTTCCTAAGCAGAAGACAAGTGTCCTGAGCTGTGACTGACACATAGCTATAGATATCAAACTGTTTTTCTCTTTAGGGGGACAGATGGTTTAGCAAAAAACCCTGGGGAATTTCTATAATATATACATGTGTAAGGTAGAGAGAAAATAACTTCTCTCTTCATCCTCAACACATACACAAGTAGTTAGTTTGCAAATGCTATTGCTTTCTTAGAAATCTTTTAAATGGATGACAATCCAGGACTCTTTCGGGAATGCTGAGAAAGGAAACAGCAGCAACTGGAAATCACCCAAGTTGGGTCATAAAATTTAAGGAGATATGCCTTAAAACTTATTGATTCGTACATCATTATTGGGGGATGGAGGGGAGTAGATTATACTCTTTCTTACCCACATATTCTGGATCCATGATTCTCAAAGCATAGTAAGGGAAAGAGCAGCATCAGCATCTGCTCATAAGTTCTTAGAAATGCAAATTATCAGGCTCCACTGAAAATTCAGTGAGTCAGAAACTCTGTGGGTGGGACAATCTGGGTTTTAACAAGGGCCACTGTTCAGTCTAGCTCATGATACTCAAGTGTTGCCTAAAACCAACAACTTTGGAAACCTATGGTGACTTGTTAAATCAACAGATTTGGGGCTCTATCTCATGCCTATGGATTTAGAATGGATCCTCAAGTGATTCATTTGCATATACATGTTGAAGAAAGCATTGTTCTACAAGCTTGGCAAATGAAGGAGATAAATTTCATTATTTCTGCCTATATAAAAAGGTAGTATCACTCTTTAACATTCAGGTTAGAGGTTGGGAAAAATTCTTTCTCAAGACAATTCTATTTCTCAAGACAAGCACTATTCATTCACTTATTAATCCATTCAATAAACATTACTTGAGTACCTAGCAAGTTCTGGGCAGTAATAACACTGATTTTAGGAGCTGTGCACAAGAGGGAATGTACTTTACAGTATACAAAGTAAACAGAATTAAAAGAAGAATTGAAACCCATTTGTTATCTTTGCTGTATATGACACTAAGAAGGAAATCCTGAGGAAAAAAAGTCATTTAAACAGTCATTGTTATAGTTAAATTGTTTAATGTCTATTGGTATATGGTATTTGTACTTTTACATCTATGGCAAAATGTTCCACAAGACTGATCTTACTTGCCATGGTTCAGAATTACAATTCTAGCATCTGATTTGTGTCATGAGTAATATTCGAGATACAGAGAAAACAAAAGCTAATGTTGCATATATGTTGAGATGATCCAGCAGAGGAAGTTTATTAACTAACACCCTACTCCACGGTAGGGGGAGGAATTTTTTGATTCATGCTTCTAAGGCTGTTTAACAAAATCTACAAATGAAATTCCAGTTTAAAGATAAGATAATGTAAGTATTTGGCATTATATAAGTGTTGAAGGAAGTGATTCATGATAAAAATGATTCACGGTAAAAGATGACTATAAGCAACTATACACCAATATATTAGACAACATACAAGAAATAGACAAATTCTTAGACAGAATTTCCCAAGACTAAGCCAGGAAGAAATAGAAACTATGAACAAATGAAGTAAAAATATTGAAATTGATTCTGTGATTAAAATACTCCCAACAAACATAAGTCAGGACCAGATGGCTCCACAGGTGAATTCTACCAAACATTTATAGAAGAGTTAACATCTATCCTTCTCAAACTATTCCAAAAATTTCCAGAGGAAGGAATACCTCCAAACTGATTCTGTGAGGCCACCATCACTCTGATACCAAAAGCAAAGATATAAGGCAAAAGGAAAATTACAAGCCAATGTCACTGATGAACATAGATGCAAAAATCCTCAACAAAATACTCACAAACCAAATCCAACAGTACATTAAAAAGAAAGGATCTAGTAGGATTTATCCTGGGGATACAAGAATTTTTCTATATCCACAAATCAATCAGTGTGATATACCACATTAACAAATTAAGGAATAAAAACCATATGGCCATCTCAATAGATGTATAAATAGCTTCTGACAAAATTCAGTACCAGTTTATGACAAAAACTCTCCAGAAAGCAGGCATAGAGGGAACACACTTCAGCATAATGAAGTCCATATATGACAAATTCATAGCTAACATTGTACTCAACAGTGAAAAACTGAAAGCATTTCCACTAAGATCAGGAGCAAGACAAGGATGTCCACTCTCGTCACTTTTATTCAACATAATTCGGGAAGCCCTATTTATAGAATCAGAAAAGAAAAAAAAAGCGGGATCTAAGCTGCAAAAGAAGTAAACTAGTCACTGTCTGCAAATGACATGATAATATACTTAGAAAACCCTTAGGATGTTACCAGAAAACTACAACAACTCATCAGTGAATTTGGTAAAGTTGCAGGATACAAAAATAATACACAGAAATTTGTTGCTTTTCTATGTGCTAACAATGAAAGATCAGAAAGTGAAATTGAGGAAACAATTCCATTTATCAACACATCAAAAAAAAAAGGGGGGGGGGAAACACCCACCTAGGAATAAACTTACCTAAAGAGGCAACAGACTTCTCCTCTGAAAACTTTCAGATTGATGAAAGAAACTGAAGATGAGACAGGTGGATGGAAGGATATACCACATTCTTGGGTGAGAAGAATCAATATTGTCAAGATGACTATACTACCCAAAGCAATCTACAGACTCAATGTAATCCCTATTAAATTACCAATGACAGTTTTCACAGAATTAGAGCGAAAAACTTTAAAATTTGTGTGGAACCCCAGAAGGTCCCATCTGAGTCGGTTCTCATGAGATGGACGAACCTAGAGCCTACTATACAGAGTAAAGTAAGTAATAAAAACACATTTTGAACATTAATGCATATATACAGAATCTACAAAGATGGTACTGATGAACCTATCTGCAGAGCAGTGATGGAGACACAGCCATAGAGATCAGACTTGTGGACGCAGTGAGGGAAGGTGAGGGTGGGACAAATTGAGAGGGTAGCACTGAAACATACATCACCACATGTAAAAACGATAGCCAGTGGGAATTTGCTGTACAACATCAGGGAGCTCAAACCCGGTGTTCTGCGACAACCTACAGGGATGGGATGTGGTGGGAAGTAGAGGGAGATTTACAAGAGAGGGTACATATGTATATGTATGGCTGAATCAAGTTGATGCACAGCAGACACCAATACAATATTGTAAGGCAATTATCCTCCAATTAAAAATAAATACATTGTAATAAAAAAGAATAGTCACTTAACTACTGAAAAAAAAATCCAGAATAGTCAAAGCAATCTTGAAAAAGAAAAACAGAGCTGAAGGAATCAGGTTCCCTGACTTCACACTATGCTGCAAAGATATAGTAATCAAGACAGTATGGGAGAAAAGATGGCAGAGGAGTAGGTAGACATGGAGTACATCTCTCCCCATGGATACATCAGAAATAGACCTTCAGACTCAGAAGTGCATGCAGAACCACCAGTTGAAAGTGGACAGGAGTTCCTGACCAGTGGAAAAGAATACACAGAACCATGCAAAACTTGGTAAGACAAAGGAACTAGGGGGACAAAGGAGTGCTAGCAGAGCTGGACCTGACCTCAAAGTGTAGGGGAACGGAAGCAGGGGTCCGGTACCCACCCACGGGCAAGTGCCTGAGCAACAGGAGAAACTTTAAAGGCTGAGAATGAAACAGCTGATCTGTGGCAGCCTAAATGGAATGAGAATCAGGCAGTCCTTGCCACAGTCATACATATCCTGACAGGGACACAGGTACCCTGGAAGGAGCAGCGGCTGGGAGCTGGAGTTTAGGGATTGTGGAGCAATCCCAGGGCAAGCACTCCTGCTGGCTGCAGAGAGACACCTCAAGAGGATGTGAGGGAGGAGATTGTGGTGGGAAATGCCTGTGGAGGAAAGCTGGGAAGCTGCAGAAGCAAGGCAATGCTGCCGAGTCACATGTAGGTGGTGGAGCCATCACATAGCCTCTCTCGCCCCACACGCCAGCATGGCAGCTGAACAATAGAGAGGCTGGCCCATCAAACGCCTGATGCAATGAACTAGAGTAGGATCACACCCAGGGTGCCCCTTTAGGTGTCTGATGTGTCAATCTACAGAGTAGGACCCCAGCCAGGGGGGTCCCTCTCTGTGCCTGACCTGCCAAACAATAGCAAAAGACCCCAGGCAAGGGAGCACTCTAACGGGCTCCCCTGAATGGGCGGAGCTATAGACAAAGGCTGGCAAAAGAGGCCTTCTGATGGTCAGCTACAAGAGGCTCCAAAAACAGACTCTGATAGGGCCATAACTCCTACGGCAGAGGCAGTCCGTGTGCCTGCACACTTGGCACCACGAGGCTATCCAGCTCCATGCTCAACCCTCACTGGGACAGAGCTGCCACAGACAATAACAGTTTTGCGTCTATGCAGCACAGGGTTGCTTCGGTCATGTCCAACTCTTTGCGACCCTGTAGACTGTGGCCTGCCAGGCTTCTCTGTCCGGGGAGTTCTCCAGGCAAGAATACTGGAACACATTGGCCAATACCAGTTGCCATGCCCTTCTAGAGCACTGTATTTCCTGCTGCCCTAGCTGCCAACTCCCCTGAGTACCTGGTGCTGCCAGAACCCCTATGACCCAAGCAGCTGCACCACCTCCACACCTGGGCCTCACAGGGGCAAACCCAAGTCCTCCAGGGCAGCCTCAGGAGTGAACCCCAGGGGACAACCCTCATGCAGAGGTGGAACTAAAACCACAATTGAAACCCAGGGGCAGTGTGGCTAAGGAAGAAGACCCAAAACCTTCCCAGCAGCTGTACAAACTGCAGATTAAATTCACACTATCAACTAGGCAGACTCAGTGTCTATGGAATAAATAAGGATATTGAGAGCTCCCACAAAAGAAAATGCACTAATTCTGATAGCTGTGGACATTGGAAGCAAGAAAACACAGGAGTAGGATCTGAATAGGATCTGAGCTGCCCCCACAGCAGGTCCAGTGATCAGCAGTGTTGGAGGGCATCCTAGGGAGGTGAGGTGGACTGTGACTCCCAGTGAGGAAAAGGATTCTGGCAGCAGTGACTCAAGAAAAACATTAATTATTCTTGTGTTTTGACTTGTTCTGTAGATTCTTTTGGATTTTTTTTCTTTTCTTTTTCCTTCCCCCCATCACAATTGCAGTTGTCGATTTTATTGGCACTATGAAATCTAATTAAGCTTTTTTTTTTTTTTTAATTTTCCCAGTCACATATTTTTTATTGTTTTCTCAGTCACAGTTTAACCTGCCTGTACATTGGGCTTTTGCAGTTCTGTGTAGTTTTGGGGGCTTTTTTTTTTTTTTTGGTTTTTCTCTTTTTTTAATTTTTTAAATCTATTGTTATTGTTCTACATTTATTCCTTTGTTCAGTTTTCCTACTGTTCTTTTCTCCTTGCAGTTTATCTTTAATGTATATAAATCTTCTTTATCTAGCTCTATTCAACTTTGCTGTACTTTACTTTCATTGGACTCTTGATTTTGCTTATGGGTATATATGTGTATGTGTATATTCAGTTACACTTTTTACTGTTGTTATAAACCTCTGCCTATACATTGGGCTTTTGCAGTTCTGTGGAATTTTCCTTTTTTCTTTTCTTTTCTATGTTTTATAATTTTAATTTTTAAACATATTATAGTTTTTCTACGCTTAATCCTTTCCTTGATTTTGCTACTGTTCTTTCCCCCCTTGCGGTTAATCTTTAATGTATATAGATCCTCTTCATCTACCTCTGTTTAACTTTCCATGTATTTGTTATTTTTGTTTTCATTGCTTTATTCCCCACTTGGCACCTTGCTTTAGTTCTGTTTTCCAGTTTGTGCTTTAGTTAGTTTTATTCTTAACTGGTAAATATAATTTTGTATTTCCTTTGTTTGCTGGGTCAATCTACTGTACTTTATTTTTACTGTACTGTTTTGACTTTGCTTATGGGTATATAGGTATATCTGTATATTCCATTTGCCTGATTTTGTAAATGTCATTTGCCTGCGGTTCTCCTTTGGTTTCTCATTTTCGGGTATTTGTTTTAATCTCACTTAATGCCATAACAAGCCACTTGTGCAATCTTCATCCCTGACCAGAGGTCAAGCCCTGAGCCTTTGGCATGGGAGCTCTGACTCCAAGACCCTAGACTACCAAAGAATTAACCCTAGGGAGTATCAAATAGAACTCATACAAAGGAAACCACTTGAATACAAGACCTGGCATCACCCAATCACCAGCAGCACCCTGTGCAGGATGCCTCATCTAAACAACAAACAAAACAAAAATACAAACCCAATCATCAGCAGACAGGATTGCCACCTCACTCAGCATTGCCCATCACTGGAAAAACAAACCAAAAACTCAGCACAAATCTCACCTTATACAAAGCTTAAACAAACCAGGGAACCAACCTTAGGAGGGCAGAAACCAAAAGGAATAAAGAATTCAACCTTGAAGCCCAGGAAAAGGAGACCTCAAACACAGTAAGTAAAAAGAAAAAAATAAAAATAATGAAAAGGGGGGAGGGGAACTAAGATGGCAGAGGAATAGGACGGGGAAACCACTCTCTCCCCAATAAATACACCAAAAGAACTTTTAAAGACCGCGCAAACTCCATAAAACAGGATCTACATGCTGGCAGAGGACATCGGGCATCTGAAGAGACGGCCCATTGCTGACGAGAGGAGGTAGGACAAAAAAAAAAAAGAGAGAGAAAAAAGTAAAGGGAGAGACAGAGTTGGGGGTGGGGATCCGTCCCGGAAGGGGAGTCTGGAATAAAGAGGAAAAAAAAAAAAAAGAGGAGAAAGGTTTCCGAATACCAGGGAGAATTCTCTCGGGCGGATTTGCGGTGAATCTTGGAGAGCAAGATAGCTGGGAGTAAAAGCAGATTAATAATTAAGCCCTGCAAGCTACATTTCTGGCTGGAAGGCACAGGGAAGCGGCTGCGGCGGACGCCCCACCCCCCACTAGCCAAAGCAGACTGCTCAGGGAGGGGCGGGCCGCGCGCTCAGGGAACGGAGCAGCCTGAGCGACCCAACCCAGGGGGCTAACCGGAGATAGACTGAGAAGTAGCTTTCCCCAGGAAGAGGCCCCTGCCAGGCCCACGCAGAACAAGGAGAGGTGTGGAGTCAGCAGAGAGGCGGCTGGCCGGGTGGCACAGAACAAAGGGCGTGCGGAGTCGGCAGAGAGGCAGCCGGCCGGGTGGCACAGAACAAAGGGCGTGCGGAGTCGGCAGGGAGGCGGCCGGCCGAGGAGATCTGGGCGCCTGTGGGCTGCGGCCCAGGCCCCGCCCGAGTGCAGCGGGCATAACCCAGCCTCAGCGAGACCAAAGGGTGAGGCGGAGTCGGCAGGGAGGCGGCCGGCTGGGCGGAGCTGGGCGCCTTCGGGCTTCGGACAGACCCAACCCCTGCCCAAGACCAGCGGGCATAGCCCAGCCCCAGCGAGGCTTCCTCGGCCAAATTGCACACAGAGCTAGGTGCTAACCAAGACTACTGGGGATTCTGGATGGATCGGAGCTCTGCACACCTAAGAAGACGTGCTTAGCTGCACGTCGGGAAAGCCGAGCGGTTGGGCCGGGGGAGGGGAGAAGCCGCACTCCCCAACTGCGCCGGGCGGACTACAGAGAGCCGAGCAGAAGGGGCGGGGGAAGCGCACTCAGCAGGAGCAGGGCAAACTCCAGAGCTCTGAATAGACACATAAAAGACCAGCAAACAGAAGACGCTTAAGCTAGCAGAGGCAACAGGTTTGGAGTCTATAGACCATGAGAAGTACAAGCCGGACCCAAGGAATTGTCTGAAAAATAAACTTACCCCTCCCAGTACGCACCAGCACCAGAGAAAGCCTTAGTTATAACTGTACTAGGAACATCTTTTAAATTTTTAAAACTTTTTTATACCCTTTTTTTTCTTTTTTAGAATTTTTAAGTCCCCTATAACCTTGTTATTTTCTTTTTTTTTCTTTCTTTCTTTTCCTTTATTTTTATTTTCCCCTTTTTTTAGATTTTTTTTTAGAATTTTTAAGTCCCCTATAACCTTGTTATTTTCTTTTTTTTCCTTTCTTTTCCTTTATTTTTATTTCCCCCTTTTTTTTAATCTCCTCTTTCTCCCTTATTGCATTCTCCGTCCTATCTCCTTTCTTACCTTTTATATCTCCACTTTATTCCCCTTTTTAAAAATTTTTTTTTTTACTGATTTTTGTTGTTGTTGGTGTTGTTGTATTTTCTTCTTTATCATTCTTTCTTTCATAATAGTACTTTTGAGAATCCAGTCTTTACTCTAGATTTTTAATCTTTGCTTATTAGTATTTGGTATCAACTTTGTACCTTTAAGGATCC
>ML660765.1:33771819-33811621 GCA_007570785.1 Antilocapra americana | reverse complement strand
TTTTTTTTTTTTTTGTTTGTTTTTGTTTTTGTTTTTCTTTCTCTTCCTTATCTTTCTTTCTTTTTCTTTGTAATAGTATTTTGAGAATCCCGTCTTTACTCTAGATTTTTAATCTTTGCCTATTAGTATTGGGTATCAACTTTGTACCTTTAAGGACCCAAGCTCCAATACTCATCGTTACCTTGGAGTGAGATCAGTGGCTTGACTGCTCTCTCCCCATTCTTGTCTCTCCTTTTTTCTTTTTTTTTTCTTTTTCTTTTCTCTTTTCTTCTCCTACCAAGACACCTTCAACGTCCTCTCCCTCTGTATCTTCTCTACCCAACTCTGGGACTCTGCTTGAGAGTTACCAGCTGTGAAGAACACTGAAATAACTGACCACTGGCTGGATCTGTCTCTATCCATCTGACTCTCTCCTTTCTCTCTCTGGTCAATTCTGTCTCCTTCCACACTCTTCACATTTCGATATAACTCTGTGAACATCTCCAAGGGATCCAGGCTGTGGAGGGCACACAGAGGAGCAATCACTGGCCACTTCACTCCCTCACCATCGGATTCCTCTCTTCTCCTTCTCGTCCATGCCATGTAACTTTGTGTACCTGACAGGGTGTCCCTCACTGTGAAGAAACTTCTCATCACTAAACTAGAGGTTCTGCCACCATCAGTGCAGAGATAAAAGAGCCCTGAGGCTACTGGAAGACAGGAGACTAAACCCAGACCCTGAGAATTCCAGAAAACTCCTGGATCCAAGGGTTAATTAATCGATAGGAACTCATCAACCTCCTCCATACCAAAACTGAAATTAATCAACCCCCAAGGGCCAACAAGCTCCAGAGTAAGATATACCAAGCAAATTCACCAGCAACGTAAGAACACTGCCAGGAGCTTCAATACACAGGTTGCCCAAGGTCAAACCAAGTCCACCGACACCTCAAATCTCTTTACTGGACACTCCATTGTTAGTTACAGCGAGGAAACCCAGATCCACCCACCAGAACACCACACAAGCTTTCCCATCCAGGAAACTTCTACAAACCACACATCTAACCCCTCCCATAGTGAGGAACCCCCACAATAAAGGGGCAACACAGCAAGATAAACAAGATGAAAAGGCAGAGAAATACCCAGCAAGTAAAAGAACAGGATAAATACCCCCTAGACCAAATAAAAGACGAAGAGATAGGATGTCTACCTGACAAAGAATTCCGAATAAGGATAGTGAATATGATCCAAAACCTGGAAAATAAGTTGGAGCTGCAGTTCAATAACCTGCAGGCAAGGATTGAGAAGATGCAGGTAAGCTTTAACAAAGACTTAGAAGAAATGAAAAAGAGTCAAAATACAATAAATAATGCAATAAATGAGATCAAAAACACCCTGGAGGGAACCAACAGTAGAATAACAGAGATAGAAGACAGGATAAGTGAGGTAGAAGACAGAATGGCAGAAATAAATGAAACAGAAAGGAAAAATGAAAAAAGAATTAAAAGAAATGAGGACAATATTAGAGACCTCTGGGACAATATTAAACGCACCAATATTCGAATCATAGGAGTCCCAGAAGAAGAAGACAAAAAGAAAGACCATCAGAAAATCCTTGAAGAGATAATTGTTGAAATTTTCCCTAAATTGGGGAAGCAAATAGCCACTCAGGTCCAAGAAACACAGAGAGTCCCAAATAGAATGAACCCCAAACGGAACACCCCAAGACACATATTAATCAAATTAACAAATATCAAATACAAAGACCAAATATTAAAAGCAGCAAGGGAGAAGCAAAAAATAACTCACAAGGGGAATCCCATAAAGATAACAGCTGATCTCTCAACAGAAACGCTTCAGGCCAGAAGGGAATGGCAGAGCATTCTTAAAGTGATGGAAGAAAACAATCTACAACCCCAATTACTGTACCCAGCAAGGATCTCATTCAAATTTGAAGGAGAATTCAAAATTTTCTCAGACAAGCAGAAACTGAGAGAATTCAGTAACACCAAACCAGCCCTCCAACGAATGCTAAAGGAACTTGCCTAGATAGGAAACACGGATGGGATAGATAATCTGGAACCCAAAACAATAAAATAAATGGCAACGGGACCATACTTATCAATAATTACCTTAAATGTAAACGGGCTGAATGCCCCAACCAAAAGACAAAGATTGGCCGACTGGATACAGAAACAAGATCCCTATATATGTTGTCTACAAGAGACCCACCTCACACCTAGGGACACATATAGACTGAAAGTTAAAGGCTGGAAAAAGATATTCCATGCGAATAAAGACCAAAAGAAAGCAGGAGTGGCAATACTCATATCAGATAAAGTAGACTTTAAAATAAAGGCAGTGAAAAGAGATAAAGATGGACATTACATAATGATCAAAGGATCAATCCAGGAAGAAGAAATAACAATTATAAATATTTATGCACCTAACATAGGAGCTCCACAATATGTAAGGCAAATGCTAACAAGTATGAAAGGGGAAATCAACAACAACACAATAATAGTGGGAGACTTTAATACACCACTCACACCAATGGATAGATCAACTAGACAGAAAAGTAACAAGGAAATTCAAACTTTAAATGATACAATAGATCAACTAGACCTAATTGATATCTATAGGTCATTCGACCCCAAAACAAGGAATTTCACCTTTTTCTCAAGTGCACACGGGACCTTCTCCAGGATAGATCACATCCTGGGCCATAAATCTAACCTTGATAAATTCAAAAATATTGAAATCATCCCAAGCATCTTTTCTGACCACAATGCAGTGAGATTAGATATCAACTACAGGAGAAAACCTCTCAAAACTTCCAACATATGGAGGCTCAACAACACACTGCTGAATAACCAACAAATCGCAGAAGAAATTAAAAATGAAATTCAGTTATGCATGGAAACGAATGAAAATGAAAACACAACAGCTCAAAACCTATGGGACACTGTGAAAGCAATGCTAAGGGGAAAGTTCATAGCAATACAAGCTCACCTCAGGAAACAAGAGAAAAATCAAATAAATGACCTTACTATACACCTAAAGCAACTAGAAAGGGAAGAGATGCAGAAGCCCAGGTCTAGTAGAAGGAAAGAAATCTTAAAGATCAGGGCAGAAATTAATGCAAAGGAATCAAAAGTGACCATAGCAAAAATCAACCAAGCCAAAAGCTGGTTCTTTGAGAAGATAAATAAAATTGACAAACCATTAGCCAGACTCATCAAGAAACAAAGGGAGAAGAACCAAATCAACAGAATTAGAAATGAAAACGGAGAGATCACAACAGAAAACACAGAAATACAAAGGATCATAAGAGACTATTATCAGCAACTATATGCAAATAAACTGGACAACCTGGATGAAATGGACAAATTCCTAGAAAAGTAGAACTTTCCAAGACTAAACCAGGAAGAGATAGATAATATTAATAGACCCATCACAAGCACGGAAATTGAAACCGTAATCAGAAATCTTCCAAAAAACAAAAGCCCAGGACCAGATGGCTTCACAGCTGAATTCTACTAAAAATTTAGAGAAGAGCTAACACCTATTCTACTCAAACTCTTCCAGAAAATTGCAGACGAAGGTAAACTTCCAAACTCATTCTATGAGGCCACCATCACCCTAATTCCAAAACCCGACAAAGATGCCACAAAAAAAGAAAACTACAGGCCAATATCACTGATGAACTTAGATGCAAAAATCCTCAACAAAATTTTAGCAAATAGAATCCAACAACACATGAAAAAGATCATACATCATGATTAAGTAGGCTTTATCCCAGGGATGCAAGGTTTCTTCAATATTCGTAAATCAATCAATGTAATACACCACATTAACAAATTGAAAAATAAAAATCACATGATTATCTCAATAGATGCAGAGAAAGCCTTTGACAAAATTCAACATCCATTTATGATAAAAACCCTCCAAAAAGTAGGAATAGAAGGAACATACCTCAACATAATAAAAGCTATATATGACAAACCCACAGCAAACATTATCCTCAATGGTGAAGAGCTGGAAGCATTCCCCCTGAAATCAGGAACAAGACAAGGGTGCCCACTCTCACCACTACTTTTCAACATAGTCTTGGAAGTCTTGGCCACAGCAATCAGAGCAGATAAAGAAATCAAAGGAATCCAGATTGGAAAAGAAGAAGTAAAACTCTCTCTGTTTGCAGATGACATGATCCTCTATATTGAAAACCCTAAAGACTCTACGAGAAAATTACTAGAGCTAATCAGTGAATATAGCAAAGTTTCAGGATACAAAATCAACACACAGAAATCCCTGGCATTCCTATACACTAACAGTGAGAAATCAGAAAGAGAAATTAAGGAAACAATCCCATTCACCATCGAAACAAAAAGAATAAAATACTTAGGAGTATTTCTACCTAAAGAATCAAAAGACTTGTATATAGAAAACTATAGAACACTGATGAAAGAAATCAAGGAGGACACAAACAGATGGAGAAATGTGCCGTTTTCGTGGATTGGAAGAATCAATATAGTGAAAATGAGTATACTACCTAAAGCAATCTATAGATTCAATGCAATTCCTATCAAGCTACCAGAGGTCTTCTTCAAAGAATTAGAACAAATAATTTCTCAATTTGTATGGAAATACAAAAAACCTCGTATAGCCAAAGCAATCTTGAGAAAGAAGAATGGAACTGGCGGAATCAACCTACCTGACTTTAGGCTATACTACAAATCCACAGTCATTAAGACAGTATGGTACTGGCACAAAGACAGAAACATAGATCAATGGAACAGAATAGAAAGCCCAGAGATAAATCCACGCATCTATGGTCACCTTATCTTTGACAAAGGAGGCAAGAATATACAATGGAGAAAAGACAACCTCTTTAACAAGTGGTGCTGGGAAAACTGGACAGCCACTTGTAAAAGAATGAAACTAGATCACTTTCTAACACCATACACAAAGATAAACTCAAAATGGATCAAAGATCTAAGCATAAGACCAGAAACTATAAAACTCCTAGAGGATAACATAGGCAAAACACTCTCTGCCATAACCCAAAGCGGGATACTCCATGACCCACCTCCCAGAATATTGGAAATAAAAACACGAATAAACAAATGGGACCTAATTAAAATTAAAAGCTTTTGCACAACAAAGGAAACTATAAGCAAGGTGAAAAGACAGCCTTCAGAATGGGACAAAATAATAGCCAATGAAACAACAGACAAACAATTAATCTCAAAAATATACAAACAACTCCTGCAGCTCCATTCTAGAAAAATAAACAACCCAATTAAAAAGTGGGCCAAAGAACTTAACAGACATTTCTCCAAAGAAGATATAAAAATGGCTAACAAACACATGAAAAGATGCTCAACATCACTCATTATCAGAGAAATGCAAATGAAAACTACAATGAGGTACCACTTTACACCAGTCAGAATGGCTGCCATCCAAAAGTCTACAAGCAATAAATGCTGGAGCGGATGTGGAGAAAAGGGAACCCTCTTACACTGTTGGTGGGAATGCAAACTAGTACAGCCACTATGGAAAACAGTGTGGAGGTTCCTTAAAAAACTGCAAATAGACCTGCCATATGACCCAGCAATCCCACTGCTGGGCATATACACCGAGGAAACCAGAATTGAAAGAGCCACGTGTACCCCAATGTTCATCGCTGCCTTGTTTACAATAGACAGGACATGGAAGCAACCTAGATGCCCATCAACTGACGAATGGATAAGAAAGCTGTGGTACATATACACAATGGAATATTACTCAGCATTAAAAAAAAATTCATTTGAAGCAATTCTACTCAGATGGACGAAACTGGAGCCCATTATCCAGAGTGAAGTAAGCCAGAAGCAAAAACAACAATACAGTATATTAACGCATATATATGGAATTTAGAAAGACGGTAACGAGAACCCAACATACAAGACAGCAAAAGGAACGCAGATGTATAGAATAGACTCGTGGACTTTGTGGATGAGGGTAAGGGTGGGATGATATGGGAGAAGGGCATTGAAGCATGTTAATTTTCATATGTCTAATCAATCGCCAGCCCAGGATTGATGCTCGGGGCTGGTGCAGCGAGATTTCCCGGGGGAGTGGAGGGAAGAGGGAGGGGGGTTCCGGAGGGGAAGCATATGTAAACCCATGGTGATATCATGACAATGTATGGCAAAAACAATTAATAAAAAAAAATAATGAAAAGGCAGAGAAATACTACACAAATGAAGGAACAAACCAGAAACACAGAAGTCCAAATAAATGAAGAGGTAATAGGCCAACTAACTGGAAAAGAATTCAGAATAATGATAGTAAAAATGATGAAAAACCTTGAAAACAAAATGGAGAAAATGCAAGAATCAACTAATAAAGATCTAGAAGAATTAAAGAATAAACATACAGAGACAAACAACACAATTACTGAAATTAAAAATACTCTAAAAGGAAACAATAACAGAATATCTGAACCAGAAGAACAAATCAGTGAGCTGGAAGATAAAATGGTGGAAATAACTTGTGAAAAACAGAATAAAGTAGAAAGAATGAAAGGAACTGAGGACAGTCTCAGAGTCCTCTGGGACAATCAAATGTACCACACTCGAATTACAGGGGTCCCAGAAGAAGAGACAAAGAAAGGGTATGAGAAATGTTTGAAGAGACTATAGTTGAAAACATTCCCAACGTGGAAAATGAAATAGTCAATCAAGTCCAAGAGGCACAAAGAATCTAATACAGGATAAACCCAAGGAGAAACATGCCCAGACACTTACTTATCAAACTGATGAAGATAAGTATCAGTTAAGTGAACCAGGTGTGGAGGCGGTGCAGCTGCTTGGGTCACAGGGGTTCTGGCAGCACCAGGTACTGATATAAGTATAAGATATAAGTAGTATCTTCCTACTAAACGTGTAGGAAGAATATTAAAAGCAGCAAGGGAAAAAAAAAAAAATAAAAGCAGCAAGGGAGAAGCAGCAAGTAACATACAAGGGAAACCCCATACGTTTAACAGTTGATCTTGCAGCAGAAACTCTACATGCCAGAAGGGAATGGCAGGATATATATTATATTGTATGTATAACATATATATATATATATATAAAATAAACATATATTTATAACATATAATATAATATATAATATATATAAATAAAATGAATTTAATGAAAATAAAATAAATTATATATATATTTATATTATATATATAAGTTCACAGTAAGTTCAATATATATAATATATATGATATACTATATAATAATGTATTAATATTATATATTATAATTATATATAATATATATAAGTTCACAATAAGCTCAATACATATATTATATATCATATGCATATATACATATTATATATATACGTTCACAATAAGTTCAATATGTTTACAATATATTGTGAACTTATTGTGAACACTGGTCTAATTGTGAACAGTAGCTATTAAAGCCTATATGGAACAAATTTTCTGCTTCTTGCAACATGTGTTTTGAGATAAATCACTGCCATTTCATTTGTTCACTCATGTCATAAAGATTGCATTCCTACTAGAGCCCCAACATGGGTAATGAACATACAGTAGACAACAAAGTAGGCGGCTGTATTTGGCTACCTGCCCTATTAAAGAAAAAAAAGAGAGAGAGAGAGAAACTCTGAAGGGCCAAAACTTCTCAAAGCAACAATACTGCCATTACTAGTAGCACTGAAAGTTCTCTCCCTGCCAGACTGCGATATTCTTTAAAAAGACAAAGCAGAGGGAACAAGAAGCCAGGCACTCATTTTTCCCAAAGAATGGAGTATACCTTTACTTTCTGCCATTATTTTCATTGTTATGGTCACCTTTTATCATGGTTTTCTAAAGTCTAATGCTTGCCAGGGTTTTCCCTGAAAAAAGGCATATTAAAAGATAGAAATGGGAAGGAGACAGAGGAAATATATCTAGTTTATTAATTATGGTACTGTGTCTTCAAGGGGCCTGGTGGAAGAGAGTTTCTGTGTCCTCTTAAAGCTGCTAGAACAACAAGCTACCTTGTTTGCTACCTGTGCTTCTAGGAAGTCATCTTCCCATTTAGCTGCTAAACAAAAAAGCCAGCAGTTGAATACTTAGGATTTTAGTAATTTCTGAAAGAATAATTAAAGTAATATAGCTTCATCTCACCTCTAATGTAGTGAAATTAAAAGATGCTTGCTCCTTGGAAGAAAAGCTATGACAAACCTAGACAGAATATTAAAAAGCAGAGACATTACTTTGCCGACAAGGGTCCATGTAGTCAAAGCTATGGTTTTTCCAGTAGTCATGTATGAATGTGAGAGTTGGACTACAAAGAAAGCTGAGCACCAAAGAACTGATGCTTTTGAACTGTGGTGTTGGAGAAGACTCTTGAGAGTCCCTTGGATTGCAAGGAGATCAAACCAGTCCATCCTAAATGAAATCAGTCCTGAATATTCATTAGAAGGACTGATGCTGAAGCTCCAATCCTTTGTCCACCTGATGTGAAGAACTGACTCATTGGAAAAGACCCTGATGCTGGGAAAGACTGAAGGCGGTAGGAGAAAGGGACGACAGAGGATAAGATGGTTGGATGGCATCACTAACTTGACGGACATGAGTTTGAGCGAGCTCTGGGAGTTGGTGACAGACAGGGAAGCCTGGTGTGCTATTGTCTGTGGGGTTGCAAAGAGGCGAACATGACTAAGTGACTGAAATGAATGTAGTGAAAAAACTGCCTCTTTACAGGACTTACGTCAGTTACTGCTACCAACGATACGTACTGCTGCTAAAACTTCAGATTAAAGTTTAACGATTATTTTTTGAATGTTTATAACATGCCAGGCACTGTGCTGCTTTCACATTACTGACTTTCTTAACTGTTAAGAATGTGTTCTAAGTCTTCGAAAGTAAAAGCAAATCTCTCCTTACTACAGAAAAGAAGACTATGGCTCAGAAAGTGCAAGCAATTTGTCTAACAGCATAGAAAAGCAGACCTAGAATTGAGTGCAGTTCTTCTTAATCAAAAGAAAAAATAGATATTAAAAATATATGACTTTAAAATATATTGTATGTATGCTCTACAGAATGCATCCATTCACTGATTGGCTATTCCAAACATCACTATATTCAACATCTTTCATATTTTAGCAATAATTTATACTTTATAGGAAGTTTTCAAATACACTGGCTTGTTTAAGCATCAAAACTGTTCATTAAGAAAAACAAGGCAAAGACCATTATTCGCATGGACAGAGAAAGAAGTTAAACTTTAGGAAACAGATTTGTCTGATGTGGTTTCCTCCAATTGCTAGAATCAGGGCTCGCTCTCTTGTATCTAGCAATAAATCATTCACCCCCAACTTGTCTCTTATTATGTCACCAGAAGTTAATGCCTGGTAACCCCCAACTGTTACCAGAACTCAGAAATTCCTATGATGCAGCCTGGAATGCATCTAAATATAAAAACGAGTAGTGTCATACATGGGGAAAGGGAAAGTCAGCATGGGAACAAGCTGAGTGAACCCCTCTGGGTGATTTCGAGAAAGAAAAAGTTTGTTTCCTATTCAAAAAGTAACCTAGTGAGATGAGAATTTCCCAGAAAGGAATTCAGACAGTGTAACAGACAAATACCTCCCCCTTCTTTTAAGTCATGGAGAATAAAATAAGTGAGAGAGAATAAGTTTGGACCACATAGTCTGTTGTCTTGTGGAAGCAGAAGAAAGCAAATTTGACAGCACTGGCTGGAACAAAGCCATCATAGAACACAAAATCTTGGAGCTGAAAGGGCCTTCAAAATCACCCATTCCAACCTTGCAAAATCCCTAATATATGACGATCCTGCTTCTGCTTGAACCTCTGATGAGAATACATTTATTAAGCTCTGAGTAGGTTTATTGCAAAACAGGGTAGTGTTCATTTTTAGAAATTCATCAGCTCATAAATTGCATCCATGGTTCTTAATTACCTCTCAAGAGTCTCACTGAATAAATATAAACTTTTTTTAACTCATTAAGAACCTCAAGTATGTACAGAGAGTTACCTCATATCATCTTGAGTCTTTCCTTCTCCAAGCTAAATAAATATCTGTCACTCTATCAACTTTTACTCATGACACAATGTTCTAATTCCTTTACAATTAAGTCATTTGTTTTTTAACTAAAAGGTTTGTTAACACTAAAGTCCTACCTGTATCCTTGATAAGGATTGGAAAATGAGGCTATCACCAAGCAAACCTAATGGACAAGATCTTCAGGTAATTGCTATTTCTAACACATATAACTTATTTACCCCATGAAATTATAAGTCACAAAAGTTACTCTAATTACAGAAAATAATAATTTAGTCATTTGTTTTAGCATTTCACCCAGAAAATAAAAATACCTTGGATTTCATTCCTTCCTCTTTCATCCACTTCTTACATTTAATCTTCTCTCTTAAACGACTCCTTCTGTCACATGTGATTACCTTGAGAGGATCGTTGGGGAAAATCAGCCCCCAGCACCAGTAAGAACCTAAAGGTCTGCTTTTCACACTTGTACTTTGTCTCATTTTCTCCCTTTCTTCTCTCAGTGTTACAGTCAGTGCTTAACCCTTTAATATTGAGGAACAGAAAGCATTCTTACATTCAGGAATAAAATAAATTATTCATTCAGCCAAGAAATATGATTAAGTATCTACTATATACAAGGCATTGCCCTGGGCACTAAAAATCAATGGAGACACCTGCTTAGAGACTTCAACTCTGGATTTTTAACTAATAAAAATAGCTAGTGTTTATTGTACATTTTGCACATGTAAATATTATGTTAAGTAAGCACTTTCATGCCTTATATAAATTCACCTTCATATAATTTCATGAATAATGTTATTTTAATTCTACAGATGAATAATATGATGCTTAAAGTAGTTAGAAGTGTGTCAATCTACCACAGTTCATCAGTGGAGTATTTATAAACTAAATCTAAGATCATCCAATGCCAAACAAGGTCCAACATTTCCCCACCAGACTATAATAAATATGTTGCATTATTTAGGATATAATTTCAGCAGTCATTGTTACAACTCCCTCTTAACCTGCTCAGTTTTATATTTTCTTCAATTATTTAAGTTGAAAATTACATCTTATTGTAGAGAAGTGTAGTTTATTCTGCCCAGAGGTAGCTGTTGAGTTCATGGCCCATTTAATCAGCCAAGGACAGAGAGATCCGTCAGAGTTCCAGACAGTCAGACACCGCTGATTTAAAGTTGTTTAGAACACATTTTGAATTTCATTGAACAAATAATACACCACTTCATAAAGCATTAATGATCTTCACAGGCACTCACAGCACAATGGAATGGAATTCAACAGCAATTTAAAAGATTCCATAAAAAACAGAAATAAAAGCCACTGTTTTCCATACCTAAAGCTAATATGCTAGAGGAATTGATTTGATAATTGTTGCCTTAACTGCTGATCTAAACTCCTCCCCAGGAATTTTAGTTTCCTTTTGTTATTTATAGTACTAGTGCTGAAAGATCTGTTTTCAAAAGAGCATCAAAACAAATAGATACAAAATAAACACATGTCAAAGCTTATATTTAACTCTTGAAAGAGAGAATGAGTAAGATGTTACTTTAGATTCTCAAATGAAAATCTGAAGGAAGGTAACTGTATCGGCCCATCACGAACACTGAAATAAATGAGCTTAGTAGATGCACAACAGGCACAACTGGGCAACCTGCACAGGTCAAAAACCAAGGGAATCTCCACTGGACACAATTTACATTGCTATAGGCAAGATTCTGTGCATACCTATGACTGTAGTGCATCAGGATCCTCCAGGCAAGAATACTGGAGTGAGTTGCCATGCCCTCCTCCAGGAGATCTTCCCAACCCAGGGACAAACCCAGGTCTCCCACACTGCAGGTCTCTAAGTCTTTACCATCTGAGCCACCAGGGAAGCCCTTTCTACAACTTACAGACCTAGCTCAAATATAATGAAAAGCAGAGATGATCTGGAGAGGAACAGGACACTCAAGAAGTCACTCAATAATCTTTTGGCTCATTTACAATCTTCCATAGTTTTTCCCTTTACTAGAGTCTTATTTTACATGAAGTTTAATTTTATGGAATTGTGCTGATGTACATGTGAAATTTTAAAATTTCACAGTCCACTGTCATTCTGGATTCCTTTTTACTATCCTAGCTACCTGATATATATCACACCACCTTAGTAGAAAGCAGCCTTGGGAAGCTTGCCAACAGCATTCAGTATCTGATAGAATATGATGCATCTTCTCTTCTCCATTAAAAAGTTAAGGACACCTAACCTTGAACCCTTTCTTCCTCATTTTCTGACAGGTTTCCAGAGTGCCAGCACTGTCCTTTAACTCTGCATTATGTTTTGCCCATTGGTATAGCTAATAAGCATTTTTTTTTAAGCACATTTAAACGGCAAATAAATTCCTGTTTGAGAACAAGCTAGGGAACATACAAGAATACACATTTTCAACTTCTCAAAATGCAGACGTTTTCTCCAAATACAGATACATGTCAGTGTATTTTAGATAGAAATAATACATTCATTCATTTAACAAATATTTTCTGAGCGTCAATTGATTGGTGTAGACATGATCTCTCTTTTCAAGGTCCTTTTAGTCAAAGGACAGAGATAGCTTTACTTGTTGCTAAATCTGGAATTACTTATTATTTTAAAATACAAGGTTCTGTGTGTTTTAGGTAAAGAGAGGCCAAGAGATCAGGAGATATCTGCCATTAAAAAGAGAGTCTGTTACTCTCACAGATCAGAAGAAAATGAAGAAAATAATGATATCACATGTGGGCTCCACTAGGAAAGCACTGGGGTTGGTCAGGAGGAGAGGAAGACAGGGAAATAAGAACTGGACTCTTCATAGTGGTTTCTATGGGAAGGAATGGAAGAGGTGGAATAAGCACACTTAGGATTGGCTGGTTTGAATGATTCCAGTGGTCTCTGAGGGTATAAGGCCGTCCCTAGTTGTCTGGGACCTGGCTCTGGGGTAATTAAGGCAAATGGATACTGGTGCAGAGCCCCAGGATTGAGGTGGTTGAGAATGTGGGCTCTGGAATTGTTGGTATACATTGGAAAAGCCTGCTCTTGGAGGAGTGGTTTACTAGGTCAAAGAATTGGTTAACTCTGGGAGGACTGTACCTCCAGGGTTAGCAAGGCTCCTGATGTCAAAGTATCAGAAGATAGAAAATAAAAGGGAAAATAAAAGGGATAGCTTATACACTCAGACCTAACTTTTTTTCTTTCATCAATATGAAATTTTTTTCTTTCAACAATATGAAAATTTGATGGCAACATAAGCAGTGAGCTGGCAAAGAAAGGAAGAGAAGGAAGAAAACAAGAAATGATACCATCTTCAATGACATTTTTTAAAAAAGGTCAGAAACCTTTGTGATCCTTTCCAGTTTCTTATAACAGGGATAAGATGGACAAGTGCAACAAATTGTGATGCCAGAAAGAAAAAAAAAAAATAACAGCAACTAATCAGGGTTTGTTTATCATGAGCCACACACTAGGCTTAGTGCTTCACATGCAGTTATTTTATTTGATGCTTCCAGTAACTCCAATGGCTTTTAGAAAATGAGGCTTACAGAGTTGCAGCAATTTCCCTGAGTTTACGTAGCAAGTTAGTAGAAGAGCTGAGATTTACGCTGAGATGTGATGGTCCCCCGAGTTAGAACTGCTCATTATTACACACACAGATGCACACTTATTTATACATGCACTTATATGGGTATCCACTGGTAGCTCAGTCGGTAAAGAATCTGCCTGCAGTGAAGGAGACCTGGGTGATTTCAATCCCTGGCTTGGGAAGATCCTCTGGAGAAGGAAATGGCAACCCACTCCAGTACTCTTGCCTGGAAAATTCCGTGGACAGAGAAGCGGCTATAGTCCATCGGGTCACAAGAGTTGGACACAAGTAAGTGACTAAACCACCACACAGGTTTTATTGGAGTGAAGAGCAAGGACTACATCGTACATACCACATACAGTAAGACTTTAATATTCTATAATGATTTAGAAATGGAGTATGGGAATTAGATATAGGAGTATTGAAGAGGTAACTATAAATGTCTTTCTTTCAATCATTATAATTGAAAATCTTCATAAATCATAGTCTTTCATAATGAGCATCTTCTAAGTAATCTAACATTATTTTTGATGTTTAAATACCTAGGAAGGCCTTAGTATCATCATTATGAAGATGAGTTGCAACTGAATTATCCTCAAGAAATAGCTAAGGACTTAAATGAATTGACTTTCCCTATTTTAAAAGTTGTAGCTGTTAGTTTGGCTGTGATTTTCTCACCTCTTACTCCTAAAAATGTAGTGACAGGAAATATATATTTATATATATAATGTATACATACACATATATAAACCATATACATGTGTGTTTATATAAAAACCATATATAGAGAGATAGTTGAGGCTCAGAATGGATAGTCCCCAGTTATGCCATAATGGCATATGGATTATTTTGATTTAAAGTTGCTCAAGAAGCAGCTGATGCAAGAAAGATGTTCTGAGCCTCCTCCTCTGTCTCCCTTGAAAGTGGGAAATAAATCTCTCAGATGAAAGGTATGCTCCCTGCATCTGGAGGTAAAAGGACACCTTTTTCATTATCAGAGAGAGGAGCCAAGCAAGGCTGGATAAACAAGCCTCGTTACTTCTTTAATTTACTACCCCAAGCCCAAACTCTACCTAGGATTCTTCACTAATTAAGCAGACAAAGCCTAAGTTTCTTCATCCTCTAAAAAGTTAAGTTCAGGTGTATGGCAACACAGAATTTTAAGAAAAACTTTTTTTTAAAATTTGTATAGAGAAGGGGAAAAAATGTAACACTAGTTTGTTTCCTCCTGCTGCTTAAGAGAGAGAGAAAAAATGTCTGACACTTGCAACCTATTTCCTCTGTTTGGAGACCCCTGGCCTTCCTTCCTGTTACCCTCTCATTTCTAAGAGGCCTCCATGCCCATGAGTTAAGATTTGTTTCTTTTTCTCTTGTTAATCTCTCTTGTGTCAATTTTTATTATTGGTTCAGCCATAAGAACTAAAGAAAAGCAGAGAGGGAAATTTCCCCCTTCCTGACAATATGTATCAAATATATAACATACAAAATAAATATGTAATAACCTGATGTATACCAGATATATTATAGATAATTTGATGTATACATTAAAGGGTTTGATAAAGTGGATTTACTAGTTCTTAAATAATCATCTATTTATCATTAGCTAAAAACTGGATAGGGGAAAAAGAGCCAATGCTTCTGAGATTAAAGAGAATCAAGTGGCAGAGCTTTTAATATGTATATATTCCAAGATCATATACTACAATGGATAGAGTATTGGCTCTGGGCTCAACTGATCTGAGTTTGCCTTCAGGCTACAGCTTTCTAGCTCCATGAATACATTCTAATCTGTTAAAGGGTGGAAATTCCTATTTTATGAGATGGTTGTCAGGATGAAATAAAATAATCCATGTAAAACTCCTTGGAGTTTCTCAGGTAGTTCAGTGATAAAGAATTTGCCTACAATGCAGGAGACATGGGTTTGATCCCTGGGTCAAGAAGATCCCCTAGAGAAAGAAATGGCAACCCACTCTCCAGAATTCTAGCCCAAGAAATTCCATGGACAGAGAAGGCTGACAAGCTACAGTCCATGGGGTCACAAAGAGTTGGACACAGTTTAGCAACTAAAGAACAACTAGAACAAAAACTCCTGTGTTTCAGTTCAGTTGCTAAGTCCTGTTTGACTCTGTGACCCCATGGACTGCAGCACACCAGGCTTCCCTGTACATCATCAACTCCTGGAGATTGTTCAAATTCACGTCTATTGAGTTGGTGATGCCATCAAACCATCTCACCCTCTGTTGTCCCCTTCTCTTCCTTCCTTCAATCTTTCCCAGCATCAAGGTATTTTCCAATGGGTCAGTTCTTCACATCAGGTGGCCAAAGTATTGAAGTTTCAGCTTCAACATCAGTCCTTCCAATGAACACCCAGGACTGATCTCCTTTAGGATGGACTGGTTGGATCTTCTCACAGTCCAAGGGACTCTCAAGCGTCTTCTCCAACACCACAGTTCAAAAGCATCAGTTCTTCCATGCTCACCTTTCTTTATAGTCCAGCTCTCACATTCAAACATGACTACTGGAAAATCATGTACTTTTGATTTTCTACTTTGACTAATACTTTGACTAGATGGGCCTTTGTTGGTAAAGTAACGCCTCTGCTTTTTAATATTCTGTCTAGGTTTGTCATAGCTTTTCTTTCAAGGAGCAAGCATCTTTTAATTTCATGGTTGCAGTCACCATCTGCAGTCATTTTGGAACCCAAGAAAATAAAGTCTCTCACTGTTTTCATTGTTTCCCCATCTATTTGCCATGAAGTAATGGGACCAGATGCCATGATCTTAGTTTTCTGAACGTTGAGTTTTAAGCCAGCTTTTTCACTCTCCTCTTTCACTTTCATCAAGAGGCAAGATCTTCAGTACAGTGTTTAGTTCATATTAATTAAGCATTCAATAAACCCTAGTTATTACTGCCATTAGAGGATGCTGTGGTCCCCCAAAACTAAACATCAAATTTGCCTTTAGTATCCTTTCTTGACCTGTTCTCAGTTGAATTTCTGCACTTCTGATGAAACCAGCACCCCTAGGAAATGATTCACTCACATACAAGTTCCTGGCAATACTGGAACCTGTCTCACTCCATTAATTTCAAGAGGGAAAGTGACTTCGAGCTGAAGAGAAGCAGAGTGTAAAGCGCAACCTTCAAGCCTCAGGCTCAAGAGGCACCGTGGTTCTGAGACAGAGCGCGCTGAGGTAGAATGTGGCAGGCAGTGGCTTAATTAGCTCCAGTAGAAAATGAGATGCTAATTGGTCTCCTCCTGCCAACCCTAGGGACTGACATTCTCCACTTCTTATCAGATGGTCCCTTGAGTCTAATTTCTTTGGACGAAGAGTTGCTGCTTATAACTTGCTCATACCAACAGGAATGTTACTGCTCAGAATTCCAGAGTTTGGTGCAGAGTTGGCTCAGTTCCCAGTTGTGAAGGGAGCAGAGTCCCTTACTGACTGCATGTCAGCTGTTCAGCTTCTGTCCCTTCCACTGTATTCTTTTTCCCTCCAAACTGATCCTGTCCTGGAAGCTTCTTGATTAATTACTAACTCCCAGTTAGATATCACTTTATATTAATAAACATAGGGATAAGCCCAGGCTTCTCACAGTCGACAAACTTTTCTTGTGAAAATTCAAATTGTAACAGCAAAATCACAAGATGTGATGATTGCTAGGATTATGAGTTTTCTAATCACTCAGCCATATTAGGCTGTATAAAAATACACGGTAATCTTTATATGCCCACCATGCTTTCTCAATAAGTATTCCCCTTTTAAAGCTTTGCATCTATATTGCCTGGAAAGAGTTACTTATATAATAAGTTCCCCCAATCTCAGGTCATTCCTGTTAGAAAGAGGAAGAGTTTACGACATATAAGAGGGTAATATTTTAAAATATATTATTGTTGCTCTTTCACATTTCCATGTGCCTGACACTTTTTCTGGTGAGTCCAAAGCATCCAAGATGATGTTAGGCAATTAACTTGTTATAGCAGTATTTAAAATAATGAAAGAGTAGTTAATATTTTGCTTCTGACATTAAGAAGAACAGATGGAATTCTGAGCCTTTTGTTTCTTAGAGACATGATTCAATCACATGCCATAGTCATCTTAAAAAACATGATGATCTTCATAAACAACTGAAGATATAAAGGCATCACTGGTGATGATGACCACTGTGGGATGGATTTTGAGTAACAATATAAGACTTATATTAATCTTAGGGTAGGTAAGGTGATGTACCTAAACCCACATGTTCTGCATGACGCAAAGCCCCTTGACTCCTGTGGGATGGATTTTGAGTAACAATATAAGACTTATATTAATCTTAGGGTAGGTAAGGTGATGTATCTAAACCCACATGTTCTGCATGATGCAAAGCCCCTTGACTCCTATGGTACTCCTGTACCATATTTTCATAGTACATCTTGATGGTCCCGTTCGTATTGAATTATAATGAGCCCTATTCTATTTTAATGAGTATGCTAATGTGTTAGTGTTGGTCTCAGCCTGACCTTGTATATGTTTGTCTCTGCTGTTCTGTTTCTATTTAAATTGCAAGCTCTTGGGAGGAGGAAAAGATGCCAATTTTACCACCCCATTGCCTCGTGCTCCTGGAAGCTTAGCAAACACTATCTGGTGATAATGATGATGATGATAGACCCGACATAATAACGTTCCTCTTTCTCTCTAGGGAGGCTGTGTGGTTGCTTTATTTTGCATTTTTTGTTCCTCAAGAGATAGGTACTGAGGGAGTCTTGTAAAGGTCAGAAAATGGAAGCAGTATGTTTCAACAACTTTTTTGACAAAAATTCTGAACTGTCCACATATTTGCAAAGAGAAACAAAAATGTGAAACCCAGAGATAGTGTGGAGTGGAGCTGTCATTTTTATATTTGTTTTCCAGGACACTGCTGAGCGTAGCAAATATAAATGGTAAATGCCACGTTTCATTTTCAGGAGAGCAGGTGTCACTTGAGGCAGGGGAATTGAAAGGATGTACAATATGAAGGAAAGAAAAGACAGTAACAGAGGAATGGAACCTGAGGAGTTAGTTGAGTCTGAGCCTAACACAGGATACTGTTGGTGAGGAAGAAATTTTTCTCTACTTTTCTAGGTTCTTCTGGCTGTTCTAAGAATTAAATTGACATTAGGCAGATTAACAAGAGAAAATCAAACAAAAACTGATAACATTTACAATGGAAGAGACCCAGGAAAACTGAGTAACTAACCAAAGTGGCTGAAGTCCTCATCATAAATATCATCTAAAGCTAAAGACAAAAGAGGGTAGTGGTTTGGGACCTCAAAGGGGAAGAAGGTAATTCATATGGGGACAGGCTTCCCTGGGCTCAGGCAATAAAGAATCTGTCTGCAATGCAGGAGACCTGGGTTTCATCTCTGGGTCAGGAAGATCCCCTGGAGAAGGGCATGGCAACCCACTCCAGTATTCTTGCCTGAAGAATCCCATGGACAGAGGAGTCTGGAAGACTAAAGTCTATGGTGTCACAAAGAGTCAGACAAGACTGAGCAACAAACACACAACACACACACAAAATAAAATATTTGATAAATAAAGATTTGCTGGGCACTGCAGAGACAATAGGACAAAGAATAGACTCTGACCTAGGCCCTGCTTAAATTTCTCCACCAGCCTAGAACATATTCTTTGCATCTATCTCTGATAGTAACTCTGTTACTGAAATAGAACCTTTATCTAAGTTCTTTAGGAAGCTAATGGGAAGTAAAATAAAAAAGACTTCCTGACGTATATGTTCTTAAAAATAATCAACCTAAATTTAATTTCATGCCAAAGAGACACATTTTCAGGTGGCAAAATTTGTTCTCATATAATATGAATTCATAATGAAAACATAGAATTTCTCTAACTTGGAGAAAAATTAGAGTAGCTGAATTCCCACAGTCCACTTAAAGAAATTATAACTTGCATAGTTATAGTGGTGAGGTTTTTGAGTCAAACTCTATTGACTGGTGTTCAAGCACCAATAATTTCTAGCTAATATCTATTACTTAGAGTTGTGGTAAAAGATTAAATGAAATAATGCATGCACAACTCTTCAAATAATGTCTTTCCCAATGTAGGCACTCTATAAAAGTTATTACCATACTGTGAACAACAACAACAAAAGTAATGAATCTCAATCTTCACCAAGCTACACACTGGTTAAGTGATGCAATCCTCTGCAATAGCCTACTGAAAATGCACCCTGATAGGACTTTAGGATGAAAAATACCAGAATGAAGAACTCTGTGCTTTGGACAAATGGGCCCCTCAGGAGTTAGCTGCATATCTCAGGAAGAATTTAAGTGAATCTATATTCCTGTATCTTTATGTACATAGAAAAGTACTAAAATCTTTAATTTGAGCTAGTTGTTCTTTGTGATTAACAGTAATATTTTTTTTTACCAAAATGCATGCTTGACTATATTTGACTACATGTTATCTCCCAGAAAAAAAAATATATATAGATAGATAGATAGATACCAGCTCCTCTCCTGCCTCTTCAGAGCAGTTTATTCAGAGCTACTAAGTGGTTGACTCTAGGCTATAGTCCTCAGTATGATCCTGAAAAAATTTTAAACTCACAATTCCAATGTTGTACTTTTCATCATACGAACAATACTCTTTATACTGAAGGCTTCATTACTCTGAGCAGAATGACAGGGTTGTCCTCTGTCATTCTTGAAGACAGAGTGATCAAAAAATTTGGGTGGCCCAAATTTCTAAAAATGTTCACTTCTATGACTTGAGATACTATAGGATATATATATAATCTTATATATATGATATAATATTAAGACATAATCACCAATTAACACAGTCATTAACTTATTTATTTGATTAACTACTGATGAGACCCAAGGGGGTTGGGGAAGAGAAAATACGAATGTATAAGGCAGACAATGGCTAGCTATTCACACATCCACTTATTTTCCTGGGCACATAGATGCTCTTCATGCCCCAAGCCTGGACCAAACACTATCTCCAATATTCTTCCCCTTACTTGATAAATGAGCATAGAGACAACGAAAGCTGCATGCTGAAGAATGACAAAATTCAAGTCACTGATACCATTCTGAAATTATTAAAAGATTAGAAGCAAATTCCTCATGTGTTAAAACCATTATATATTTGGGGGTTTATTACAAAAGCTAGCATTAAGCCAACTGACAGAATATACATATTTGTATTTCTATGTGTGTAGAGGTTAGAGAATGGGGCATCACATGAGATATAGAGGATGTGGAGCAATTAAGCCATAAAGTAAAATGCTGTTAAGTTAGAGAGAGAGCAATCCACGAGACTCAGTATTTTTTATGCTATTTGCAAGTTTTGGAGCCCGAGTTGACCCTTTGAGGTTCAAAAATTAGCTAAGACTCATAGAAGTCACTAAAAGTTGCTATGGTCATGGTTACAATTTATCACAGCTAAAGATACAGATCAAAATTAGCAAGAGAAGAGGCCCACATAACAGATTGCAAGAAACTTCCAAATGTAGAGCTTCTAGTTGTTCCTTCCCAATGGAGTCATGGATAATATTACTTTCCAAGTATGGACATGTGACAATATGTTGACACATTTATGCTGACAACTAGGGATGCTTATCATAGCCTTGAGTACAGAATTTTTATGGGCTCCATATTTTAAGTGTGATTGACCTCCCACATGGCTGATCTCATTCCCAGGCCATCAGAGGTGACATGATGGGACCCAAAGCTACCCACTCCAATATTCTTGGGCTTCCCTTGTGGCTCAGCTGGTAAAGAATCTGCCTGCAGTGCAGGAGACCTGGGTTTGATCCTTGGGTTGGGAAGATCTCCTGGAGAAGGGAAAGGCTACCCACTACAGTATTCTGGTCTGGAGAATTCCATGGACCTGATAGTTCATGGGGACACAAAGAGTCAGACACGACTTTCACTTTCAAAGTTCCCATCCTATATCACACTGTTAAACTATCTGGAATGATACCATCCACCAGGCAAACAAAAATCTCCAAGAATTTAAAGATCACCTCCCAGAAATTTAGGGCAAAATTCAGCTATCTCTTTGGGTAAGGTTAAATGAAATTAAAAAGATACTTGCTCCTTGGAAGAAAAGCTATGACAAACCTAGATAGTGTATTAAAAAGCAGAGACATTACTTTGCCGACAAAGGTTTGTATAGTTAAAGCTATGGTTTCCCAGTAGTCATGTATGCTTATGAGAGTTGGACCATAAAGAAGGCTGAATGCCGTCAAGAATTGGTGCTTTTGAACTGTGGTGTTAGAAGACTCTTGAGATTCCCCTGGACTGTAAGGAGATCAAACTAGTCAATCCTAAAGGAAATCAGTACTGAATATTCACTGGAAGGACTGAAGCTGAAGCTTTAATACTTTGGGAACTTGATGTGAAGTACTGACTCATTGGAAAAGACCCTGATGCTGGGAAAGATGGAAGGAAGGAAGAGAAGGGGAAAACAGAGGATGAGATGGTTACATGGATTCACTGACTCAATGGACAGGAGTTTGATCAAGCTCTGTGAGATGGTGAAGGACAGGGAAGCCTGGCCTGCTGCAGTCTATGGGGTCACAAAGAATTGGATAAGACTGAGTGACTAAACAAGAACAGATTCTTTACTACAGAAAGCCTTTTTGCAATTCCCATGACATCAAAGAGGGTAAACAGGTATAAATCTTCACACAAAGATAACAATTTGTTACTGAAACCTCACAGGAGTTGTGAGGCTCCTGGGCATGGAAATCTTTCCCAGTTCCCTGTTTCTTTTTTGTAGTAAACAGACTTCAGTCTCCATAACCTTCCCTGAGTTCCAAAGGGCAAATTCAAACATTAATCAGGGAAGGAAAAGGATACAGAGACGGAGGAGGAGCAGTCAAGAAACAATAGTGCAGCCACGGGGCAGGGCAAGGCACTGGTTCTGCCTCAAGGAATACACTAACAGTATCTTTGAGCTCTTCTACAGAACCAACACCCCCAAAAAACTGAAGATGCTAACTACTTGATGAAGTGTTCATTGAGAGAAGGTCACAGGTTGATAGCCTCAAGACCACCTGAGGCTAGATCAAGAGTACAGGTTCTGCACACACCCTGATCCTTATCAGCAACCCTGTCCTTGAATCTTTGCTATAAAACTCCTCAGCAAATTCCCTCCCACCCAAGTTGGGACATGTGGTTTTTGAGGATGTGAGCCTGCTGTTTCTCCTTTTGCCTGGAAAGCAATAAAGCTATTCTTTTCTATTAATGTCTCTGAGATTCAATTCAGCGCTAGTACACAGAGGCCAAGTTTTTTAGCATCATTATTAATAGCCAATCAGATACACTCACACAGATTTTTATATATTTGCAACTGTATGGAAAAAGAATTGAATGAGGTTCACCCCTCAGGCCTCACAATCCTAGACAGCCTGTTTTTCATGGACCTACATAACCGAAGAAGCACCTTTTTCTAATTCATATGCCGTGAGGCTGCAGATAAATCGGCTCTCCACCCCTTAATTCCACAAAGGCATTTTATGTATGAGAGGCAGCCTTGCATAGGTAGTTGAGACAGTGTAAAAAAACTTTACATCATTTCAGTCCACACAGAGCCAACTCTTACGGACATCAGTGCGCATTTTCTCTCTCTGATCTCATTTTCACTCCCTGAAATTCACCTGGGACCCTTGCCTCAGGCCTTGGCTTCTTTCTGGGAAGCAGAAGAACCTCTTATATCTCCATAGAATAGGGTAAAATTCTTGCATATTTTCCAGAATTACTATCTACAAAAAAAAAGCATTTTCTGGCTTTGATTTCATCTGATAGTATGCAATTTCAATGTGTCAGAATGTTCACAAATTATTTGTTCTTCAGTTAGTCTCATGCAAGACCATCTGAGTGAAAGTGAAGGTCACTGAGTTGTGTCCGATTCTTTGCAGGCCAGAATACTGGAGTGGCTAGCCTTTCCTTTCTCCAAGGGATCTTCCCAACCCAGGGATGGAACCCAGGTCTCCCAATGGCAGGGAAATTCTTTACCAGCTGACAATGAGGGAAGCACAAGAATACTGGAGTGGGTAGCCTATCCCTTCTCCAGCAGATCTTCCTGACCGAGGAATTGAACCGGGATCTCCTGCATTGCAGGTGGATTCCTTACCGAGTTATGATCCTTGTGCTATATAGTTGCTCCTTGTTGAGTATCTATTTTATATACAGTATATATAATATATACCTGCGCCTATGCTTTGCTGGAGCAGCTGTGAAGAGATACCCCACGCCCAGGTATGAGAAACTCAAGTAAGATGGTAGGTGTTGCAAGAGGGCATCAGAAGGCAGACAGACTGAAATTATAAAAACAGAAAACTAGCCCATCTGATCACATGGACCACGGCCTTGTCTAACTCAATGAACTAAGCCATGCCGTATGGGGCCACCCAAGATGGTTGGGTCATACTGGAGAAGTCTGACAGATTGTGGTCCACTGAAGAAGGGAATGGCAAACCACCTCAGTTTTCTTTCCTTGGGAACCCCATGAACAGTATAAAAGGGCAAAAAGATAGGACACTGAAAGATGAACTCCCCAGGTCGGTAGGTGCCCGATATGATACAGGAGATCAGTGGAGAAATAACTCCAGAAAGAATGAAGGGATGGAGCCAAAGCAAAAACAATACCCAGTTGTGGATGTGACTGGTGATAGAATCAAGGGCCGATGCTGTAAAGAGCAATACTGCATAGGAACCTGGAGTGTTAGGTCCATGAATCAAGGCAAATTCAAAGTGGCCAAACAGGAGATGGCAAGAGTGAATGTTGACATTCTAGGATTCAGCGAACTGAGATGGACTGGAATGGGCGAATTTAACTCAGATGACCATTATATCTACAGCTGTGGGCAGGAATTCAGTAGAAGAAATGGAGTTGCCATCAAGGTCAGCAAAAGAGTCTGAAATACCGTACTTGGATGCAATCTCAAAAATGACAGAATGATCTCTGTTAATTTTCAAGGCAAACCATTCAGTATCATGGTAATCCAAGCCTATACCCTGACCAGTAATGCTGAAGAAGATGAAGTTGAACGGTTCTATGAAGAACTACAAGACCTTTTAGAACTAACACCCAAAAAAAGATGTCCTTTTCATTATAGGAGACGGGAATGCAAAAGTGGGAAGTCAAGAAACACCTGGAGTAACAGGCAAATTTGGCCTTGGAGTACAGAATGAAGTAGGGCAAAGGATTATAGAGTTTTGCCAAGAGAACGCAGTGGTCATAGCAAACACCCTCTTCCAACAACACAAGAGAAGACTCTACACATGTACATCACCAGATGGTCAACACAGAAATCAGATTGATTATATTCTTTGCAGCCAAAAATGGAGAAGCTCTATACAGTCAGCAAAACCAAGACTGGGAGCTGACTGTGGCTCAGATCATGAACTCCTTATTGCCAAATTCAGACTTAAAAAAATGAAGAAAGTAAGAAAAATCACTAGACCATTCAGTTATGACCTAAATCAAATCCCTTGTGATTACACAGTCGAAGTGAGAAATAGATTTAAGGAACTAGATCTGATAGACAGAGTGCCTGATGAACTATGGACGGAGATTTGTGACACTGTACAGGAGACAGGAATCAAGACCATCCCCAAGAAAAAGAAATGCAAAAAAGCAAAATGGCTGTCTGAAGAGGCCTTACAAATAGCTGTGAAAAGAAGAGAAGTGAAAAGCAAAGGAGAAAAAGAAAGACATTCCCATCTGAATGCAGAGTTCCAAAGAATAGCAAGGAGAGATCAGAAAGCCTTCCTCAGCGACCAATGCAAAGAAATAGAGGATAACAACAGAATGGTAAAGACTAGAAATTTCTTCAAGAAAATTAGAGATACCAAGGGAACATTTCATGCAAAGATGGGCTCAATAAAGGACAGAAATGGTATGGATGTAACAGAAGCAGAAGATATGAAGAAGAGCTGGCAAGAATATATAGAAGAACTGTACAAAAAAGGTCTTTACGACTCAGAAAATCACAATGGTGTGATCACTCACTAGAGCCAGACATCTTGGAATGCGAAGTCAAGTGTGCCTTAGAAAGCATCACTACGAACAAAGCTAGTGGTGGTGATGGAATTCCAGTTGAGCTATTTCAAATCCTGAAAGATGATGCTGTGAAAGTGCTACACTCAGTATGCCAACAAATGTGGGAAACTCAGCAGTGGTCATAGGACTGGAAAAGGTCAGTTTTCATACCAATCCCAGAGAAAGGCAATCTCAAAGAATGCTCAAACTACCACACAATTGCACTCATCTCACAGGCTAGTAAAGTGATGTTTAAAATTATCCAAGCCAGGCTTCAGCAATACATGAACTATGAACTTCAAATGTTCAAGCTGGTTTTAGAAAAGTCTGAGGAACCAGTGATCAAATTGCCAACATCCGCTGGGTCATCAAAAAAGCAAGAGAGTTCCAGAAAAATACCTATTTCTGCTTTATTGACTATGCCAAAACCTCTGACTGTGTGGATCACAATAAACTGTGGAAAATTCTGAAAGAGATGGCAATACCAGACCATCTGACCTGTCTTCTGAGAAACCTGTGTGCAGGCCAGGAAGCAACAGTTAGAACTGGACATGGAACAACAGATTGGTTCCAAGTAGGAAAAGGAGTACGTCAAAGCTGTACATTGTCACCTTGCTTATTTAACTTTTATGCAGAGTACATCATGAGAAATGCCGGGTTGGAAGAAGCACAAGATGGAATCAAGATTGCCAGGAGAAATAGCAATAACCTCAGATATGCAGGTGATACCATCCTTATGGCAGAAAGTGAAGAAGAACTAGAGTCTCTTGATGAAAGTGAAATAGGAGAGTGAAAAAGTTGGCTTAAGGCTCAACATTCAGAAAACTAAGATCATGGCATCTGGTCCCATCACTTCATGGCAAATAGATGGGAAAACAGTGGAAACAGTGTCCGACTTTATTTTTTTTGGACTCCAAAATCACTGCAGATTGTGATTGCAGCCATGAAATTAAAAGACGCTTACTTCTTGGAAGGGAAGTTATGGCCAATCTGGATAGCATATTGAAAAGCAGAGACATTACTTTGCCAACAAAGGTCTGTTTAGTCAAGGCTATGGTTTTTCCAGTGGTCAAGTATGGATGTGAGAGTTGGATGGTGAAGAAAGCTGAGGGCCGCAGAATTGATGCTTTTGAACTGTGATGTTGGAGAAGACTCTTGAGAGTCCCTTGGACTGCAAGGAGATCCAACCAGTCCATCCTAAAGGAGATCAGTTCTGGGTGTTCATTGGAAGGACTGATGTTGAAGCTGAAACTCCAGTACTTTGGCCATCTCATGGGAAGAGTTGACTCACTGGAAAAGACCCTAATGCTAGGAAGGATTGGGGGCAGGAGGAAAAGAGGACAACAGAGGATGAGATGGCTTAATGCCATCACTGACTCGATGGACATGGGTTTGGGAGCTGATGATGGACAGGGAAGCCTGGCATGCTGCAATTCATTTGGTCGCAAAGAGTCGGACATGACTGAGTGACTGAACTGAACTGAACTCAGTTAAACTCAGTATCTTTTGCTATTTTTATCCGTTTGTTGCTTGTCTATATCCTTTTGGTTATTGGTTGTATGTCTGTGTGTATATTAGTCAGGTATTCTTCATCGTATCTTAAGAAAAACTATTTATTGAACACTGACTGTTTTACCAGTCTGGCGCTGGGTTGCCCACATTGAGAGCAAGGGTTTCCTATTCATATCTTATATTGTCCCTCCTCCTACTAGACTCTGGGACCCTCCAAATTTCACAGATGATAGGAAATTTGCTGCTTAGTTTTGTATCTTTAAAGGCTGGATTAGAGTAGAAACTTGCCCGCAAAATTAAATTAATTGGGTCATAAATTAATAAATGCATTGTGCAGTTAGTTTCTCCCCTCCCCACTCATGGCATTTACACTTGGAACATATAGCTAAGCATATGGTAGGACTCAAAACAGCTAAGCTTATCAAGTGTTCTTACACATCTGATGAAAAGCTAAAGTCTGTGGAAATACACTATCATTTAATTTTTCCAAAACTTCATAAGGTTAGTCTATTTGTAGCATCTTATTTTGTAGAAAGCAAACTGAAGGTTAAACAGGTTTAATTTAGTGACATGTGATAGATCTATGACATATGTGTGGGCTTTGTATTATTTTATCTTAATATTCTAGATTGTATTTCCCTGGTGGCTCAGATGGTAAAGAATCTGCCTGCAATGTAGAAGATTCAAGTTTGATTCCTGGGTCGGGAAGTTCCCCTGAAGAAATGGCAACCCACTCCAGTATTCTTGCCTAGAGAATCCCATAGACAGAGGATCCTGGTGGGCTACACTCCATGGGGTTGCAAAGAGTTGGACATAACTGAGCAACTAATGCACACAATCGAATAGATTAACTGTGGAATTTGGAAATGATGCCTTACTTCTAGGCATTATTTGAGGAGGTTTTGTGTCTGTTTGTATGAAAAATGCCCTCAGCTAGGGAGGAATCTAAAAATATAGATATGTATATGTTTTGATGTTCTGCCTGCTCTACTTGTTTTTTCTCTCAAGTTCATATATCACTTTGACTACCCAGGGTTCCAGACCCCTGGACATAAAACTCTTTTTCAATTCTATTAGCTGTTGTTGTCTTTGACTTCGCATCTTTTGATTTTTTTTTTTTTATAATTGTTTGAGTTTTGGACCCTTTTCTAATGACATTCTGCAGTTACAGCCTGCTTGGGGAACTGAGTTTTGAGTCTGACACCAGGATTTCTTTCTTTGCTCTTATATTGTTGTTCAGTTGTTAAGTCGTATCTCATTGCTGAACCACACAGACTGCAACATGCCAGGGATCCCTGTCCTTTACTATCTCCCTTAGTTTACTCAAACTCATGTACATTGAGCTGGTGATGCTATCCAACCATCACATTCTCTGTCACCCCTTCTCCTCTAGCCCTCAATCTTTCCTAGCATCAGGGTCTTTTCCAGTGACTCAGCTCTTCGTATCAGGTGGCGAAAGTACTGGAGCTTCAGCTTCAGCAACAGTCCTTCCAATGAGCATTCAGAACTGATATCTTTTAGGACTGACTGGTTTGATCTCCTTGTAGTTCAGATGACTCTTAGAAGTCTTCTCTCATGTTACTCTATAAAGCAATTATTCTTCAATAAAAAATAAATTAATTAAAAAAGAAAAGTCTTCTCCTGCACCACAATTTGAAAGCATCAATTCTTCCATGCTCAGCTTTCTTTATGTTCTAACTCTCATATCAGTACATGACTACTGGAAAAACCATAGCTTTGACTAGATGGACCTTTGTCAGCAAAATAATGTCTCTGTTTTTTAATATGTTGCCTAAGTTTGTCATATCTTTCCTTCCAAGGAGCAAGCATCTTGAATTTCATGGTTGCAGTCACTGTCTGCAGATTTTAGAGGCCAAAAAAATAAAATCTGCCACTGCTTCCACTTTTTTCCCCATTTATTTGCCATGACGTGATGGGACTGGGTGCCATGATCTTCGTTTATGAGTTTTCAGCCAGCTTTTTCACTCTCCTCTTTCACCCTCATCAAAAGCCTCTCTAGTTCCTCTCCACTTTCTGCCATTATGGTGGTGTCATCTGCATATCTGAGGTTACTGATATTTCTCCCAGCAATCTTGATTCCAGTTTGTGCTTCATCCAGCCCAGCAATTCACATGATGTACCCTGCAGGGTGACTAAAATATACAGTTTGACGTATACCTTTCTCAATTTTGAACCAGTCTGCCTATGTCTGGTTTTAACTGTTGCTTCTTGACCTGCATGCAGGTTTCTCAGGAGACAGGTATGGTGGTCTGGTATTCCTATCTCTTTAGGAACTTTCCATAGTTTGTTGTGATCCACACATCAAAGGTTTTAGTGTAGTCAATGAAGCAGAAATAGAATTATTTCTGGAATTCCTTTGCTTTCTCTATGAGACAAAGGATGTTGGCAATTTGATCTCTGGTTCCTCTGCCTTTTCTAAATCCAGCTTATACACTTGGAATTTCTTGGTTCATGTACTTTTGAAGCCTAGCTTGAAGGATTTTGAGTATAATCTTGCTAGCATGTGAAATGAACACAGCCGTTTAGTAGTTTGAACATGCTTTGGCTTTGCTCTTCTTTCGAACTGGAATGAAAACTGACTTTTTCAATCCTGTGGCCACTGCTGAGTTTTCCAAATCTGCTGACATATTGAGTGCAGAACTTTAATAGGATCATCTTTTAGGTTTTGAAATAGTTCAGCTGGAATTCTATCACCTCCACTAACTTTGTTCATAGTAACGCTTCCTAAGGCTCACTTGACTTCACACTCTGCATATTCTGGTTCTAGGTGAGTGACTGTCCAGTCATTGAGACCTTTTTTGTACAGTTCTTCTTTGTGTTCTTTCCACCTCTTCTTAAACTCTTCTGATTTGGTCAGGTCCTTTCTGCTTCTGTCCTTCATTGTGCCCATCTTTGCCTGAAATGTCCCCTTGGTATCTCCAGTTTTATTGAAGAGATCACTAGTCTTTCTCATTCTATTGTTTTCCTGTATTTCTTTGCATTGATCATGTTAGGATGATAGCTCGTTGTTCATGTATTGTCCTAGTGCTTAGTCTCTCAGTCATGTCGGACTCTTTGCAACCCCATGGACTGTAGCCCTCCAGGCTCCGCAACCCCATGGACTGTAGCCTTCCAGGCTCCTCTGTCCATGGGTATTCTTCCGGCAGGAATACTGGAGTGGGTTGCCATGCCCTCCTCCAGAGGATCTTCCCAACCCAGGGATTGAACCCAGGTCTCTTGCATTACAGGCAGATTCTTTACCATCTGAGCCACAAGAGAAGCCCTTGAGAACCATGTAAATTATTTGCATGATCCTTAAAAGAAACTTTTCAAGCCATATAAACAATGCTGTCTGTAACTAGTATATACTATGCCTATTTCTTTTTATCCTACTTTCTCACTTGCTTCTGATGAATTTCAGGTAAAACTGTCAACTCTTACATAAAATCATCTTTCACTCTCAGTTATCAATCTATTTCTTATCAGAAATGAAGACTCCATGTTTGTTAAAGTCTTAATAATTTCCAAGGTTATATTAAGTAGAGTTTATTTTCTTACAGTGAATAATATCTTATGTGTATTTCAGTAATATTAGCATGAAAACACAATAAATAGCTTCTTCAAGCCAATATCTTCATTTTAATTATAATTTAGCATATTTCCTACCCCACTCTCCCATCTTATGCAAAAGCCTTCTTTTCCATCGAAAACTGCAGTCTTAGTCATTTTTAATAATGAACATTTTTATGGTATACTACAGTAACATAATTAAAGTTGTAATCTTCAACTCAGAAAAAGTCACACACTTCTAAAAAATCACATTATATCAATTGTGAAAGAGGAAGGCAAAGAGAATTCACAATGCCTAATTTATCACAAAGCTACAGTATCTCAACTTTGTGGCTTCAAGAAAAGGAAAAGAAGTCCACAGACTGGGAGAATATATTTGCAAAAGGCACATCTGATAAAGGACTGTTACCCAAGATATAAAATGAACTTTTACAACTCAACAATAAGAAAACAAGCAAACTGATTAAAAAGTGGTCAAAGAAGATACTGTATGGCAAAAAAAAAAACCATTTGAAAAACATGCTCTACATCACATCCACACTAAAACTTGCACCCACGTATTTTTCATAATTGTCAAAACCTGGAAGCAATCAAGATGCTCATCAGTAGGTGAATGGATAAAGAGTGATACATACAGACAGTGGAGTATTTTTCAGCATTATAAAGAAATGAGCTACCAAGCAGGCATGAGGAAACTTCTATTCATATTACTATATGAATGAAATCAGTTTTAAAGGATACATACTGTATGATTTCAACTATATTACCTACTGGAAATGACAAAAAGAAAGATACAGTGGAAAAAAAAAACCAAGATCAATAGTTGCTAAGGGTTGGATGGAGAAACGGGTGAGTAGGCTTAGCACAGAGGAATTTTAAGGCAGTAAAACTATATCATATGATACTATAATGATGGATGCACATCATTATACATTTGTCCAAATTTATAGACCGCACAAAACCAAGAGTGAACTGTGGTGTAACTGAATAGTTCACAGGAGTGAACTGGATTTTGGATGACACTGATGTGTCAGTGTAGGTTCACCAGTAGTAACAAATGTGGGAGATGTTGCAAACGGAGAGAGATTATGTTCGAGTAGGGGCAAGAGGCTATGTGGGAGATCTCTGCATCTTTCACTCTTTTTTTTTTCATGGCATGCAAAACTTCCCTGAGTAGGGACTGAACCAGTGTACCCTGCAGTGGAAGCGTGGAGTCTTAACCACTAGACCACTAGGGATGTCTATCTTCCACTCAATTTTGCTTTGAACCAAAAACTTCTCCAAAAAATAAAGTTGTTTAGAAAAAAACAGAAAAAAAAAGTACACTCTCCTAAAGAAATTATTCCTTGTGGTTTTAACTTCATCTCCATTTTCAGAATCATCAAGGTGCCAGTTTCATATTAATTTTAGAATTCATACGTCTTAATTTATCTTTCTTCTCTTCTATAAATGTGAACAGTTTATAATGCTCAGTGGAAATACAATTAGTGAAGTGCCAACTGGCAAAGGACTTGAGACTAGGCACAAAGCAGAAAATGCAGAGCAACAAAGTTATTGCCTTCTGAGGGATTTCAGTACAGGAAACAATACAAAAGGGAGTATTGGAAGTAATGAGGAAAACTTTAGAGTGCTTCAACAAATATAAACAGATTATTTTAAAGAGTTGCTAAGGAATAGCAATCAACTCCTGAAAGCACATTGGTTAAAACAGAATGCTACAGAAAAAGAAAAAAAAATGTCTAAAAAAGAAATAGAACAATTCTAGAAGAATAAAAGACAATCCAAGCCTTATTCACAAATTCTGCAAAACCAACAGACTGTTCTGTGACATCAAGTGAAAAGATGAATTAGAAAAAAAAATCACAGAGAACCATTCTTCAGTTTGGTAGGCTTTGAAATAATATTTGTGTTTTCTTGCATCTCACAAATATTTGTAGCTCTTGTTATGGTTAGAAGGAATACAACACTGACTTTTACCCCTAACTTCTTTGGTATGTTTGATTCCAAAGGGGAAGTGAGTGAAAGTCACTTAGTCAGTCGTGTCCAGATCTTTGCAACCCCATGGACTGTAGCCCAACCAGGTTCCTCTGTCCATGGAATTCTCTAGGCAAGAATACTGGAGTGGAGAGTCATTCTTTTCTCCAGGGGATCTTCCCAACCCAGGGACTGAACTCAGGTCTCCTGTACTAGAGGCAGATTCTTTACAGTCTGAGCCACCAGGGAAGCCCCAAGATGAATAAATTTGTCAATAGATTTACAGTCTTTTAATAGATTGTGACTAAACATAGTTATCAAGACACTGTGAAATATTTGAGTCAAAGAAAAAAGGAAAAAAGATATCAAGCTTATTTCTTTGTTATTATAGTCTAGTTTTCAATAAACATGTCTCCTATATTCTAAACTGCAAGATGAATTTTATTAACAACAAACATTATAATGAGCAACATTTAATAAACTTGGAAGCAAACTGTTAGATAGTGTGTATCAATGAAATATGCAAACAAAATACTTAACCACTAATTATTTTGTTTGCTATCACTTAATATTCTGGTACACATGAGACTACTTACTCCTACATACTATCTTTGTAATCTGTCTAAGCTGCCAACTAGAGAACAGCAGTGCTCAGGTTACAGTTTGATGGTTGAATTTAAACAGAAATTGTCTTCAAACAAATGAATCTTAACTTTTCTCATATGATTATAGTAAATTACCCTTCTATGTAATACAAGTTGAGAGAATAGTGAACAAAAATCTTAAGTACCTATTCAAAAAAACATACAGTTTAGAACAAGATTAAACACACTAGAAAACTCTGAAACTTCAGGATCATAATATTTTGAAGACTAAGGTAACAAGAAGCTTCTAATGAAAAATTTTGTTTTTGATTGTTATTTATCCCATCTAATCCCATTTAATCTGTCTCCTAGATATAAGATGGAAGCAATCTACTGAAAAGTCAACCTTTTGTTTATCTCAACCTCACATATTTGCTTTTTCTCCAATATTAACGTTTTATTCTAATAAACTAGGAGTCAAAAATCAGATTTTATAAATTTGACAATTTCTATCAAAGTTTAAAGCACATGTTCCATTTCATATTAAGATTTTACTGTTAGAAATCAGTTCTGCAAATACCTGAACAAATACAGAAATATAAATGTTTAATGAAGCATTGTTTGTAAAGAGAAAGAGCGCTCCAAAAATCCATCAGTAAGAGATATATCAAATTGTTAACTATTATACTCCTGCTGTCTTCAACTTATGATCACAATATGAAAGTAAGGTAGAAATAGACAAGCTGATATGGAAAAATTTCCAAGGTTTATTAACCCAAAAATTAAGGTTCAGAACATATTTGATAGTATAAGCCTAAATTTGTAAAATAAGTATAATTTTTCAACTGGTAGAGTATTAAATACCCAGAAATTTTAATAGTGGCTTAGGGCCTGAAATAGTTCATATTTAGGCCAAACACATTAATTATTTTTAAAATTTAAGATGTCAGTAGTACAAACAGCAATATCAAAAACAATAGAGATATCAGAAATTAATTTTCTTTTTAAAATTTTCTGCTCACATCACTTTCAGGAAAAAAAAATATTACAAAACACATTTAAGTGGAAACTGTACAACTCAGTAAAATAGCTTTGCAACAGTTATCCTAAACCCAGCATTGCAATTTGCATAGTATAAAGAAGTAATCTACTGCCAATTTGTGAATGTTCATTCAGTCACAGCCTATAAACCCAACGACAGACCCAAAAGTGACCTTGGCCTGGTTATTCATAGTTCTCATTAAGAAAACAAACTCATTTGTCATCCAGGTGATGAAAACCATTCAGATTATAATAACTATAACTTTGTGGGAATTATCTTGCAAATCAAAACTCAAACAAGGAAAAAGGCATTTCAAAAACTAGATACAGTAGTAAACAAAATTAAAAAACTACATGCAAATGAAGAGCAGACTTCCCAAACTCAGAGTAAACAACTTGCTCAAGTGAGATTACTTTAGAACATACAGAAAATTAAAACTACTTATGGTAATGGGTATAGAATGATAATTATAGGGCATCATATACAAGAAAACAGAAGTCCTCATCTCTGTATGGTACCAGACAGACCATGGTTTCTCAAACTTGACCCTACTTACATTCTAGGCCATGTAATTCTTCAAAAGGCTGTCTGATGCACTGTCAGATATTTAGCAGCATTCTTGGCCTTTTACCTACTGGTTGCCAGCAAGACTCCTCTCCTCGACTCTCCCATCTCCATTCTAATATTTCAGAAATGTTTCCAGTCACTGCTGAATATTCTCCAAAGGAGAAAACGGTTTCTGATTGAGAATTATTGATATAGATTATACTGACTAATTGGAAGGGTTTAATTTTTTCTATGGTCATTAATAAAATATACATTTCAAATCCCAACCCAGTACCCAAATATACATACATATATTTGTGTATATGTGTGAATATATATAAATGGAGATACATATATGCAATATTAAACAATTATTTTGGCATTGGCCCTGATCAACCAAAACAGACAGTGGTGGTAGTCCTAGAAGATACCAACATATCAAACAATCTCTTGAGCTGTTAGATTCTGAAAAGCTCTAATGCGAGGACCCAAGGAATTGCTGTGTCCTGGGATAGAGGGCACCAAGCGCCAAGGAGTCCATGACTTTTTATTAACTATAGACAAATACTTAATTACTGTTAACAAATGGTTCAGAGAATCCTAATGTGAACTGACTGAATACTAGCGTTTATAATAGAAATAAACATTTTATAGTTCTTCTGAACCCAGGGATTGAACCCAGGTTTCCCACATTGCAGGCAGATTCTTTACCATCTGAACCACCAGGGAAGCCCAAGAATACTAGAGTGGGTAGCCTATCCCTTCTCCAGGGGCTCTTTCTGACTCAGGAATCGAACTGGGGTTTCCTGCATTGCAGGCAGATTCTTTACCAGCTGAGTTAACCTGGGAGGCCTTATAAAACAATAGTTCTGACAATACAACATATTTAAATGTTTGCTCCATATACTAAATTGAATTTATTGATCACAGTAAACTATAATTCACATTTTGATAAACCCTGGACTTAACATGTATCATTTCGGGAGTTCCCTGGTGTCCAATGGCTAAGACTCCTTGCTCTCCATGCAGTGAGCGGAGGTTTGATCCCTTGTCAGGGAACTAGATCCCATATGCTGCAACTGAAGATCCCAAGTGCTGCAACTAAGATCGGGGGCAGTGAAAGTGAAATGAAAGTCACTCCGACGTGTCCAACTCTTTGTGACCCCATAGACTTTACAGTCCATGGAATTCACCAGGCCAGAATACTGGAGTAAGTAACCTTTCCTTTCTCCAAGTGATATCCCCAACCCAGGGATCGCACCCAGGTCTCTTGCATTTCAGGAGGATTCCTTACTAGCTAAACCACAAGGGAAGCCCAAGAATACTGAAGTGGGTTGCCTATCCCTTCTCCAGCAGATCTTCCAGACTCAGGAATCAAACTGGGCTCTCTGGCACTGCAGAGATGGATTCTTTATCAACTGAGCTATCAGGGAAGCCCAAGATCTGGGGCAGACAAATAGGCAAATAAAACATTTTAAAAACGTATCATCTCAATAACACAGGTACTGCAGATTTGCATTCATAGAAATAATCATGGTGATCTGGGATAGGCACCTTTGTATAATATCACATGGTTTTGGGGATTTGATACAGTACTGGTATCAAGATGCAACCTATTCATAGGTGCAGTGGTCAATTCCTTGGTATTTATGATACAAAGGCTACTGAAAGATGCCTCTAACTTAAATTATATCAACAAGTAACCTGCTTGAAATTCTCTTAATGATCAGGTTTTCTAGGCCTTCAGCATTGACAGCTTAGTTTATATTTTATTGGTAGGTCAACGATTACATTTTTAGCCTTTAACCTCTTTGTTTTAATTTAAAGAGTTCTGTAATAGTTTAGAGTATGCACAACTGAAGTCCTACAGGACTATATGTACACCCTGGCTTTGCTGTTTTCTATCTGTGAATCACTGGACAGTTTACTTAACTTCTCCAAGCTTCCCTTACTTTTCTTCAAAGTGGAAATAACAACAGTATGTAATATATGCAGTTATTGTGAGAATTAAATGTATGAAAAGATTTAGTTCAGTTCCTAGCATATGCAAAGTACTTCATGAATTCTGCTAACAATAAAAATTATAATACCAATAAGTCAATAATATGAATGTCAAGTCCTGTCATTCTGTGAATCTTAGACAGACAGAATATATAATATGATGATGTGCAAAAGAATGTCAAGGTTGCTTCCACTCAAGACCAAAGTCTTCTGGATCATCTTTCCTGCAAACTCTTGTTAAGTCCCTTGAGATTCATAAATGAAAATTTATCATTTAAATAGGTTAATAACTAAAGGATTTTTTAAATGCATAGGATAAACATTACATTTTAAGGGAGAAGAGATGTTTTAAAACATTTTCTGTAAGACTTTTCAATTAAAGCATCTGGAAGCTTTTGGAGCAAAAAACTGGGTCGCTATTTTCAGAGACTTCATTTAAACAATTGCTAGGCTTTTTTTTTCTTGCTTTTTTTTAATATTCATTCTTCACTCCTTGAAGGAAATTGTTGAAATGTTCTACTGAATCGAGTCTCATATATACACACATCTGCCACATAGCAATTCACATATGCTGTGATATAAAAGGCTAGATTGACACCAGCCTCCTGCAGCTCCCTCAAATGTGAAACTATTAGAGAGTGTTCTGTATGTTGGAAACTGGTGCTCCCTCACACAATCTCATCTGGAAGACCCAAGACTCTGGGGGGAAAAAACTGGGCAGTGTAGTTTCCATTGTAGGAAAATAGGTATTCCTACTTGAAAAATTATTGGAACTGGCTCTTCTCTTTCAGGATTGCACACAGAAGTGTTACAAGTGTTTAGCTTGTATTTTCCCACTATACTGGAAAATTAATCTGTGAGGTGAGGCTGTGCAGGTGGTAAAAGAAAAGGATATCTTTGAGATCCAGGTGTGGCACTTGATGTTTGCAACTCACCCTGTGATCCTTCTCCTCATTTAGCATGAATATAAAATGCAGCATAAAACCAAAAGATGATTGAGATCAATGAAGATAAACTAATTCCATCCATCTTCATATAGATGCAGTAACTGAGGCAAGCATTTTCTGTCCTTACTTCTTTTCTTAGTTTAGAGTTAATTGTCAAACTTTCTAGGAAAATAATGGTTTTTAAGTTTTTAAACATCAATATTTTCAAACATCAATACAGCAGAATTCTGGTGTGGTGAAGATAGAGTAGATATTGCATTTCTTCCATATAAAAGAATTTGAAACTCCAGATAAAGTACATAAAACAACTTAGTCCATAAAAACAAGGACTCTAAAAGGTAAATAATGGCTGGTGTATTGGAAAGGAAAACAAAAATGTGAAGAAAGGCTGATACGGTGGCCAGCTCCCACTTTTTGTCTTTATGCTTATATTATGTTTCTTGGACTCATAGACTTGAACTGGCAACTGCATAAAGAGTGTGGCCAGGGAAAATCCCTTCTTCTCTGGTTAGAGGAGAGGGAGAAGAAATCTCTGGAACAGAGAGAGTGGTGGATATACTCTTTTTTTATTTTTCTCTTCTAGCTCTGCCTGCAAACCCAGTCCCCAGGCTTCAATTCTAGACTGTGGAATTGGTTGCAACATCTGGGTCCATTTATTTACCCTGGAGAAGAATACCAGAAGCTTCACAACAATGTGGCGATCTTTCGGGCCAGCGGACAAGAAGAGTAGGCTCTGTAAGACAGTGAGCTGGGGAAATTATGGGGAATACAAAGCTTGATACAAAGATAAGGAAGAAGAGCTATACATGAAATTGTAGCATGCACCTAAGGAAATGACCCTCAAGCTAATCATCTGAGAATTGCCCTATGGTGTAGGTCAGCACCCAGTTTCCAGATGCATTCCTGAATGTGACATAAGCAGGCCTGATCCAAATAGCAAAACAAAGGCTTTGAAAACTGAACTGACATGAGAACCAAACTCTGCATAAGACAGAAGAGGAATTGAAGCCTAAATTAAGTAATATTAATTATTTATTAAAACAAGCAAAAAAGTCAAGATTCTCTAGAGTATTTTAATATGACTCAGAAAATAATATATCAAATATCTGGGACATAATACAAAAGTAATAAATGTACAAAGAGACAAGTACAGCTCAACGACATTCAAGAAAAATAGAAATGAGTCCTCAAGAAACAAAAAGACTGAATTTCCTGGAATGATTAGACAAAGATTTTAGAGCAATTACTATAAGCAATCCAGATGAATTAGGGGTCTTGAAACCAATGAAAACTTGGAAATTTCATTATAGTACTATGTTACTCTAAAAGTGAAAACCACAGCAATCAGATTTTAAGAAATTACTCAAGGGACTCAACACTTGATTGAAAATTATAGAGGAAAGACAGTGGATTAGAAATTATAGAGGAAATGCTTTCAGTTTTTCACCATTGAGGATAATGTTTGCTGTGGGTTTGCCATATATAGCTTTTATTATGTTGAGGTATGTTCCTTCTATTCCTGCTTTTTGGAGGGTTTTTATCATAAATGGATGTTGAATTTTGTCAAAGGCTTTCTCTGCATCTATTGAGATAATCATGTGGTTTTTATTTTTTCAATTTGTTAATGCGGTGTATTACATTGATTGATTTGCGAATATTGAAGAATTCTTGCATCCCTGGGATAAAGCCTACTTAATCATGATGTATGATCTTTTTCATGTGTTGTTGGATTCTATTTGCTAGAATTTTGTTAAGGATTTTTGCATCTATGTTCATCAGAGATATTGGCCTGTAGTTTTCTTTTTTTGTGGCATCTTTGTCAGGTTTTAGAATTAGGGTGATGGTGGCCTCGTAGAATGAGTTTGGAAGTTTACCTTCCTCTGCAATTTTCTGGAAGAGTTTGAGTAGAATAGGTGTTAGCTCTTCTCTAAATTTTT
>ML660765.1:33535902-33766819 GCA_007570785.1 Antilocapra americana | reverse complement strand
AGAAAAATAAATGACCCAATCAAAAAGTGGGCCAAAGAACTCAACAGACATTTCTCCAAAGAAGACATAAAAATGGCTAACAAACACATGAAAAGATGCTCAACATCACTCACTATCTGAGAAATGCAAATCAAAACCACAATGAGATATCACTTTACATCAGTCACAACGGCTGCAATCCAAAAATCTACAAGCAATAAATGCTGGAGAGGATGTGGAGGAAAGGGAACCCTCTTACACTGTTGGTGGGAATGCAAACTAGTACAGCCACTATGGAGAACGGTGTGGAGATTCCTTAAAAAACTGTAAATAGACCTGCCATTTGACCCAGCAATCCCACTGCTTGGCATACACACCGAGGAAACTAGAATTGAAAGAGACACGTGTACCCCAATGTTCATCGCTGCATTGTTTACAATAGCCAGGACGTGGAAGCAACCTAGATGCCCATCAACTGATGAATGGATAAGAAAGCTGTGGGACATATACACAATAGAATATTACTCAGCATTAAAAAAAAATTCATTTGAATCAGTTCTACTCAGGTGGACGGAACTGGAGCCTATTATCCAGAGTGAAGTAAGCCAGAAGGAAAAACAACAATACAGTATACTAACGCATATATATGGAATTTAGAAAGATGGTAACGAGAACTGCAGCATGCGAGACAACAAAAGGAACACAGACGTATAGAACAGACTTGTGGACTCTGTGGATGAGGGCAGGGGTGGGATGATTTGGGAGAATGGCATTGAAACATGTTAAGTATCATATGTGAAATCAATCGCCAGCCCAGGATTGTTGCTCGGGGCTCCTGCACCAAGATTTCCCGGAGGGGAGGGAGGAGGGAGGGAGGAGGGAGGGGGGTTCTGGAGGGGGAGCATATGTACACCCATGGTGATATCATGTCATTGTATGGCAAAACCAATAAAAAAAAAATGTGTAGAAAAAAAAAAGAAATTATAGAGGAAAGAGTAAGTGAACTTGATATAAACTAACAGAAATAATCCAATCTGAACAGAAAGAAAGCACACACACACACAAAACTGAAAAAAAAAAAAGATCAAAGCTTCAGGGACCTACCTATAGACTAGGACCAAAAAGTCTAATATTCTTGGCATTGTAGTCTCATAAAGATAGCAGAAAGTTTGTGATCCTTACCCAAATAAAAAAATAATGCCTGAAAAAGTGCCCAAATTTGGTGAGAGAAAAAAAATTTGCAAAACAGAAAGAGCTCACAAAAAACTATGTCCATACACCTCCTAATTAAAATGCTTAATATCAAAGAAAAAATTATTTTTAAAACAATCAGAAATATTTCATGAGCTATGTATGGGAAATAGTAATTCTAATGATTGTTGATTTCTATTACAAACCATTGGAGACAGCAGACAGCTGAACATAATTTTTAAGTGGCGAAATCAAACAATGATTTTAAAAGCTAACCAAAAAATCTGCATCCAGGAAAAACATTCAGAAATGATAACAAAGTAAAAATATTTTCAGATAAAGGAAAAACTAAAATATTTATTTTGAGTCCTATCAACAAAATGTTAAAGACAGATTTTCACGCAAAAGAGAATGTCAAAAGAAAACTTAAAAATGGGAAATAAGAGAAAATAAAAGAAATGGCAAATATATATATAAAAATCATAAGCCATTTTTCTCCTCTTAAATTATTTGAAGCATTCACGAGACTGAAAACATATTTAATATTGGCTGGTGGGAATTTCTGTTTATCCAGATAAACCACATGGGAAAGACCAGAGATCTCTTCAAGAAAATTAGAGATACCAAGGGAAATTTTTAAGCGAAGATGGGCACAGTAAAGGACAGAAATGGTATGGACCTAACAGAAGCAGAACATACTAAGAAGAGGTGGCAAGAATACAGAGAAAAAGTATACGAAAAAGATCTTCATGACACAGAAACCACGATGGTATGATCATTCACCAGGAGCTAGACATCCTGGAATGTGAAGTCAAGTGGGCTTTACGGAGCATCACTATGAACAAAGTTAGTGGAGATGATGGAATTCCAGTTGAGCTAAGATGATGCTGTGAAAGTGATACACTCAAAATGCCAGCAAATTTGGAAAACTCAGCAGTGGCCACAGGACAGGAAAAGGTCAGTTTACATTCCATTCCCAAAGAAAGGCAATGCCAAAGAATGCTCAAACTACCTCACAATTGCACTCATCTCACACGCTAGTAAAGTAATGCTCAAAAATCTCCAAGCCAGGCTTTAATAGTATATGAACTGTGAACTTCCACATGTTCAAGCTGGATTTAGAAAAGGCAGAGGAACCAGAGATCAAATGGCCAACATCCACTGAATCATAGCAAAAGCAAGAAAGTAGCAGAAAAACATCTACTTCTGCTTTATTGACTATGCCAAAGCCTTTGACTGTGTGGATCACTGCAAACTGTGGAAAATCCTTCAAGAGATGGGACTAACAGACCACGTGACCTGCCTCCTGAGAAATCTATATATAGACTAAGAAGTCACAGTTAGAACCAGACATGGAAAAACAGACTTGTTTCAAATCGAGAAAGGAGTATGTCAAGGCTGCATATTGTCACCAGGCTTATTTAACTTTTATGCAGAATACATCATGCTAAATGCTGGGCTGGATGAAGCACAAGCTGGAATCAGGACTGCTGGGAGAAATATCAATAACTTTTGATATGCAGATGACACCACACTTATGTCAGAAAGTGAAGACAAACTAAAGAACCTCTTGAAAAGTGAAAGAGAGTGAAAAAGTTGACTTAAAACTCAACACTGAAAAACTGAAGGTCAGAGCACCTGGTCCCATCACTTTATGGCAAATAGATGGGGACACAATGGAAACAATGGGAGACTTCCTTTTCTTGGGCTCCAAAATCACTGCAGATGGTGACTGCAGCCATGAAATTAAAAGATGCTTGCTCCTTGGAAGAAAAGCAAAGACAAACCTAGAAAGCATATTACAAAGTAGAGACATTACTTTGCTTAGAAAGGTCTGTATAGTCAAAGTTATAGTTTTTACAGTAGCCATGTATAGATGTGAGAGCTGGACAATAAAAAGGGCTGAGCACCAAAGAACTGATGCTTTTGAACTGTGGTGTTGGAGAAGGCTCTTCAGAGTCCCTTCAACAAAGTCAATCCCAAAGGAAATCAACCCTGAATATTCACTGGAAGAACTGAAGCTGAAGCTCCAATGGGACATGACTGAGCGACTGAACAGCAACAACAAATTAGTTGTGGCTGTGATAAAACTCAAGCAGGGTAGTCTCCGGCTAACTAGTTTCTTCTGAGGCAGGCTTTGTTAAGAACAGAATTCTGTGGGACATTTCACAATGGTTAGAGTTCCCCTCCCCCTGCCAGAAGCATAAAGGTACAAGAAGATTCTCTTCAATATTTACATGAGAACCTGGTAAAGTTTCTGGAGGTAAAACTAACAAAAGTGAGGTCGGGGATCCCCCTATGATTCGATTGGATCCCCTGGAGTTTGAACTCTTTGACTTTGTAATAGGACAAGGGACTTCTTTGAGCTGTTGGAATTATTTTGTGTCCTGATTGTAATGGTTGTTACATAAGTTTCAGATGTGTTAAAACTCGGAAATATACAATACGAAAGGTGAATTTTACTTTACATGAATTTTTAAAAGCAATACAGTAACAGAATATTTTTTCTTGGTTAAAATAAAAGGAATCCTCAATAAGGTTTTCTGTGCTACTTTCTCTGGTACATTTATAGCTCCAAAATTAGACATTATGCCAATCATATTTTTTGATACTTTATAACTCCCTGAATAACAGCACCTGGGACATAGCCACAGAAGAAGAAATACTGACACTAATCCACGGGCACTGACAAAACGTCTAATGAGCTGACACTTTGTGATCCAGTGTCTTAGCCAAAAGGGACCATTCAACACAGCACACTATTTAATAAAGTGGTGTGGAAAGGTAATCTTTGGGGGAGGGAGGTGCGCGGTGAGGGGGACACAAACAGAGAATAAGAGCCAAATCCTCTTCGCTCTTGAGAGTAGTACTGTTTAATGAATCTAATTAGTAAGCCCCAAGTGGTCCTGTAGAGGCTTTGGGGAATTTTGCGTTCGTTTTCAAAATGAAATAAATGTTCTGGCAGCTCCTGAAACAGAATGTTAAGATAAGAAATGCAACACAAAAAGCAGTCACCTTGAATCAGAACTGAAGAACTGACTGCAGGTACTGCTGTGATTGTAAAGAAGCTTGTCTTTTCTCTGCAAGATCACCTTTCATTTCAAACCTCTAGCTTCACAAAAAATAATGTAGGAATGAGGGAGAAAAACAACTGTCATCTGGGGCTGCAGCCAGTGGGGGGTTAAAACTCTGTGGGATTGGAAGAAAAATCAGTCAATGGCTGTGAACGAATTTAGGAGTGGTGAGTTGGCAATTAAGTTGGATGTTAATTAATCAGCAAAAATAAAATAGAATGACCACCTAATATAATGTCAATATATAAGGTGACATATATATATATATATATGGTGACACAATATATAAGGTGACTGGCTTGTATTTCTAGCCAGTCCTAGGAGGGAAGTTTAGAATTTGTACTTCTTCAGGGCATCTTTCCAGAACATGCCAAGGCAGATGCCAAGCTGCCTACCAAATCATGAAGGTCACATTTCTGTTCTTTGCCAGAGCCTCTCGGGCCATGTCAGCCTCACTAAGAAATGCTTTCTTTCAAACAATATCTGGTTCTTATTCTTTATCCCATCTCATGCTATCATCTCTAACAAAGCACATCTGCCCAGGGCTTTAGCCAGTCATAGTAGTGCAGTGGGCTGGCAGTTCCCTGCTCAGTGACACAATACAGAAAGGAGACAGACTTGACTTTCACTTGCTCAAGATGTACAGGCATGAGATGAAGGTACCTCAGGCCATGGTAATCGCCTCTATATCCCAGTCCAGGGAAGCTTTCAATCAGGTGAGTCCTCCAATGAGACATGCAGCATAGATCACTGCAGAATTAAACCGCCATCTTTGATGTACTCCATGGGCCTTTTGGAAGTGACAACTGGAAAACCCAACCAAGGGCTCGACTTTTCTGCTGGCCTCACTGTATCTGTTTGCTAAGGTGAATCTACATGACCAAGGTGACAGAGATTAGTAAACAAAAGCAGGAGTAGAGAGGCAGGTAAACCGCAAGCCATGTTCCCGCAGGGTAAGTACAATCCCTACTGGCTTTTCTCCAAAATGCAAATGTTACATTCTTAGCAACAGATGCCAAATAAAAGGGGGAAAGGGAGGCTGAATGGCCATCTAGTATTTGCTGAAAGATGATCAGAAAGTGATACTGATAGATTAAAATGAAAAAGGAAAGAAGGCAGATAAAAACGAAAATATCTGATTTAATATATTCACTTTTCATTTAATATTTTCATTTTTCACCAACTCTGAGAGCATCTGAGCTGTGTATGCACAAGTATTCTACCACCTGAAGAACTTTAGAATGACACATCCTGGAGTGTGAATCACTTGAAGAATAAAATCTGTCTCTAGGAAGTTCATTCAAGGCAGATTAAACCTAGAATTCCATGAAATTAGACACATCATAAATATTTTTTAAGACTATAATGAGGTTCATTTATTATTATTTACTTGACTGTTTGTGTGAGTTAAAGCTTTGAAAGCCTCTTCTTTTTATAATCATCTGAATCCATTCATAATTGGTCATAGTACTTGCAAATTTCCAGCTTTCATAGAAAGCAAACTGCATAAGTATCTGTGGTCATGTTTATCCCCATGTAGCAATCCAGGAAAAAGTGAAAAGATTCTATTATCTAAGTAGCTTTTCCAAAATTATGTAACAAACAACCTGTTTTTATTGGTATTTTTCATTTCCTTCCAAAAAAATCGCTAGTCATGCCCACAACTTTGGTTAACTTATTGAAAAATAAATGAAATAGCTTATTATATGATATAAGTTATACAACCATAGGAGTTTGGCTTAAATTTTTATTTTTCAATTGTTTTTACATAAGTGGTTTTAATTGCTGCTGTGCTATGCTCAGTAATGTCCAACTCTCTGTGACCCCATAGACTGTAGCCTGCCAGGCTCCTCTGTCCATGGGATCTTCCAGGCAAGAATATTGGAGTAGGTTGTCATTTTCTTCCCCAGGTGACCTTCCTGACCCAGGGACTGAACCCACATATCCTTTATATCCTGCTTGGCAGGCAGATTCTTTACCACTGCACCACTTAGGAAGTTTCCCAGTTTTAACTGACAACTGCATTAACAGAGCTGAATCAAATAAGGAGATTCAGTCTATGTGTGAAGATACACTTTTTCAGAGGTAACCAGCCAAGCAAACATCAAATACACCGAACCATTTTTACTTGATGTTGAGCTATAAGCCTTAACTAAGCCATGCTCTCAGAAACTCCTAAATGTTAGACAATAAATCATAAACACCATTCATTCCCTCCAGGAAGAGAAAGACGGAAATCAGGCTAGTTGGCACGATTCACACATTCTGTAAGTGGTCAGAGCATCTGTTATAAGCTCAAATGCCTACAGGCCAGGCAGGGAACCTAAATAACTGATGTGATCTGTGTGTGGGGGCTGGGCTGACACACAAGCAGGTGTCCTCGGGCACAATGGAACCCCGGCTTCTCTGCCGCCTTTCTAATTGCCATAGCGTGTGAGAAAATTCGACCAGAGCTAAGAAGAGACGATTTGAAACCAAGTGAAAATTACTTAACCAAATGTTACACTGGGTAAATAAAAGTCATATGTACTCAGATCTACTGATTTTAAAAGAAAGCAACATAGTACAGTGTTTTTACTCCTCACTGAGTTAAATGTGCACACACACACATACATACATACATCATATATATATATGTGTGTGTGTGTGTGTGTGTGTGTAGATACACATATGGGTGTATATGACTACGTATCCATCAGTATACTTATATGAAACAACTTCCCTGGTGGCTCAGACGGTAAAGCGTTTGCCTACAATGTGGGAGACCTGGGTTTGATCCTTGGGTTGGGAAGATCCTCTGGAGATGGAAACAGCAACCCACTTTAATACTCTTGCCTGGAAAATCCCGTGGATGGAGGAGCCGGGTAGCCTACAACCCATGGGGTCACAATAATTTGTGAACTATAAATATCTATTTTATGGGCTGAATTGTGTCTCCTCAGAATTAATATGCCGAAGTCCTCACCCTCAGTACCTCAGAATGTGACTGTGACTGTATTTGTAGGTAAGGACTTTAAAGGTTCAATTAAACTAAAATGGGCCATACTCTGATTTGCCTCTATTCAGGTCTCTAGCAAACACATGCTTATGCTCAGTTGTGTCCCACTCTTTGACAGGCCATGAATTGTAGCCTGCCAGGCTCATCTGCCCATGGAACTTTCCAGGCAAGAATATTGGAGTGAGTTATCATTTTCTCCTCCAGATGATCTTCCCTAGCCAGAGATCAAACCTGCATCTCCTGGCGTCTCCTGCATTGGTAGGCGGATTCTTTACCACTAGTGCCACCTTGGAAGTGCCTAGCAATCTGTTATCACTAATATCCTTATATGAAGAGGACATTAGGACACAGACAGTTTTAGCAAGAAATCATGTGAAGACATGGGGAGAAAATAGCCATACACAAGTCAAGGGGAGAGATACCGTCAGGGAAACCAATCTGGCTAACACCTTGATCTCAGACTTTTTCTAGAATTAAGAGAATATATATTTTGTTGTTTAATCCATTTATTCTGTGGTACTTTGTTATGGTAGCCCTAATAAAATTACCATCCAATTAAAAATGTGTAAATAACTATAATGAAGTTGAATGTATTTTGACTACATAAGTCATCCCTGAGTTAGAAATCGTAGATGCTGATTTATGACTAATGGTGATCTTTTCATCACACCCTCTCCGTTACCGGCCTCCAATCCCAATGACTTTGTTTTGGAAAGCTTTAACTTAAGAGATGGATCTATTTCCATACAGCTTGAGAAAGTTCATTTCTTGCTGTGTGACCTGTATGAAGTCTGTCACAGGACTTCACCTTACTTTCAACAACACCATTGAACTAAAAAAATTAAGTAAAGCAAACAGGTGGACTCCAAAAATAGTCACAGCTAACTTTATAGTCCGGTGGGAGAGGTTGGAATTAGACTGTGTAAACTTGTTTTTCAACAGGTTCCTAGCACACAGTTTCTAGGTCTGAGCAATTTTTTTCCTTTGCTTTGGTTTCTTTGCTGTTGGTATTTGCAGGTTTGTTTGCTTACAAAGGAAAAAAATAAGTGGGGGAGTGAACTGCACTGAACAAATAAAATCACAGGACTAAATATGAAACTGCATACTGCATGATGTCAAATGATCACAGATATAACTAGGTCCGAAGTCAAGATCAGATTCTTTTTTAAGATACTTTTGATGTGGACCATTTTTTTAAGAGTCTTTACTGAATTTGTGACACTGTTGCTTCTGTTTTATGTTTTGGGATTTTGGCCATGAGGCACATGGGGATCTTAACTCTCCAACTAGGGCTCAATCTAGACTCCCTGCATTAGAAGGCTAAGTCTTAACTACTGGACCACAACAGAAGTCTTCAAGATCAGATTAACCTAAAATTCATTCATCTTTTGTCTCTCAAGTTATGTTAACCTTTCATTTCTCTGGCCTTTGGACATTTTCTTAGTAAAATAATTCCTTGAGGAAATCCCAGAGGTTTTAAAAAATTTTAGATGATAAACTTTTATCAACATAATAAAAAGCTTTTTAACAGCTTTTAAATGTCATATATGTACTGGAACAAGATCCTATGTTGTTAAATGTCAATAACATTTATTCAACCTTAAATATGTAGCTATTATAAAAGCTAAACTTTCACTGGGTAAAGACAAAGTTATCAGGAAAGTCTTCCATTGCTTTAATCCATTTCAATATCTTATTTTAAAAATCTTTGCCCTCGGACTTCTAGAGCTCTGAATAGTCTTCAAGCACATTTTCTCACTGCAACGAAAAACCATAGTTCTAACCTTGGAAAGACTCTGACAGTAGGACTAGAGCCAAGTAAAATAATGAAAGAGGCAGATTAGTTGTTCAGTGCTACTTATGTAATTTTCTTCAAGTCCTACTCAGAGCTTTCACACAAATTTCTTTATATCCAAAATCTCATCCTCATTTTGTGTCACTGCCCCAGATGAGATTATTCCAGGAAAGTGCTTTATGCTCTATAACTCAATAGGCCTGGAGTCTGAGCACAGAGAGCTCTTAGTAGCAGCAGGGCCATGAGCAAGTTACCTAGCCTCCCAATACTCAGTTTCATCATCTGTAAAACTGAACCAACCTCAGTGGCCTGTTGTCAGAGATAAAGAGATCTTCTACATAAATCGCTTAGCATAGGACCTGTCACATGAAATCCACTCTATTAAATATTTGTTATCAAGGAAACTAGGCTCAGGCTCTGGGTTAAAATAAGTTTACTCCATTCTCTTTCTTCCACTAAATACAGCTATAAAACCTGGACATAGACAGTAGCAGAAAGATTGGGAAGAAAGAGCAAAATTTGAAACACAACTAACATACCCATGAGTTTACTATTTCCTTTTCCTTTTTGGCATCCCCTAGCCTGAATTCAATGCACCAAAAGTGGGCATTAAGGCATAAACAGAGAAAACTTTAGTTAAAATCCTCTAGTTCTGGGTCCATAGTGGAAAAAGAAGTCTTCACCCTCAGAAGATGGTGGAATCACACTGCTCTGGTTTGCCCTCTTCTCTTTTCTCCTACAACCCAGCCCTCAACAGCTGGCTGTAGAAAACAGTAACCACACAAACTAAACTCTGACTTAGGGAAAATGTCCCCTTGGATTAGCAGAGCTATGGCTTTGAGAGTATGGGGTCTCTCCTTTGTTGCTTTTATTCTCTCTCATCTGCTGGCTGGCCCCAGCACAAGAGTAGCTGGTAAGGTACATGGGAGGACAGATAGATAGTGCCTCAGCCGTATGGTCGCAGGACCCACAACAGAAGCCTCAGGGAAATAGCAATTATTGGGGAGGTTGAAAAGAGGCAGGAACTTGGGAAAGTAGCCTGAGAAAGGTTTGTTTTTTAACCACCTATGCTCACCCCATTCTGCACACCCAAATCTGACATTATGAGTGTATGAATGACACTAATGACTAAATGAATAGAACAATGCCCAGGTCCAAGACTAGTGTCAGAGTGATAAACACTCAGAACAGATCAGAATACTACTGCAATGGCCTTGAAAACCACAGGTTGGAGATGAGAGTGGAATCTAAACTGATCTATTACTTGCTAAAATAAATATATGGTATTCAGAAATTAATGAAGTCTCAGTCTCATATGACAATATTTCACATGTCCAGCATTTAATCCAAACTATTTAATCCAAATATGGCACATAAATGACTAGAAAAATATCAAATCAAAAGGAAAAAGATAATCAATAGATATCAATGATAATATGTCACAAATGTTGAAATTAGTTGACAAATATTTTAAAGCAATTATATTAACTGCTTTAAGACATTAAAATTATTTTATAATCAACATTAAAATTTTTATTTGGCATCTTAATAATTATCAATACTATAAAAAGCCATCTATGGAGTCAATGCAATTCTTATCAAGATTCCAACAGCAATTTTTACAGAAGTATAAAATCACTGCTAAAATCTATATGAAACCACAAAAGACCCTGAATGGCCAAAGAGAGTCTGAGAAAGAAGAACAAAACGGATGTACTGCATTTCCTGATTTTAAACTATAAGATAAAGCTCTTGTCATCACAGCAGTATGGTTCCAGTATTGAAAATAAAAGTGCCCAGGAATCAAATCAAGTGCCCAGAAATAAACCCAAGAATATACAGTCAGCTAATAGTTGACAAAGTGGCCAAGAATAATCAGTAAAGACATTCTTTTCAACAAATGGTGCTGGGAGGATAATTAGGTATTCACATGCCAAAGAATAAATTAGACCCATATCTTATACTACTCACACAAGTTGTATTAAAGACTCCGATTTAAGACATGAAACTATGAAACTTCTAAAAGAAAACATAGTAATAAAGATCCTTGGCATGGGTCTTGGTAATGATTTTTTTTAATATAATACCTAAAGCATAAGCAACAAAATAAAAATATAAAGAAGTAGGACTATATCAAGCTAAAGGATTTATGCACCGCAAAAAAAAACCTACAGGAGAGGAAAACTGCTTGCAAACCATGTATCGATAAGAAGTTAATATCCAATATATTAAAAACTTATACAACTCAACAGCCAAATCCCCAAACAACTGAATTAAAAAAAATGGACACATAATCTGAATAGACATTTCACCAAAAAGGATACACAAAAGTCCAAGAGGTACATGAAAAGATGCTCAACATCAATGGTCACTAGAGAACTGCAAACTAAAACCACAATGGGATATCACTTCATGCTTACTAGGATGGCCAGCAACAAAATGAGAAGAGATGACAATTGCTGACATGAACGTTGAAAACAGAGAATCCTTAGGCACTGTTCGGAGGACTACAAATAGACACTATTGACAACACTATGGAGGATCCTCAGACAATTAAAAACAGAACTACCAAATTATCCAGCAGTTCCACTTCACTCCAAAGTCATATCTGCACGCCTATATTCATAGCAGCACTACTTCTAACAGCCAAGACACTGAAAGAATCTAAGTGTCCACTGATGGATGAATGGATGAAAAGCTGTCACAAACACACAAAAACGTAGGAATATGACTCAGTCATTAAAAATCAAGAAAATCCTACCCATTTGCAACAACATGATGAACTGTGAAGGCATTACGCTAACTGAAATAGGTCAGAGAAAGATGGATACTGTTATGAACTCATTTATCTGTGGGATCCATCTCAGAAAGAAACAAACAAAAAGCACTAAAAACTAAAAAAAAACAGAAAAACCCAAACTCATAGAAAAAGAGAAAAGAATGTAATTATCAGAGATAGGGAGGGGGTGAGGGAACTGGAGAAATTAAGATCAAAGGAAAAAAATTCCAAGTATAAGATAAATACTAGAGATACTGTACAACACAATGGCTATAGTGAACATGGCTGTGTCATATAAAGTTGTTAAGAGAGCAAATCCTAAGATTTCTCATCACAAGGAAAAAATATGTTCCCTTTTCACTTTTTCTTATTGTACCTATATGAAAAAATGGATGTTAGTTGAACTTGTTGTAGTAATAATCATTTCATAATATATGTAGACCAAAGCATCATGCTTTATGTCAATTAAAAAAAAGAGACCTATTTGTTTTTGGCTGTGCTGGGTCTTCATTGCTGCACATGGGCTTTCTGTAGTTGTGGAAAGCTGGGGCAACTCTCTTCTTGTGGAGCACAGACTCGAGGTGCACAGGCTTCAGTAACTGTAGCATGTGGCTCAGTAGTTGGAGCTTGTAGGTTCTAGAGTGCTGGCTTAGTAGCTGTGGTGCTCGGGCGCAGTTGCCACTCAGCGTATAGGATCCTCCCAGACCAGGTACTGAACCTGTGCTCTCTGCACTGGCAGGCAGACTCTCAGCCACTGACCACCAGGGAAGCCGTGTCTTAATTTTATATGGTTATATATCAATTATTTCTTAAAAAAACTGGAAAAAAAACATGGCAGCAAGCAACTGTTAACACAACTGAGACAAAATTTAAAAAGTAGAAATTCTGAACTACACACATTTGACGACACAAAGAGAAAAACAAAAGAGCAAATCTTAGAAATCTCAGTACATAAAATTCATTGGATGATTTAGCTGCAGGGTGGAGATTACAGTGGATTTTAATACAGAGCAACAGACATTACTCAACATCATTTAATCAGCTAAGGAACAGAAAAAAATAGAATTAAAAGAAAACTAAGGATCTAAAGTCCCAGAGGGCTAGGAGAAAGAGTGTGGCACTGGAAATAATATTTTAAAAAATAATTGCTGAAAGCTCTCCTTCAGAGATGAAATATACAAATGTATAGATCGAAAGAAGCACAGACATTCAAAACAGGGTAAACTCAAAGAAACTTATTTCAGTGACTTCATAATCAAGCTGCATATAACCAAAAATGAAGAAAATTCTTGAAGACAGCCAGAGAAAGGACATTTTATATACAATAAAATGGTAACTTGAAAATTGTAAAAATATTTACAAATGACAGCAAAATAAGACAGATGAAGTAAAACTAAGATAATTCGTTTCCAATGAAACTGCTGAAAAGTATGATTAAAGGAAAGTCTCAAGATATAAAGGTAACAGTAACAGAGAGAACAACAAAACAAATTTGGAAATTAGGAATGAAGAAATATGACAAAAATGCTAAGTATTTGAGAAACTATATTAGCTTATTTTTCTTTTCCTTTTGAGATTTTACATAGTATATGTTGTGGTTGAAACACAAAGCATGAGATTATCATATAAGAATTTGTCTAGCCTTTATCCCAGGCTCCTGGCATTGAACTCCTAAAACCCTTAGAATTTCCTGTGTAATACGGGTGTCTTTGTCATTCATGAGCCCCTTTGGATTACATTTTATTGCTTCTGAAAATGAAGTGACTCTTGGCAAGCCCCTAGATAGTTTGAGAATTGTACTGGTAGTGTCTGAAAGACAAACCGTGCGGTTAGAGGAATGAATCTTTGAGCCATTCTGACTTCTGGGAAGGGCAAGGATACTGAAGATCAAATTTAATCACATGGTCATCAACTACACTTACTCAATAAAACATCAATAAAAACTCTGAATGTCGAAGCTTGATGGAGCTTTCTGATTGGTGAACATACTGGGTGACTTGCCTTAATTCCATGGGGAGAGGCTACAGAAGTTCTATGCCTGGGTCCCTTTCAAGCCTAACACTATGTATTTCTTCATTTGGCTGATCCTAATTTGTGTTCTTTATAATAGCACTGTAGTTTGAAGTACGGCACCTTCCTGAATTCTGAGTCATTTTAGTGCATCATTTAACCTGAGGAGGTTATGTATGTGTATATGAGTTAGTGGCTTAGTCATGTCTGACTGTATGTGACCCTATGGACTGTAGCCTGTTAGGCTCCTCTGTCCACAGGATTCTCCAGGCAAGGATACTGGAGTGGATTGCTATGCCCTCCTCCAGGGGATCTTTCTGACCCAGGGATTGAACTCACATATCTAATGTCTCCTGCATTGGCAGGCAGATTCTTTACTACCAGTGCCACCTGTGAAGCCCAATTCACATTGTATAGCTACCCCATAGATGTAGCCTGCCAGGCTTCTTTGTCCATGGAATTCTCCAGGCAAGAATAATAGAGTGGGTAGCCTTTCCCTTCTCCAAGGGATCTTCCCAAGCCAGGGATGGAAGTCATGTCTCCTGCATTGCAGGTGGATTCTTTATCATCTGAGCCAAAAGGGAAGTCCAAGAATACTGGAGTGGGTACACTATCTCTCCTCCAGGGTATCTTCTTGACCCAGGAATCAAACTGGGGTCTCCAGCATAGCAGGCAGATTATTTACCAGCTGAGATACCGAGGAAGTCCCATGAAGGAGGTGGTCCATGGGAACCCTTAAATTCATAGCTAGTTAGAAGCGTGGGTGGCCTGGGGAATCCTGAAGTGTAGTGGTCTCTGAAGTAAACTTATTAGGGATTTTGTCTTCCAACCAGCGGAGTTTGATGCTAATTCCTGACGCATCAGAATTTCCTTGCAGCTTTCCAGTCAGTGTCAGAATAATGGCTGGAATTTTTAATGCACATAGATGTTCACATGTAAGAAAACAATAAAATAAAGAGGTTTAAAAAGACCTATATGATGATTTCTACATTCGACTTTACATTGTAAAATGCTGCCACCATAAACAGACTATTAAGTATGTATACTATAATCCCTGTCTCACAAAGATATAGAAAGAGATGCAGTCAAAAGCACAAAAGACATCAAAAAAGTACGGGACGATATTTAAATAATCCAAAGTGAAGATTAAAAACGAGAAGCAGGTTTTTTAAAAAAAAATTTTAAAAAGCAAGCAAACAAGAAACAAATAATCAAATGATAGACCTTAGCCTCCCTTGGCTGTTATAACAAAATACCACAAACTAAGTGGCTTGAACAACAGACATTTATTTTCTCACAGTTTGTGAACTAAAAGTTTATGATCAAAGTGCTGGCAAATTCTGTTTCTACTGAGAGCTCTCTTCCTGGCTTGTGGACATCTGCCTTCTTGCTATGTCCTCACATGGCCTTTTCTGTGTGATCAGATGGAGTGGGGGAGAGAGAGCACTTGGGTCTCTTCCTGTATAGAAATCAACCCTATTGGATTAAGGTCTTACCCTGATGACCTCACTTAGCCTTCCTCTAGGTCCTGTCTCCAAATACAGCCACATTGGGAACTAAGGCTTCATAGTCTAAATTTTGAGCAAAACATAATTTAATTCACAATAAGATGTACAATAATGTACCAATAAAGTAATTAAATGTAAAATGTTAATGTTAATCCACATCAATTAAAAGACAGATGGATTTCAAAATATCCAACTTTCATGTTCACAAGAAACACATTTAAAATATAATTGAGTTAAATGTAAAAGAAAGAAAAAAGGTAGACTATAGAAACACTAAACAAAAGAAAGTTGGAGTGGCTCTGTTTATATCAAAGTGTAGTTGTCAAAGCAAAGCGATTTACTAGGGACCCAGAGGAATGTTACCCAATGATAAGAGGAAAGGGGGTTAATTCACCAAGAACAACAACAAATTCTTAACTGTGTCTACAGCTAACAACAGAATTTTAAAATATATGGAGCAAAATTTGAGTTAAAGAAAAAGATACAAACACAAAAATATAGTAGAAAACTTCAACACTTTCCTCTTAGTATTATATGGAACTAGAGGGCATAAGATCAGCAAGGATATACAAGAGGATAACGACACTATGGATTAATTAGACTTAATTGGTCATGCAAAGGACACTCCAGCAAAAGCAGAATGTCTGTTCAAGTGCCAATGGAAACAATCAACAGAATGAGGGGTCAGCAAACTAGCTATTGGACATGCAAACTGATATGCACGGTACCCTCTGCACAGTATACAATGTGTACAGTACCCAAAAGGGTGACTATAAGACAGTGTGGGGCACTGGAGAAAACGTTGAAGCTGGTTACCATACTCTTATAACAGTGTTATCCATTGATACTTTACTATAGTTTTGTAATGCAAGGAAGGAAAAAAAAACCCCAAATGCCTGAAAGTCTTGAACATCACCAAAGAAAGTATATGTAGGTAAATGAGCATATGAATAATGATCGACATCACTGCCCAGTAAGGTAATACAAATTAAAGACATGATTACATTCCACTATATATTGACTATAATGGCTAAAAAGAAACAGTGATAGTATTGACTATATCAAATCCTGACAAGGATGCAAAGCACCGGCAATTCTCCCACATTACTTGTGGGAATGGATAATGGTGCAAATAATTTTGAAAATGGTTTGGAAGTTTCTTATTAAGTTAAAATATACTTACTATATGACCTAGAACTCATTACTGAGTAGTTATAATAGCGAAATAAAAACTAATGTTAACTCATTCTGTACATGGAAGTTTATAGCTACTTTTTAGTGAGTATCAAAAGCTGGATAAATAAAACAAATGTTATTAATCAAGGGAAAGGATAAAGAAACTGTGGTAATACATACAATGGAATAGTACTCTACAATAAAAAGGAATGAGTGTTACAGAAACTTGGATGGATCTCAAAGACTAACATTATGCAGAATAATGGAAGAAATCTTCCTTAAAAGATTATATAGTATTATTCCATTTAAATGACATTCTTGAAAACAAAATTATAGTAACTGAAAATAAATCAGTGATTTCCAAGATTAAGGATGGAGTTGTAAGTATAAAGAGATAGCAGAACGATCATTTGTAGGGTAACAGAACTATTCTGCATTCTGATTTTGTTGGCAGTTGCATGACTTTTTTCTATTCATGTGTTAAAATGTATAGAACCACTCACCAAAATAAAGGTCAACTTCACCGCATGGTAACTTATACAACTTTGAAAGCAAATAAATGAAAAATGTGGTTGCTATTATGATTCCTTTTCTGACCTCAACAACCTAGTACACACTGGGCTGGTTCAGAAGACAACACAACATATAACTGTGTTCACCAAAGGTAACACATATTTAACAAAAAGGAGAAATTGTTATTACTGATATTGTCAAAATTATTTGATAAGCCACTTTCAAAGAATTCTGAAATGACCTCTAACTTAATCTGATCAGCCATTTATATTCCAATGATCTCTTCTGTGTGACAAACCTGTGGCTTAAAACAACATGTTATTATTTTATATTCTCTTCCTTAGTTTGGTGGGTTCCCTGCTGATTTTGTCTGGGTTCACACATGTGACTACATAATGCTCAAGAGCTGGCTGGGCCAGAAGACCCAAGGTGGCAGCAATGACTTGTGTGGCAACTGATGCGGGCTGATGGCCAGGGCAACTTGAGTCCCTTCCACATGCCTCTCACCCTCCAGTATTCTAGACCAACTTCCTTATACGGTGCCTCAGAGCAACATCCAAAAGGATAAAACTGAATGCTATATCTACTGAGGTTTACACTACTGGACCCATAATACCACTATGCCATATGCTACTGGTTAAAGCAAATCATAAGAACAGTCCCAACTCAAAACATGGGGAAATCTACTCCATCTCTTCATTGAGAAGGCACAAAATATTTAGGCTCTGTTTTTCTGTCTACCCAATTATTTTATTCCTATATTGTTACTGAACCTAATGACTGACTGAGGATACATTTCTGGTTATCATGGAAAGATAGCAATTTCAGGCATTTTCCCCCCAACCAGGAAGAGGAAAGTTCTTTGCCTTGGCTGTATATCCCATTTTTTTATGTGAATAACCCTATGTTCATGATGTCACTTACATGCATGCCCATCTTTACGGGCATGAAGAGTTTTCTTTTGGTTCTCTTAGGAATCAATTGATATGGCAGTTGTTTATTTATTGCATAGCTCAGGTCAGCACCTAGTTTCCTGCAAGGCAGACATGATGATATATTAACACTCAGAATTTCAGTGTATCTCAGAGGGTAAAAAAAAGTCACACTAACATAGGAATGACACTCATTAAATTCACTCTGCCTTCATTAAGAACTGGAAATAGTAGTCCTCACTTTTCTTTGTCAGCTAAAAAAATTCTTATGATTAAAAAGTTGGAGAATTCTTATACTTGTGAAAGGTGCTAAGTACTTTCCCAAAGGAAGTAATTTCCAGGTTTCCATTTTTAGACCAGCTTCTCCCAACAGAATCTCTGCAAATATCCTTACTCCCATTTCTCTCTCTGCCTTGGTCTCAGTTATATTATTATTGTTATTTCTTGTGGTCTCCTTATTCAATATGTGAAAGGTTTGTGACTCTATCTACTATTAAAACATATACATAGACATTAATAGTGCAGCTGTTTTATTATGTAAAACAATGTAGATGAAGAGCCCTCTCTATTTCCACAGCTGAATTTATGTCTCCTGAATAACAGAGATTTCAGAGCCTCTCTTATTTTCCAACCTAGCAACAATTTTCAAAGGACTGTTCACTTGCATTAAGAAATTCAGAAAAAAAAAATAGTGTTTGTTAGGAATGTAAAATGACCCTCTGCCACCAAATGTATGTTGAGCCTTATACTAAAATGATTCCTTTCCTTGTTTCTACTCTAAAAGTAATGCTATGATTAGAGTGATCCTTGCATTCTGCTGTTAGGCACAACAAATAGTTTATAATCAGTCATGATGAAATGGTGACAATTAGAATCTTGGAACAAATTGCATGTACAGCAACATTCAATTTTTCTAACAGTGGGATATAGCAATTGGAGGTAGCAGTTCAGTGAAAAAGAACAATTGACCAGCAAACATACTTTTATTAAGAGCCATGTATAAAATGATTTTTTCTCTTAATTGGCTTCCCTGGTGGCTCAGACAGAAAAGCATCTGCCTGCAATGCAGGAGACCTGAGTTCGATTCCTGGGTCAGGAAGATCCCCTGGAGAAGGAAATGGCAACCAACTCTAGTACTCTTGCCTGGAAAATTCCATGGATGGAGGGGCCTGGTGGGCTACAGTCCATGGGGTTGCAAGGAGTCAGATGCTACTGAGAGACTTCACTTTCACTTTAGACAACTGTCAGAAAGCAGATGTAAGTCAACCTACGCTTCTAATTAGAATTTAAAATCATAAATTTAAATGATAATAATAATGAGTATTATTATAATAAGTATATTTATTATTCCATTAAGTATATTTAACGTTACCACTGGTTTGATAATAGAGTCCTGGGGCCCATACATTGTGTTTTTTCAATTACTAGCCTCAGATTAGCTAGTCACCTGCTCCATCAAAACAAGATAAAACATTAGGACCTAACAGACTGGATATTTTGCTCTTGCAAATAAATGAGGATACAAAGGAATATTTTCCTCAGAGCATGGGTGATAGAAGCAGTTGTTGGGAGGAGTCCTAGAAAAAAACCTTGAGGGCTCAAGTTGATACAGGATTGTTCAGAGAAAGACTCTCTGGGAGATATTTTTCACAGCGAGTCTTAACTTTAAGTGATGGATCTCATTAATTTGTATGGCAAACTATGCCATCTGCAAACTAACAAAATGACATACAGTTCTTAAGCTGAAGCCAGATTTCTTGTTGTATTTCATCATTTGTTTTAGTAATTAATACAAATGTAATTTTTCTTACAGCAAATGGTTTGAAGAATGTTTTTAGCCTCTAAATATCCTTTAAATAAGAGACTTCATTCTTTACTAGAACATCTTCAGCTTTCCCAGAAGTTTGGTTGATGAACATCCTTTTTAAAGAGCTCTTCTAGAGAATTAGATACTATGTCCCAGAGCTGAAGCACAATGGGGTAGTACTCGTTTTTGTTCTGTTTATTTATCCTAAGTTTTTATTAGTTTTCAGAGTCATTTTACATTGCTTTTATTTACTGAACTTACCATCATCTAAAACATTGTAATTTATTAATATGGATTTCTGTCAAGCCAAATTTATTCCATCTAACATTATATGTGTGTTTCTAACATTTGTTTGTGTATATGTGTGGGTGGAAGGAAGATATGTTTAATATTTTTCTTTAAGATATTTGGAACCTTCTGAATGCTGATACTTTCAACTATGTCATTAATCATTTCTCATGACTTTGTGTAATAAATATTTATTTTTCTTCTTCATGAATTACAGGAATAAGTGCATAAGGAATATCAAAATAAAAGGAAAACTAATTTCTAAAAACATCTTATTAATTATAAAGTTGCTGTTAATATTCAATAAAACTTGAATCACAGAAACTAGACTGCACATTTAACATAATGATTTCTGGCAGTTTATTTTTAGACGAAATTCAGACACAAGAGAAATAGTGAACATAACATGAGTAAGAAAGCAAACATATGGACAACTCACAAAGTGTAACTTTCCTGACATCTTTACTTGTGTTTTATTCTATACATTTTTCTTTATACCTATTATACCTAATATTCCATTCAATTGCAAATGATGTTTAAAATAATAAATGTAAGAATAGAAATCCAGTCCATTCTAAAATATTAAGTAAATTTCACTACATGGCACTTTCAAAATCAGGAAAGCAGATGATGTTTCTTTCTGTTTTTTTCTTAGCTAAACCAATTCAATTTTTCGAACTTTCCCATTCAGTTTCCTTCTATTCATTTTGACTTCTTGCATACTGGAGTTTTATTTTCTTCTCTTTCTCTAATTTAAATAAAACATACAAAATGTTTTATTTCTGCTTTATTGACTATGCCAAAGCCTTTGACTGTATGGATCACTATAAATTGTGGTAAATTTTGAAAGAGATGGGAATACCAGACCACCTGACCTATCTCTTGAGAAACCTGTATGCAGGACATGAAGCAACAGTTAGAACTGGACACAGGACAACAGACTGGTTCCAAATAGGAAAAGGAGTACATCAAGGCTGTCTATTGTCATTCTGCTTATTTAACTTTTATGCAGAGTACATCATGAGAAATGCTGGGCTGGAGGAAGCACAAGCTGGAATCAAGATTGCCAGCAGAAATATCAATAACCTCAGAGATGCATATGACACCACCCTTATGGCAGAAAGTGAAGAAGAACTAAAAAGCCTCTTGATAAAAGTGAAAGAGGAGAGTGAAAAAGTTTGCTTGAAGCTCAACATTCAGAAAACTAAGATCATGGCATCTGGTCCCATCACTTCATGAGAAATAGATGGGGAAACAGTGGAAACAGTGTCAGACTTTATTTTTTGGGGCTCCAAAATCACTGCAGATGGTGACTGCAGCCATGAAATTAAAAGATGCTTACTCCTTGGAAGGAAAGTTATGGCCAACTTAGATAGCATATTGAAAAGCAGAGACATTACTTTGCCAACAAAGGTTCATTTAGTCAAGGCTATGGTTTTTCCAGTGGTCATGTATGGATATCAGAGTTGGACGGTGAAGAAAGCTGAACGCCAAAGAATGTATGCTTTTGAACTGTGGTGTTGGAGAAGACTCTTGAGAGTTCCTTGGACTGCAAGAAGATCCAACCAGTCCATCCTAAAAGAGATCAGTCCTGGGTGTTCATTGGAAGGACTGATGTTGAAGCTGAAACTCCAACACTTTGGCCACCTCATGCGAAGAGTTGACTCATTGGAAAAGACTCTGATGCTGGGAAGGATTGTGGGCAGGAGGACAGGGGGATGACAGAGGATGAGATGGCTGGATGGCATCACCAACTCAATGGACATGAGTTTGGGTAGACTCTGGGAGTTGGTGATGGACGGGGCGGCCTGGTGTGCTGTGATTCATAGGGTCACAAAGGGTCAGACATGACTGAGTGACTGAACTGAACTGAACTTACATACAGACACAGACACACACACACATATCTCTTCTTTTCCTGTGGTACCTCTTCTTGCTAGAAGAACTCTAGAGTTAACAAAATAGCTAGTTTATCAAATAAATTCAGAACAAGCTTATGTTATAGAAAATCAATTCATTCCTACAATAGGATACTAATTCAATGTTTACTATATGAAAATTATTGTTCTAAGAATCAAACTGGTGTGATGTGTAAATGTAACTCATAATCTCAACTACAAAATACTTTCCCAATATGTTTTTTTAAATCTCAACTATATCCCAATTAAATAATTTTCATTTGACATTTGAATCAGCTAATTTTGATTTGCTTTGGAGTTTATTTATATTCAAGTGGCTATTGCGTAAGAATAGCAGAACTTAACATTTAAAAGAACTTAACATATATGGAGAAGCTAATTTTAATACCAAGAAGCCAATCTAAATTGAATCTGAGCTATCTAGGAAGCAAGTAAAACTGTCTAACTCTACAACTTGAGACTCCTAAGTTGAAGTCAGATGTTGAATTCAGAACTAAAATTTTCTTAGTAACTAATACTCGAAACAGAAATCCAAGTAAAACACAGAAATCAAATTATGATTTTACCTATCATTTATACCTAAACATACTTATTTTATATTTTTGTATTACAAATATTTATACTTATCTCCTTTATGTGAATGTCCTCAAAGAGCAATCACCTCTGATGCATTTCACGTTCATCAACAAGGGGAAGCATTTAGTGTATATGAAAGTGATTGGTTTAGAAATCTAGAAACTTGGGTGCTGGTCCAAAATTTGTAACTACGGTGGTATAGGAGCAAGACAAGTTTATTTTGAGTTGTTCAATCACAGATTTCTCATCTACAGAAGAAGTAAGCTGCACTGATCTCCATTAACTTGAGAGTCCCATTGCTCCACATGCTCCAGATCACCTCTTCTCTTGGCTCCACTCTGAAAATGACTGGAATGAAGGAGTGCTCAGGTGATTCTGCATTTTCCTGGCAAGACTTTTTACTTCTCCTTTCCTTTCCAGAGTGTCACTATTATCATTTGCCTTGAGATTTTCCAAGAGTTACCACTTTTCTTATCTTGCTTACATCATCCACCAGTGAAAGCCTATTACATCGAGGTCATTTCTCAACCCCTGGTTCTATCCCCATAGAGATCTGTGGATAAGCAATGAAGCAAATTCTTTACCACCCTACTCTGGACAATGTTTTCCATTTCCTGCCACACTAGTTTTCTTTATAGGATTTATCACTAATTCTCATATTATATATTTTATTTTCATTTATGTTTCTCTCTCTCTCCATGAAGACACAATCTTCATAATGGCAGAAATTAAAAAAATTGTTTTCTACAACAGTTAAGATTTACAAAAAAATTTAGAGATAGTAAGTACAAAGACATCAATATAGCCCACACTGAATTTTCTTGTTATTAGCATTATAAACTATACATTTGCTACAGTTAAGGAGCCAATATTAATACATATTATTAACTAAAATCCACACTTTATTCTGATTGTTTTCATCTAACTACCTTCCAGGATGTTACCCAGAATATCACTTTAAATTTAGACCTCATGTCTTCTTTGGCTGTGACAGGTTCTCAAACTTTCCTTGTTTCTGATAACCTTGACATTCTTGAAGAATACTGGTAAAGTATTTTGTCTCCTAACACTCAGCTGAGATTTGTCTGATATTTCTCTTGTGACTGGACTGGGGTTATGGATTTGAGGAAGGAGGATCACAAGTAAAAAGCTATTCTCATATGATGGGTAGATACTATTCACAGGACTTATCACAGTTGATGTTGACCTTGATCAGCTGGTTGAAGTAGCATTTGTTAGGTTTCTCCATTGCAAAGTTACTTTTCTTCTTCCTTTCCATACTGTACACTTTAGAAAGAAGTCATTATGCATGGCCCACGTGAAGGGAGTGAGGAGTTATGTTCCATCTCCTTCAGAGTGGAGTATCTACACTAATTATTTGAGACTCTTTTACCTAGGAGGTTTATCTACACTTATCTCCCCAAAGAGTTGGATATGACTCAGTGACTAACACACCTACACCTCCCCATTTATTTATTTCCTCATTTATCTATATTTGTATAGATCCATTAATATTTATTCTATGCTTTGGGTTATAATCCAGTAATTTATTTATCTTGCTCAATTTTTGTCACTGGTAGCTCTTTTAGTTGGCTTTTGATTCCCTTGAACGTACTACTGATTTTTTTTTAAAAGCATTTCTTTGCTTTCTGGCAGTACAAGAAGTTCCAGGCTTATGCTGTGTTTCTTCCATCTCAGTTTTATTATCAACAATTTCTCCAGAAATAGTGGTTCCTTTAACTGTATAGTTGTATTAGAATTTTGTTTGTGAGGCTTGCTTTTTCTTACAAAAGATTCCTCTAGTATGTAATCACATAGATTATTCTATCCTCTTCCCAGTGCTTACCTGTCAACTTCCATTCCAACAGTGAGAAGCCTGCCTCTCAATCTCTGCCATCCACTTATTTCCTTGTTCAGTTCCAGTACACATGTATAGCTTATCACAATTGTTAACTCATAGTCACGTGGGAAACTATTTCATCAACTAGAACACAGTACTTATGTAAAGAGTTGAATTATTTGTCACATTCTATAATCTATTCTAGGAATCTCAATGTCTTAAATGCTTTTCTTTTAATTTATGTGCATTAAGATTTACTCTGTGTCCTGTAAAGTTCTGTGTTTGGCAAATGCATAATGTCATGTGTCCTCTATTGCAGTATCATATAGGAAACAGTTTCACCACTCTAAAAAAATTCCCTGTGTTTCACCAACTCAACCCTCTGTCTCCAAACCCTTGGCAACCACTGTTTAATCACTGTTATAATTCTATCTTTCCCAAAATGCTGTATAATTAAAATCACTTGATACGCAGAGGACCAAAATTTTAAACCTGATTTAATACTGTGTGTCTAGTAAACAGAATAATTCCTTGTTTACAGTGGGCACCTGTTATTGATTGAATGTCCTTGTCTCCCCTCCCCCAACTTTATATGTTGAAGACCTAACCCACAATGTGGAAGCATGTGGCAATAGGTCCTTTGGAAGGTAATTAGTTTTAGATGAGGTTATAAGGAGAGGGTCTTATAGTAAGGTTAGTGTTCTTACAGAAGGAGACCAAACGTCTTTATCTCTGTCTCTCTCTGCAACTCACTAAGAAGTCATGTTAGCACACAGCTAGATGGCAGCTATCTATAATGCAAGAAGAGAGTCCTCACCAAGAATCAAATATGCCAGAACCTTGATTTTGAACTCCCCAGTCTCCAGTACTTCGAAGAGTATACATATCTGCCGGGAGCCGTCAGGATGCCCCCTCACTCGGATGACAAAGTCACGAGACTGAGAAGGAAACTGCAAAGTGGGTTTTCCTTCGGGGCATCCCAAGGCAAGGCCCCTCCTGGTATTTTTCTTGGGAAGTTCTGATTATGCTCATCTGTTTATGTTTTAGCTCATCTCAGATCAGTCCCAGTTAGAAAAAATTCATCCTGAGATAACTCCCTCAGACCTTATTTCCCTCCTACTAGTTACTGGGGAGTTTACCAAGAGTTCTCTGGGGGTCATCGCAAAGCCACCACCAGAAGGGCTCGTACTTGGGTCACCTTTCCACATCCCACTCCCCCTGACCACTCCACGGAGGAGGCTCCCTTTCTTGAAAACACCAGCCTGGAATGGGACTTAGGAATGCTCATAACTGTGACCAGCATAGTTGGAGACTCTGATTGCTTTAGGATAGTGTAGAAATAGAAATTCCTTTTAGTAGTTGTAAGGTTAATAGGGTTTCATTGTTAAAACAGTGCTGCTAAACTGTCTCTTTGTCTTCTTTTCTCTTTCCTTGTAAAAACCAAAATAGGTTAATAGAATAAAACAGTTTAAAGCTTAAGCCCCTCTTTCTAGCTTCTACATAGTTGCACCTTGTCAGGGGACACTTGGCAGGAGGCTTCCTGTGTCAATCCCTGAATATTCAGAGATGAGTGGAGAGGCACACCTTTTCCGGGGACAAAAGAAATGCATACATTCTTAAAGTACAGCAACCATTTACAGCCTTCTTCCCTCTTGGATATGGAAAGTAAGTTCTTTACAACCCCCTCTTTTTGAGATAGATTCTAGCTCCACGTTTCCTGGATAAGTTGCAAGATTTTTATCTTTGCTGAAAAGGCTATCTTGTAAGACAGTGAATATTTGCCCACATTATGCTAAATAAAGGTATGCTAGAGACATTCAAATGGTAAACATACTATTGTTAAGTCTGATTATGCAGAAATCCAACCTTTTGTAAGGAAGATGAGCTTAATGTAAAAGTTGTTGATGGTAGGCAGAAAACAAAAGTTTGCATAAAATAGTTGTGATGTAATGGGGATGTTCTTTGGCTATAAAACTGTAAGCTAACCGAAATAAAGGGAGAGACTTCTCCACCGCCTTTGGGAGAGACTTCTCCATCACCCCACGAAACTAACAGCAATAAAGAGAGACTGCTTCATCACCACACACTGACTCAGCTCAGTTCTTCCACCGACGCCACTCATCCCTCAAGACCCCCGGACCCCGCCGGGGCTGGACCCCGGCACATATCTGTTGTTAAAGTCACTCAGTCTGCAGTATTTTGCTACAGCAGTTCAGGCTGACTATGATAGCAATCAATATATATTTTTGAATGAAGGAATGGAAGGATTATTGATGAGTTTCTTTTTAGTTCGAAAATTGCATAGCTCTTGCAGTAAGTAAGTTTCATGATTCTATTTTCTTTTGCCTTATCTTATACTCTCTTTTAAAAAAATTATGGAAGAAAGAAAATAATTACTGTTTCAGTGGTGACTGTAGAATCAATTTAATTGTTTTGCTAAATGTTTTTTGAAATGAATTTGGAGGTATGTCATTTATAGTGATTACTGAGTTGACTTAAAATAGTACATTAGGAACTATTTAGGTATTTAGAAATACACAAAAATGATAGCACAGGAAATCCTATTCTTCAGCATTCTCATATTTTTCCATGAAAGTGAATTTTTTCATATTACCTATAATTTCATGTTTTCAGATTATACAGCAATTTTCAAAACATAAAAAAAGACCTTTACATTCTTCCATATTATCATTGTCGTTTAACTATAAAGAGTAGAAGCAAACTGCTTTACCAAAACAGAGTGTATGGAGGCCCCCACTTAGGCAGAAATGTTGGCATACACAAAGAATGTTTTCAGTCTTGCCTGATTTTTAAGAGTCTCTCACTTAAAGACTGCAAGAAACAAATGTCATGGTTATTTGTCTGCAGTCCTTTTGGCTCATGGTCGGTGCACAGTTTAGTTTTCAGGATACCAGAGGGAGTTTTATTGTTAGATGATGATTTATGGTGTATATCTAAAGGAATGACACTATATAAAGTGCCACAGTAGAATTTCTTTTAGTTCCTTGCATTTACCTCATTACTGACGACATCCATGTAAAGCCTGTTTAAATCAAGGTATCATGCACAAAAGTATCTGACCAGGACAACAATCCTATGAGCTTTCCAAAATATACCAAAATAAACTTTGAGGAGTTAATCATCAATTTTAAACCCTAATAAGAATTTGATCTCATGCTGACCTACCTCCACAGTCTAATCTCTTAAAAATTATCTTCAACTCTGTCTCATAGAACTTTGTTCTCTTTCCTCTAAATTTATTTCCTATAAATGTGTGTGTGTGTGTATATATATATATATATATACATTTTTTCTTTTTAATTTTATAATGCATTAGAATATTAGATTATATTGCCATTTTCCTTTATTGTAAAACTTCTTGGGGGAAAATAGGCATTTCACTTTTGTATCTCTTAGCTTAGCACATACCACTTTCCCATAAATTGAATTAGTGCAATGAAACATTAAGCTGCAATGAAATGGCAGCTAAGCATTGATACTGTAGTCATTGGGAATGGTGGATGGTAACTATCTATACTCCAAATCAGTTAACAATCTCATACCTACTTGTTAGGTCATGGCAGAAAATAAACTAGAAATCAGATATTTAGATGAAGGCTTCTCCAATTTATGCCTTTGGGGAAGTACGTATTTTTTTCTTTTGCAGTCCATGGAAGTAGTTGAAATCATTAAAATGAAGGATATTCTCATCAGAGCAACTTTCACTAGAAACCTAGGAAAAAACAATTGGGACTCTTATCTCTCCTCTTTAAGACAATAATCCTCAAATATTTTGGTCTTTTATTACCTGAATTGTAGGAATAATGTGAAATAATGAAAATGGCTTTTTTAAAAATTTCCTAATGCTTTTAAGTACCTGGAGTAAATTAGCTGTATTGATTTTTTTTTTTTTTTCTGTAGCAATTTTTGTTTTTTTCTTGTACTTACTCCAGGAAACATAGTTTGGCTTATAGAAAAAGTAAGCCATGAAAATGAAAAGTTATTTTGAATCTATTTGACCTATATACAATTTTTTGTTGTAGAAAACGTCATACTTTAATATATTCAATATAACGTGACCTAAAACTGTTAATGGTCCATGTTAAGTAACCAAACTCAGACTGTAGCACATATCTGCTATTTTGCCCAGCTTCCATTTGTCCATCTTCTAATAAGAAAACTGATTTTATTTGCAGACCCACACTTTGCTCATTTGGTATAATCTTGGTGGAACTGTCAAAGACTATGTACTTCCCTGGGGAGATAAATGAATACTTCATGCCAACTAGGACAAATAATATCCTCTCCCTGTAGAATATGAGCCTGGAGGAGGTATAAAAAACAGAAAATAGTTGAGAGTTTCCCTCTATTAGCTCTGCCTTCCAGATCTTGTCCTATTGGAGACGTGATTTTGTTTTTTTTTTTAATGGAGCTAGTTCATATCCTTCTAATAATTCCATTCGTTTAATTAAGCAGAACCAGTCTGCGGTGCTTGAAACTAAGAAAAAATGAAATATCAAACCCTCTGCAGAGACAAAGTATGAGATTCAAAACACATTGCCCTTGCCTTAGGTGAGTACATTAATGAGTCTTCAGAAATGCAAAGGAAGATTCAAAGCCAAATAAGAGACAGAGATCTAAATAGTAAGGCATAAACTATGTGGGAAGAATCAAGTGGCTAAAACAGAAAAGTTGGAAAATTTGAGTGGAGTTTTGAGGATAAGCGGAGCTGAAGAAAGGCTGGAGCAAGCCAAGAAGAGTGACCAGGAAGAAATTTCTGGTGATAGTTCAGTTCAGTTGCTCAGTTGTGTCTAACTCTGAGACCCCATGGACTGCAGTACACCAGATATCTCTGTTCATCACCAACTCCCAGAGCTTAGTCAAACTCATGTCCATAGAGTCAATGATGCCATCCAACCATCTCATCCTCTGTTGTCCCCTTCTTCTCCCTCTTTCAATCTTCCCCAGCTTCAGGGTCTTTTCAAATGAGTCAGTTCTTCGCATCAGGTTGCCAAAGTATTGGAGTTTCAGCTTCAGCATCAGTCCTTCCAGTGAATATTCAGGACTGATTTCCTTTAGGATGGACTGGTTTGATCCCCTTGCAGTCCAAGGGACTCTCAAGAGTCTTCTCCAACATCACAGTTCAAAAGCATTAATTCTTTGGTGCTCAACTGTCTTTCTTTCCAACTTTCACATCCATACATGACTAGTGGAAAAACCATAGCTTTGACTAGATGGACCTTTGTTGACAAAGCAATGTCTCTGCTTTTTAATATGCTATCTAGGTTGGTCATAGCTTTTCTTCCAAGGAGGAAGCATCTTTTAATTTCATGGCTGCAGTCACCATCTGCAGTGATTTTGGAGCCCCGCCAAAAATAAAGTGATAAGTAATCCTAAATATAGTAATACCTAGTTTGCATTTTAAAATGCTTTGCAAAACCAACAATATTTGTGGAAATAATATGGCTGCACTAAAATTTTGCTACTCAGGAAACCATCAGTTTTAAGAAGTGTGGTAGAGATCTATACTGGAATTAAGAGTGTGCAAGGGAGGTGGAGAACCACCCATGGAACTCTTTTAAGTTATTGAAATAAATTATCATCAGAATGGACAGAATTCATTCCAAGGGGTATTCATGTATACCAAAGGCCTCTGACATTTTCAGCATGTTATAAATAAGGCAAAAGGCATCATGAAGTATTTCCTATATCTCTGGCTTTGACACTGTATGTTCTGATAAAATATTAATATGTTAATGAGGCAGCTTTAAAAAATTATTTATTTTTAATTGAAGGATAATTGCTTTACAGTTCTGTGTTGGATTTTCCCATGTATCAACATGAATCAGCCATAGGGATACATATATCATCTCCCAAATAAACCCCCCTCCCATCTCCCATCCCTCTAGGTTGTCATGAGCACTGGATTTGAGATCCCTGAAGATTTCATACAACAAATTTCCACTCGCTATCTAATTTTACATATGGTAATATATATATTTCAATGCTACTCTCTCAATTTATCCCACCTTCTCATTCCCCTACTGTGTCCACAAATCTTATCTCTATATATGTGTCTCCAATGCTGCTTTGCAGTTAGGTTTATCAGTACCATCGTTCTAGATTCCATACACCTGTGTTAATATATGATACTTGTCTTTTCTCCTTCCAACTTCCTTCACTCTGTATAACAGGCTCTAGGTTTATCCACTTCATTAGAGCTGAGTCAAATGCATTCCTTTTAATGGTTAAGTAATATTCCACTGTGTATATGTACCACAACTTCTTCACCCATTCACCTGTTGATGGACATCTAGGTTGCTTCCATGTCCAAGCTACTGTAAATAGCGCTGCAATAAACACTGGGGTACATATATCTTTTTTGATTATGGTTTTCTCAGGGTATATGTCCAGTAGTGGCACTGCTGGGTCATATGGTAGTATTATTCTTAGTTTTTTAAGGAATTTCTATACAGGGTAGCTTTTGAAAAAATGACCTTTGTTTAAAACACTGGTTGTTTTTGTCAAAATTTTTGACTATTAACAAAACTTCACTTGGTTTTGGAACTTATTTAACAAGAAAATGTGTAGAATTTTCCATAGGTCAGGGACTCTTAATTATCATCAAAAAAAAAAAGTACTTAAATTATCATGTACTATCCCCAGTTTCTAGCTGCTGAAACTGAAACACGGAGAGTTTAAGCAGCTCTCACAAAGTCATATGGTAATGAGTGGAGGAATCCTGGAATTTATCCCAAGAGTTTATTCCTGGAGTCCATATCTCTCAGGCACAAAATCTGCTATGCTAATAGTGACTGAAAGACAAAAGAGAGTCGACTCTGGAATCAAACATACCTGGGTTCAACTTATTGATCTTATCGCTATGTGATCTGTTCAATTTATTTTCTCCATGTTGTATTGAATTTCAAAGAGAATTGGGTTTCAATTAATTTTTTACCAGGTTAAATATGACTTAGAACTTGGATTGTTCCATAATTTTATTTTATCTTGTAATCTATTTGTTCACAAATATTTTTTGAGTGCCTGCTATTTGCCAGACATTTTTATCATAAGTACAATTATGGATAAGTCAAAGTTTGTTCATCTTATGAAGCTCATATATTATGTACCAACTAGTTCACCAGTGCTCTCAAGATACACCTGAAACATATCAAATTATTTTCTGATGGGAATAAAAAGATAATTTCATATCCATTTTTCTCTCCTGGAGTCAGGTAACATATTTTCAAATAATGTGACCCTCTTAACCAGTCTGCATTTAACCAGGACAAAGAAAAGCTTCATTACAGATGGAAATGTGGCTTTTTGCCACAAGTAGATCATCTCTCTTTCAAGAAGCATCTGAGGCACATCAAACAATTGTAATTAATGTTAATGGGAAACCCAACAAAATCAATTCCTTTTTTGCATTTAGTCTCCCAGGAAGAGTCTGGCTTCAGTTCACTGCAGAGAGATAGGCTCCTTGAATTTGGGAAAATGGCACTATGATTATTTTGGCTGTTTAAACTAGACATGCTTCTCCTGGGATTCACTATACAATCACCATTACTCCTTTAGAGATACATTTAGATGAATATTAATCATCACAGGTCCATCGAGACTGTGGTAAGAAAAAAACTGAGCTCTACAAACCATTGCAATTTGCAATCTTTGCAATCACGGCAATTTCTAGCTGGGATCAAGTACAGTAGGTATTAAGAAGAAACGACACTTTAATCACAGAAGTGAGGTGTGCCTTGTATTATGGCAGTGGGTATATAAAGGACATTTATTTTGTTTGCCTGTTCAACATCCATCTTTTATTCATTTGTTAATAGCACATGGAACTTAATTTCTTAATTTGCTCATTTCTTACCCCCAGTCTTCTGGCTCTAATTATGAGTATATTAACCAGCCTCGGCCAGTCAGCACATTCTCTCCTCTGGCCACAGAAGAATGGAAACATGATCGGTATCAGCCAGTTCAATAAAACTGAATCCTGAGATTTTCTGGAAATGTTAGCAAAGTGAAAATTTCATTTATGTTTGGACTGACTATCACATAAGCCTGATAGTGCTGGTATTTATTTTCCATGTGGGGAGACATTGACTGGATGGGTTCAAGATGAAGCAAAGTCATCACACAGACAGGAAAAGAGTTCTGGCAGCATTGTCTGAAATTCTCAGTCTGGCCTTTTCTGGAAAAAAGTCAGCCTACAATGCCCTTATATTCTCAAGTTATGCTAGTCACCAATTCTTTCATCAAGGTCAGGTAAGATTTGTGTTCCGTCTCTAGGAGTAATCTAGAATTGTTCAAAATTTCCTCTTTGAAAAATATGGCCCAAGTTAGGGTTCTATGAGCCACCAGTGGGGAAAGGTGTCTGGTGTGAACTAAGATACATTAAAAAGGCCTACATCACGAGGGACTCTTGACTTAGAAAAATTTATTCCACAGATGAAGTCCAAGAAGATAAGCAAAGAAAACTAGGTCTGAAGCCAAAACTTGGAAATGAGTCCCAAAGAGCTGAAGTGGGAACAAGAGGCAGGTTCCCCGAAGATGAAGCCTTTTGTAGGATGCCTTTAATCCTATGGCTGATGAGGTAGCATCAATGGGGTAAATGTTCTGAGTAGAGCAACCTATCATCTCTTGCAATAGTATCTTTGATATACAATATATCTAATTTCTGAATGAGTGATTTTGATGGGAATTCTACCCAAAAGAGCTTTAGTGTTAACTGCATTGAAAATTCTGAAAGTCAGCACCTTCCTATGCAACAAGAAAAGGAGACTCACTCAGCCAGGAAAAAAACGTGTTCCCCTGCTACTCAGGTAAGTGTCTGTGATGATACTATGAAAAATGCTCAGCATTGCCCATATTCAAGATATTAGTGTTTTGGTTCTGTGTGCTTGTGTTTGAATTCATGTGAAATGTTATTTGCTATGATTCCTTCTTTGAGCAAAGTTTGGCTTTTTCTGTAGGAACCTATTATGGTATGGTTCAAGGCTCTATACATTAGACTTCAATCTTTCAGGACTGTTGCTTGAGCCATAATTAAAAGTTAGCTGTAAAATGCCACTTAAATTGGTCAAACTACTGTCCATTTGGCTTAGGTTCTAAGAGGAGTGTATTTTTGGTTTACAATATGTGGGTCATTTAAAAAAAAGTGGAAAAGAATGAAAGAATTTGACTGTAACTCATTTATATTTCATGGAACAAATGCCTCAGCACTTCTGTTTTACTGAGTTTTTAATTAAAAGATGCATACAGTTTAAGGTAACTATTGATAAGTCAGAGCATTTCTTTGATGCACTGCTATGCCTCAGCAACTTTTATAAAGTATATCATATTAATCCTAAAACTTTTCCGGGATATAGTCACTAAAATGACTTCATATACAAGAAACATCCCCTTGAATGGCATAATTTTATACTTAAATTTACTTTCTGTGCCTAATTGCAACTACTAAGCTCCTTTTTCTGATTTATAGGGCTCTTTGTAGCCTGGCACTATTTTGGTGGGTATGCTTTCAGTTGACACACTCAACCCTGATAGAAAAAGAGGATGAAGAAAAGAGGAACAGGACTACGGAGGAGAAGGAAGAGAATTAAGGATGAGACGGTTAGCATTAGGTACAGCTGGACCTAATGCATTTTAAGGCGTTTAAGCAGGACCATCATCTTGCTTATACTCCTGATTCCCCAATTCTCTGCTCTTTCTTTCTTTCTGCATAGTGGCCTCTTCACATGGCCATCTGTGCTGTACTCAGATGTGTCCTACTCTTCGTGACCCTGTGGACTGTAGCCTGCCAAGCTCCTTTTACTATGGAATTTTCCAGGCAAGTATACTGGAATGGGTCACCATTTCCTACTCCAAGGGATCTTCTTGACCCAGACATTGAACCTGCATCTCTTGCATCTCCTGCACTGGCAGGTGGATTCTTTACCACTTAGCCATCTAGGAGGCCCTGATCAGTGGTAAATCAAAGGTCACAGAATTTCCGCTTAGTTATGCCAATGGAAGAGAGTCAATGATTTTGTCCTAGATTCTGTATACAAATCCAAGAAGGTACTCACTCTACCTCTGTTTGTGTATTCTAACAATAAATAGGAAGCTGAATCTGATTATACAGTATTGGTGTTATTCTTTGTTATGTGAGTGTTCATGTTGACTCCATAGCAGACTGTATCTCTTTGGGTGTCAAGACCCTTTGTCAAAGGTTCTTATATCCCTTTTGAACTGTGTTGCTGGAGAAGACTCTTAAAAGTCCCTTGGGCTGCAAGGAGATCAAACCAGTCAATTCTAAAGGAAATCAGTCTAGAATATTCATTAGAGGGACTGATGCTAAAGTTGAAGCTCCAATATTTTGGCCACTTGATGTGAAGAATTGACTGATTGGAAAAGACCCTGATACTGGGAAAGACTGAAAGCAGGAGGAGAAAGGAATGACAGAGAATGAGATGGTTGGATGCTTTGACCAACTCAATGGACATGAGCTTGAGCAAACTCCAGGAGATGGTGATGGAAAGGGAAGCCTGGTTTGCTACAGTCCATGGGGTCACAGAGTCGGACATGACTGAGTGACTGAACTGAACTGATATCCCTTATTCCAACAAGGATTCAGCTGAGTCCATATAACAGATTCATACATACTAGCTGCTTAGTATGTAAAGTACGTAGAGTGCCAATATAGTGCTTATGACAAGGGAATACGATACTACTCAAAAAATATCCTGGCATGGCCACAAAATCTAAAGCATTAAGCCTTTTCACATTTCAAGGCCTTTTTACATTCTGTTCTCTCTTTTTCTCTCTTCTCTATCACCCTTTTTATTTGGCTTATTTTTAAATAGCTTCAATATCCATTTTCACAGAATCTGAAATGATCATCTCTCCCATTTCAACTAGAGTAGAACATTGAGTTTATCCTTTTATAGCTCCTGTTTTTTGTTTCCATTTTAGAGCAATTATTGTAATTTTAAATAAATGGGTAATATTTATTTTCCCTTGGAAATAATGCACTGCCTAAATTATTTACTTCATTGCTAGCACCTTATCATCAAAGGTACTGAATATGTATATATTTTTTACAGGAATAGACTTATAATTTAAAAGAATGTTAACTCTAGTATTGCATTTGGTAAGACTTCTTTGTAGTATTCAATCAAATTTGGCAACAAAAAATATAATTGTGAATAGCCAGGACACTATCAAGATCCCAATTTGAATGTTAATGGTGCTATGCTAATTCTAGTCACTGTAACAAATAGACTTCCATGTTTTAGTAGTGTACACATATAAGTGTATCGCATACTTACTTAACTCCTATGCAGATATTCCCGGTCAGTGAGCAGCCTTTCTCAGTTTGGTAATTGAGGGACTCCTTCAATCTTATAGCTGTACCATCTCTAGGGACTGGAAATCCTTTGCATCCGGCAATAGGATGGAGGATGAACAAGAGTTGTGGAGATGGCGCAGCCAAGTTTGTTAATTAACTTAGTTCAGAATTAAAATATGCTCAGACCTCATTATAGCATATATTAAATTGGTTAAGAATTAGTCATGTGGTCCCATCTAGATGTAGGGAAATATACCTCCTTGCTAATCTGCTACTGACCAGCCAGGCACAGCTATATAATATGGATGGAATATGAAAGAATGTTAGGTGAACAGCTACTGATCTGTTTAGATAGTAGACAGTACATTGTTGAGACAGTAGAAAAATCCTCCAGCAAGCTGATATCTAAGATTTAAAAAGCTATGTAACATCTTATCAACAAAACTGGCAGCAAAATGAACAATTCAGGCACTCAACTATTTCTTTCTGCAGTGAAGACAAAATCAAACCCAATATCATAAACACAGAAGCTGAACCTGCTGACCTAATTTTTATGGCTCCGTTTCTGTTTTCTGTTTCTTACCGCTGGTGCTATTTGCTTCTTTAAATCATGTGGAAATACAACCTCAGGCTGGGTTAGTGTAAGAGGTACAACAGATTTTTGTGATTTTCCTCTAAAATCTTAATTTCTCTTATTATATTTTGGTATCTTAAAATGTTAACCCCAAAAGAAGTGACATTAGTTTGCATATATAATCACAAGGTTTTTATCTCATATTTACTATGTTCTATCCCATCAAGTAGATGCTGATTAATTGTTTGGTGTGTTTAACACAGCCATCTTATTTTATTTACCATCCTCACAAAATTATGAAGGCTAAAGGTTACAGCAGTATTTTACTGCCTGAAATAAAAAAAAAAATAGGTGGTAATTATCACACTATTCTGTTCTGAGGTTAAAACAATGGCAAATTAAATAATCTATTAGCAGATGTTGCATTTTGTCAATTGCTTCAGTTTTAGATATAAAACAAGTCTAAACTCATGAAAACAATGTGCAAACTAATAGGATGTGGAGAAGTACATAGAACAATGATCTTATGACTAAATGCTTATTCCTTAAGAAGATTCTCACCATAGTATTATTTCGTTGAGGAATTCATAGTAAACTAACACTACTAATTTACTAAAGGCTCATATAATCTGATTTTTAAATAACTTTTCATAACTTTTTCTAAACTGTTATAAAATCACTCCTTCTCATTTGCCACTATTATTTACTCAACAAAATCATTACTCTATCATTTATCTACCTATTCATTCAATTATTTTAATTTTCCCAAGTCTCTGATATGCAATTAGGACACTCTGCTAGGTGCTACTGGGGATATATATATAATTTTTGCCCTAAAAAAACTTGCAGCTGATTCTTTTCATATCAGAATTATTTATATTAGAATTGAAAAATCATATATGACAAGACACCAGGGATGTTTCGGAGACACATAAGGTAAATGTTGAGTAAATTAAACAGAGAATATATGCTATGTGTTCTGAGAATGAAATTTTTTATGGTGGTGGCTCAGTGGGTAAACAACCTGTCTGCAATGCAGGAGATATGGGTTCAACTCCAGAGTTGGGAAGATTCCCTGGAGGAGGGCATGGTAATCCACTCCAGTACTTTTGCCTGAAGAATCGTGTGGACACAGTAGCCTTGTGAGCTACAGTTCACGGGTCGCAAAAAGTCGGACTTGACTGAAGCAACTGAGCACAGCACAGCACAGTAACTGGAGAAGGCATTCTGAAAAGCCTTGGAGAATGCATGAGTTGAACAGTAAAAGAACAAGTGAGGGAATTCCAAAAAGAAAACACTGTGAAAGGAAAGACGACACCAAGGCCAGAGTATAATATGGAGAGGGAAAAATCAGTGGAGTATTATGGCTGGAGTGTGGAAGGTGGAAAGAAGGGAAGAGGAGATTTAGGAGCTGAAAAATAACTATCCAATTTATCTTGAGGAGAATAAATGATTTCTAAGATATCAGTGATGAGGAGACCACTTGGCAAGGTTAAGGTGAGCAGTAAGTTTCCAATAGAGAGAACCCTACATGCGAAAGCCCCATTTGATATTAATGAAAGATAAAGCATCTATGGAAAAGGAGGCAGGTAAGGTGGTCTACTATTCCCATCTCTTTAAGAATTTTCCAGTTTGCTGTGATCCACACTGCCAAAGGCTTTAGCATAGTCACTGAAGCAGATGTTTTTTCTGGAAATCTCTTGCTTTCTCCATGATCTGATGAATGTTGGCAATTTGATCTCTGGTTTCTCTGCCTCTTCGGAACCCAGCTTATATAGCTGGAAATTCTCAGTTCATGTACTGCTGAAGACTAGCTTGAAAGATTTTAAGCATAACCTTGCTAGCATGTGAAATAAGCACAACTGTATGATAGTCTGAACATTCTTTCGCATGTTCTTCTTTGGGATTGGAGTCTTGTGGCTATGGCTGAGTTTTCCAAATTTGCTGACATAATTGAGTGCAGCACTTTAACAGAATCCTCTTTTGGGATTTTAAATAGTTAAGCTGGAATTCTGTCACTTCCAATAGCTTTGTTCATAGTAATTCTTCCTATGACCCACTTGACTTCACACTCCAGGATGTCCAGCTCTAGGTAAGTGACCATAACACCATTGTTTTCTGGGTCATTATGACCTTTTTTGTATAGTTCTTCTGTGTATTCTTGCCCTGTTTTCTTAAAGAGATGGGAATACCAGACCACTTTACCTGTATCCTAAGAAATCTGTAAGCAGGTCAAGAAGCAACAGTTAGAACTTGACATGGAATTGGTCTATGTTCAAATGGACTGGTTCAAAATTAGGCAAGGAGGACAACAAAGCTTTACATTGTCACTCTGCTTATTTAACTTATATGCAGAGTACATCATGTGAAAGGCTGGGCTAGATGAACTACAAGCTGGAATCAAGATTACTGGGAGAAATATTAACAACCTCAGATATGCAGATGATACCACTCTGATGGCAGAAAGTGAAGAGGAACTAAAGAGCTTCTTGATGAGGGTAAAAGAGGAGAGTAAAAAAGCTGGATTGAAACTCAATATTAGAAAAATCTAAGAGCATTACATCCAGTCCCGTCATTTCACAGCAAATAAATGGGGAAAAGTGGAAACAGTGACAGATTTTATTTTCTTGGGCTCTCAAATCATTGTGGATGGTGACTGCAGCAATGAAATTAAAAAAAACACTTGCTTCTTGGAAAGAAAGCTATGACAAACCTAGGCAGCATATTAAAATGCAGAGACATCACTCTGCTGACAGAGGTCAGTCAGTCAAAGCTATGGTTTTTCTAGGAGTCATGTATGGATTTGTGAGTTAGACCACAAAGATGGCTGAGCACCAAAGAACTGATGCTTTCAAAATGTGATGCTGGAGACAACTCGAGAGTTCCCTGGATGGCAACGAAATCAAAGCAGTCAATCCTAAAGGAAATCAAGCATTTACTTGAATATTTACTAAGAAGGACTGTTGCTGAAGCTGAAGCTACAATATTTTGGCCACTTGATGCAAAGTGCTAACTCATTGTAAAAGACTCTGATCCTGGGAAAGATTAAAGGCAAAGGAAGAGGGTGGGAGACGATTAGATAGTTAGATAACATCACTGCACAATGGACATGAACTTGTGCAAACTTCAGAAGACAGCAGAGGACAGAGGAACCTGGTCTACTGCAATCCATTAGTTAGCAAAGAGTTGGACACAACTTAGTGACTGAAAAACAACTATGGAAAAAGGAGAAAAGAAGACAATGCTTGGCTGGAGACACATGCATCTGGGGAGATGGGTTAGCTGGGCCATAACGTGGAGGTTATTTTTTATCATGCAAGAAAAAGTTGGATTTTACTCTATAAGCACTGGGAGACATTGACAGGGAAGAACAAGGCCAGAGCTGGATGGAAAATGATGCGAAGTTGCAGTGGGCATGATTTATAATGGAAAGACCCAACTGAAGGCAGGAAGTGCTATAACTACCAAATTGGAGTGATTCGGATGATAAAGAATGGTGAAGTGGCATGGGAATGAAAAGTAAAAAGAGTGACCTGATAAACTGGAAGAACTCATAATTTCTATGTGAACAGATGATGGCAGATCCATTTTAGGACCTTCCTAGTTCTATATTTCTCCTTTGAAGTCCTTACCTAGTGTTGCATAAGGCATATTAAAATATATGCACAAATACTATAAATATCATGAATAATTCTAATAACTAGAAGATAAATGTTCTAACTTTTATAATTTTGACTTTATTACAAGAAATTATTCATTTTTCTTATGCATTTAACCTTATTTGGGCTTCTACACTTCATTATTTTTGTATCTGTATAAGAAGTGCATTGAGCTGCCATTTTCTAGTCATCATAATTTGTAAATATTTAAGCAGTTATTAATTTAAATTTTCTCTGTTTGCACCTATGTATATGCAGATTTTATACATTATTTGAAACATTTCAGAAGCCCTTTCAAAGCATTACAGCCCTAGGCACCACACCTTACATATAAAATTGGCTTGGAGGGTGGTGACCTTCACTAATTTACCAGGAACACATACAGTCCTCCAACTACATCCTTTGTATTTTTATGTACTAAAGTTCTAAATGAATTCTTTAAATTCACTAAACCTTTCAGAGTGTTGTAGGTCATGGACTTACTTTCTTCATATTCTTGTGTGGATGTTGGTAGTGAACCCCACAAAAATAAACAAATAACTGAAGCGAGAAATCTGCTGTCCACTCAGACCCCTCTTACAAATGCAGTTATTTGTGTTCTTAGTGAAGGAGGACAAGAACGTGGCTGCTGCTATGTCCCTGGCCAGCCCAGACCACTCAGTGGAGCTATTTCCAGTAATAAAAGGGCCCAGCGTGTGGCACAAGCGCAGGTGCTGGAATGACGTCAGCCTTCCTCAGGGGCAGTCTTGGGCAGGCCCATGAAAAGTGCACCCTATGAATCCTCACTAACATGTCACAACAGCAACACTGATTTAGACTTTCTCCTTGACCAGTTGCCATTTTGTGGAAATCAGAATTATCTTCTTCCTCCTGCTGTTTGACAACTGTCAGTTTAGCCTTCCAATGGAGAAGTGAGCAGTAAGAAGGCAAACATACTTTATAACGCTGCAGTGGTGAAATGAACGTATGCCAAAGCTCTCAAATTTACAATCAATGAAAACAAAAGGTGAATTTTCTTGAAAAGGAAAATGCTCTTCAAAAATATTCTTTCTGTTACCAATATGTTACACAATATGCTCAAAATCTAATTTATCACTACGTCAAAGGCACATTAAATATCTATGACCTGAATAATTTGATGTACATCTGTCATGCAGACAATTGAAATTGATATTCAAACCTTAAATATTTTTTCTCTGATCATCACTTTTCAGAGAGAAGTAAAGTAAGCAAGAAGCAGGGTTAGGAGGAGGCAAAAGAGAAAAGGCAGGGTTGGGGAGGTGGGAAGGAAACGAAAAAGGAGAGGGGAAAAAAAAAAGAAAATTCAGTGAAAATAATTTCTCCGCTCTTTTTCTTCTACAAATGGTTAGTTCAAGGCCTTAACTCTAGCCAAAGCTAGTTTTTCCAGGGACCCACATATATAGGCACCTCATCATTTATGTTCTTTTTAAAAGACTAGCCCATATTATCTATTCTGAGAAAACATTGTCTCTAGCTTCTAAAATTTGATCAGTCAACATAATAAATATACAAACTAGCTCAATAATCAACACTGCCTTATTTTCAAGTAATGTGTGTTCATTCATCTCCAAACAATGGGACTTCTCTGTGAAATGAAGCAAGAGTAACTGAAAAGCTTGGATCCCAATCTAGATGAAGAGAAGATATTACATAAATGTATACTAATTGATTTCTTTAGCCCTTTATCTAATTTTTGGGATACTGGTAATATCTAGGCTGCCTAAGCAGGCCTGTTTACCATGCAAGAAAGAAAACTAATCAGATGGTAAAAAGTTACTTCTTTGTTTGCACTGAAATGAGCTTTCTCTCCAAGGGCTTTTTTGCTTTTATCCACTACGAAAAATTAATCTTCAGAATAACTGTTAGTTAATAACCAGTTAATTAATTAATTTAAACTATTTTTTGAACTATCCACCCAATATTTTATGAAATTCATCTTTTTTCCTCAAAAAAGTTTTGTAAAGAGGCTTTGTTTAATTATTAGAACAGTGAATTAAATGGATATCTTCTCTATGAACCATTTTGCTACCCAGGATTCTTGCTGGTTCAGTTACATCGTATGAATAAACAAACTATTGTAACAGGATTCACAAGTCCTCGTTAAATCCCCTCTATCTACTATATGTGAGACCACCACTCAAGTTGCCTTACTTCATGACACTTTTCTGCAACAGCTATTATCTCTTGTCTGAATGTCTATAACCCGAAAGTTTGGTATTTTGTTGTTTTTCCCATTTTATTATCATTTCATCCTCAAATAAGACAGAAGTTCTTTGAAAATAAAGACTATATATTTACTATGTTACTTCCACAGACCTATACAGTCCATGGAAATCTCCAGGCCAGAATACTGGAGTGGGTAGCCTTTCCCTCTCCAGGGGATCTTTCCAACCCAGGGATCAAACCCAGGTCTCCCACATTGCAGGAGGTTTCTTTATCAGCTGAGCCACAAGGGAAGTCCAAGAATTCTGGAGTGGGTAGCCTATCCCTTCTCCAGCTGATCTTCCCAACTCAGGAATTGAACTGGGGTCTCCTGCAGTGCAGGCAGATTCTTTACCAAACAGGCTAGAGGGTGCATTCAAATCCTCTCTAGAAAAGCTCTCAATCAAGAGGAGGTGACAGATCTGTGAACTGACGAATTCAGGAAGATGTAATCAGTTCTACAGATGAGTTGTGGAAATAAAAAACATGGGCAATAAATTTGCCCAGCGTGGTTGTATCAACAGATATTTAATCTAGGTCATAAAAAATAAATATCACTCTCTTAATATAAAACTTAGGGAAGAGATCAGGAAAAGAAAATTCCAGGCAGAAGTACCAGCATGGAATCACAAAAAGTTTTTGCCCAAAAGTTAGCCCAAAGCTAACCAAATAGCAGAGGCTTCAATAATATTTTCATTTAATTAATGAAGCTTCTTTACTGACTGGGAAAATCTAGATTAATATTTTCTGTAGACAAAAGCAGAAGCAAAGGTCTTTTACTTTGTATTTAACATGCTCCCTGAAGTAGAAAAGACAATTCTGTTATAAGAAAAACTTGCCAGACATTCAATTTGATATATTTTGGTGATGTAACCCCAGAGATTAACTAAAGCTTTTAATATTTCTTACTGTTTTATTCTAATTAACATGAGCACTATGCTTGAAGGCCAAAGTTTTAAACTACAAAGGCAAAGCCTGAAGTAATGGCGTTGACATCTGCATTGGTTTCCCATATGAAACTGAGGCAGGCTCACCCCCAAGTGTGAAGCAGAGCCCCAGTCACCTACTTAGGTATCCATACACATCTTTGCTTCTAAATTCTGAACACTTTAGTACTGTCTCCGAGATTTTTGCCAAGTGAAGCTAAAACATAAAGCTTCACTAACACTGTGGAACCATATTTATATCCAATTCAATTCTAAAAATCCTTAATAAATGCAAGAGAGACACCAACCCATAATCACCCACAGTCTTCTGTCCAATGGAAAAGAGGCAGAAAATTGGAAAATGGCCAACCCTGCCTCTATGACCTGTTGCTGTAAAAGACCATCGAATTTGGCTGCAAGCTCTGTAAGACGCTACGTGGTTTGCTCCTACACAACTCCCCTTCATCATGGCCTACTACTCTCTCTTCCACTGAACTTTTGAAATATAAACTTCCTTCTTCGTCTTCAAAAGTGTCAAGTTTATTCCCATTTCTGAACACATTTTGCTGCTTCCTCAGCAAGAAAAGCTTCACTCATTTTCAAAACTCGTTCAAGAGTCTATTCAAATGTTACTTGTAGTTCAGGTAGTTGCTGACCATGCTACATCTACCTTTATCATACTCTAACAGTCTTTTGGCACAAATCACTTCCCCAAAACATCTTTCTCTCTCTCTCTCTCTCACACATACACACACACCTCAAAAGGTTGTCCCTCTTCTAGGGAAGAAAGGAATTTTGACTCTAATTGCTCAGAAATTATGTCTCCAGTTTCTTGAACAGTAGCTTGCATGTAACAGATGATCAATAAATATTTCCTGTTTGGGGAGTTTTTCTCTTTTGTATCTTTTCCCTTTAGAAATTTGCACCTGACTACCTAATATAGATTTTCAGCTCCATTTTGGTTATTCTCAAAAACACTCCTGTCTGATAATCACTTGTGTGTGTGTGTGTGTGTGTGTGTTAGTCACTCAGGTGTGTCCAACTCTTTGCGACCCTACAGACTATAGCCTGCCAGGCTCCTCTGTCCATGGAATTCTCAAGGCAAGAATACTGGAGTGGGCTGCCATTCTCTTCTCCAGGTGATCTTCCTGTCCCAGGACTGAACCCTGGTCTCCTAAATTGCAGGCAGATTCTTTACCATCTGAGCTACCAGGAAAGCCCGATAAGCACTTGACGTTGCAATATTAGGATAATGCCACGGTCAATGGTTAACATTCTCTTACATTTCAGGTAAACATTCAAATAGTTTCCAAGTTGAACTCAAAAACTGAGAGTTGGAATATGGAATCGGTACCAAGGGACTAGTTTCCTAACTGTATATAACTGTATATATTTGGAAAAGTTAATTACTGATGATATACCTCCATTTCCTTATAAAGATAAACATTTCACAAAGTGTGTATGATATTAGAGAGTGTTAAGATATTTCTCTCAGTCATGTAATTTTGAGTAATGATGGGACTGATATCAGATAAATACATTTCTTTACTGTAATCATCTCAGCAATCACAGCGTATGATTAATGTCTGCAAGTGTTTTAAGTAGAGTATCCCCCAAACTATTGACCTCAACTACCATTTAACCCAGAGCACCTTGCAGGAGACGTTTTCCCATATCCTCCTTTGGAAAAACTGTGCTACATAACTCTAAGTTCTCTTCTAATGGGAAATTCTATGGTTCTAAGATATCTCAAGCCCTGACACAGTCCATTATTGATTCATGCTCAGTGATGAATGGATAGTGAGACTGGCATAAGTCCAACTGTGTGAATATCAGATTGTCCATTTTGTGGAATATAGAGCTGCTGCTAATTCTCATTCATATTTGGGTGAATCAGTCAACTCGTTTATCTCTTTTTAAAAAATATTAAACAAGGAAACAAGCTCTGAGGATTATGTTCTATAACAGGTAGGTGGGTAGTCTCTAACCTTATTCTCTTTCAGGCTGCAGTATGGAACACTAACATTTAAATATTTTATTAAATGTGGTAAAATATTTGATTTTGCTTTAATAATATATATAGCCAATAGCAGAACCATTCCAGATGAACACATCCAATTATTCCACAAATATTTCTTGAGCTCCTAAAAGCTGACACTGGGACTACAGCAGTGAAAAAGGCAGATTTGGTCTGTTTCAGACAGACCCTCGCAAGGAGTTTGAAATCTAGCTAGGAAGAAACATAGCAATCCAATAAAATCATATGCAACAATTTGATTAAAATTATGAAACATCATGAAGAACAACAGTGTACTATGATGCAGCATAATACAGAGTCTGACTTGAGGTAGTGAATCAGTAAAGGTTTTCTTTGGTATAGTGTATCTGCAAGAATTGGCAAATAAAAATATAGGACATACAATTAAATTTGAATTTCAGGTTAAAACTATAAATTTTTTCAATATGTCTCATATGTTGCATTGGATATACAGTTAAAATAAATTTATTTATCTAGAATCAAATTTAACTGAGTACTATAAATTTTATCTGGTAATCCATAGTCTAGGAACTGCAAGATGGCCAGAACTCTCTGAGTAAGTAGGAGACAGACTAAGGGTGAATACAGAAATTCTTCTTTTGCCTTTTTTTTTTTCTTCCCCTCATGTAGATTACAAATACCTTTCATGCATTTGATATCTTGGAGTTCTCAATGTGCCTAAGGATATAATGATGCAATATAACATAGATACATTCCTTACCATTCAATGAAAACTTCTCACTCCTAGCACAACACTAGGTACAGAGGTAACTTCCAGAAAGAGAAGTTCAGTGACTAAAAACATATCAATGCAGGAATGACGTTGCTAGGCATCCCTTGGTTTTCATTCCATGACAGAAAATTAACATTTTACTTACACATAAAAGATATTTAAAATTTATCTTAGTTTATTCTTAGTGATCATTTTACCTCCTCTTTTCTGGGCCCTTCCTCTAAGCTAGTGGCTTTCAGTAAGTATTCTATAGAAGATCCCTCAGGTGCAATGAAAGATCAGAATGAGAAGAACTTAAGTATATTGTACACCTTGGAATCTTTAGCTTAAACGGGACAATGCCTGAAAGATGACTGCCTCCATGGGTGTTTACTGATACAATATAGTCACATTTTTTTATATACTACGAAATTTTAATAACTACTCTTCTAAGCTGATGATACCCACACAATCATTAAAATAAAAATATCACTGAAATACTCTCGGCTGCTAGTGCTGCTAAGTCGCTTCAGCTGTGTCCAACTCTGTGCAACCCCATAGACGGCAGCCCTCCAAGCTCCCCAGTCCCTGGGATTCTCTAGGCAAGAACCCTGGAGTGGGTTGCCATTTCCTTCTCCAATGCATGAAAGTGAAAAGTGAAAGTGAAGTCGCTCACTCCATGGGCTGCAGCCTACCAGGCTCCTCCTTCCATGGATTTTCCAGGCAAGAGTACTGGAGTGGGGTGCCACTGCCTTCTCAGGACATACTCCCTAGAAACCATCTAACCATTTTGATTTTGGGTTCAGTGGTTCTTATTCAGCAGGCATTTGGCAATTTATGGAGACATTTTGATTGCCATGGCTTGGGGTTTAGAGGATGCTATCATTGACATCTAGTGGATAGAGGTCAGGAGCGCTGGCAAACATCCTACAATGCATAGGATAGCCCTTTTGCAATAAAGGAATTGTCCAAAAATGTCATTAGTGCCCCTAATAAGAAACCCTGATATAAATTAGTAGTCAACTTGCTTTGAAACCTGGAATGTTAGGTCCATGAATAAAGGCGAATTGGAAGTGGTCGAACAGGAGACGGCAAGAGTGAATGTCGATATTCTAGGAATTAGCAAACTGAGATGGACTGGAATGGGTGAATTTAATTCAGATGACCATTATATCTACTACTGTGGCCAGGAATCACTTAGAAGAAATGGAGTAGCCATCATGGTCAACAAGAGAGTCCGAGATGCAGTATCTGAATGCAATCTCAAAATGACAGATTGATCTCTGTTCATTTTCAAGGCAAACCATTCAATATCACAGTAATCCAAGCCTATGCCCCAACCAGTAACACTGAAGAAGCTGAAGTTGAATGCTTCTACGAAGACCTACAAGACATTTTAGAACTAATACCTAAAAACGATATCCTTCTCATTATAGGGGACTGGAATGCAAAAGCAGGAAGTCAGGGAACACCTGGAGTAACAGGAAAATTTAGCCTTGGAGTACAGAATGAAGCAGGTCAAAGACTTGCAGAGTTTTGCCAAGAGAACCCACTGGTCATAGCAAACACCCTCTTCCAACAACACAAGAAAAGACTGTACACATGAACATCACCAGATGGTCAACACCAAAATCAGACTGATTATATTCTTTGCAGCGCAAGATGGAGAAGCTCTATAGAGTCAGCAAAAACAAGACCGGGAGCTGACTGTGGCTCAAATCATGAGGTTCTTATTGACAAATTCAGACTTAAATTGAAAAAAGTAAGGAAAACCACTAGACCATTCAGGTATGAGCTAAATGAAATCCCTTATGATTATACAGTGGGAGTGAGAACTAGATTTAAGGGACTAGATATGATAGACAGAGAGCCTGATGAACTATGTATGGAGGTTAATGACACTGAAGAGCAGAAAGGGATTAAGATCATTCCCATGGAAAAGAAATGCAAAAAGGCAAAATGGTTGTCTGAGGAGGCCCAACAAATAGCTGTAGAAAGAAGAGAAGCCAAAAGCATAGGAGAAAAGGAAGGATATTTCCATCTGAATGCGAGTTCCAAAGAACAGCAAGGAGAGATAAGAAAGCCTTCCTCAGCGATCAATGCAAAGAAATAGAGGGAAACAACAGGATGGGAAAGACTAGAGATCTCTTCAAGAAAATTAGAGATACCAAGGGGATATTCCATGCAAAGATGGGCTCAATAAAGGATATAAACGGTATGGACCTGACAGAAGCAGAACATATTAAGAAGAGGTGGTAAGAATACACAGAAGAACTTTACAAAAAAGATCTTTATGACGCAGATATTCACGATGGTGTGATCACTCACCTAGAGCCAGACATCTTGGAATGTGAAGTCAAGTGGGCCTTAGCAAGCATCATTATGAACAAAGCTAGTGGAGGTGATGGAATTCCAGTTGAGCTATTTCAAATCCTGAAAGATGATGCTGTGAAAGTGCTGCACTCAATATGCCAGAAAGTTTGGAAAACTCAGCAATGGCCACAGGACTGGAAAAGGTCAGTCTTCATTCCATTCCAAAAAAAGGTAATACCAAAGAATGCTCAAACTATCACACAATTGCACTCATCTCACACATTAGTAAAGTGATGCTCAAAATTCTCCAAGCCAGTCTTCAGCAATATGTGAACCGTGAACTTCCAGATGTTCAATCTGGTTTTAGAAAAGGCAAAGGAACCAGTGATCAAATTGCCAACATCTGCTGGATCATCGAAAAAGCAAGAGACTTCCAGAAAAACATCTATTTCTGCTTTATTGACTATGCAAAAGCCTTTGACTGTGTGGATCATAGTAAACTGTGGAAAATTCTGAAAGAGATGAGCATACCAGACCATCTGACCTATCTCTAGAGAAACTTGTATGCAGGCCAGGTAGCAACAGTTAGAACTGGACACGGAACAACAGACTGGTTCCAAATAGGAAAAGGAGTACGTCAAAGCTGTACATTGTCACCCTGCTTATTTAACTTCTATGCAGAGTACATCACTAGAAATGCTGGGCTGGAAGAAGCACAAGCTGTAATCAAGATTGTCAGGAGAAATATCAATAACCTCAGATATGCAGCCGACACCACCCTATGGCAGAATGTGAAGAGGAACTAAAAAGCCTTTTGATGAAAGTGAAAGAAGAGAGTGAAAAAAATGGCTTAAATCTCAACATCCAGAAAACTAAGATCGTGGCATCTGGTACCATCACTTCATGGGAAATAGATGGAGAAACAGTAGAAACAGTGTTTCCAAAATCACTGCAGATGGTGACTGAAGCCATAAAATTAAAAGACGCTTACTTCTTGGAAGCAAAGTTATGACCAACCTAGATAGCATATTGAAAAGCAGAGATATTACTTTGCCAACAAATGTACGTCTAGTCAAGGCTATGGATTTTCCAGTAGTTATGAATGGCTGTGAGAATTGGATAGTGAAAAAGGCTGAGTACAGAAGAATTGATGCTTTCAAACTGTGGTGTTGGAGAAGACTTGAAAGTCCCTTGGACTGCAAGGAGATCCAACCAGTCCATCCTAAAGGAGATCAGTCCTGGGTGTTCACTGGAAGGACTGATGTTGAAGCTGAAACTCCAATACTTTGGCCACCTCATGTAAACAGTTGACTCATTGGAAAGGACCCTGACGCTGGGAAGGATTGAGGGCAGGAGGAGAAGCGGTCGACAGAGGATGAGATGGCTGGATGGCATCACCACCTCGATGGACATGGGTTTGGGTGGACTCCGGGAGTTGGTGATGGACAGGGAGGACTGGTGTGATGCAATTCACGGGGTCGCAAAGAGTCAGATACGACTGAGCGACTAACTGAACTGAACTGCTTTGCAACATATATTTTAATTCATAGCGATCCAATTTGTCAAACACATGGCAGGAGTGAATAGCGCATAATCATTTTAACATAATGGAAGTTTACCATTCTGGATTTATTATAATTTTTATTGCATGGTAGACCAGTTTGCACAGTTAAACTTCACACTTTACATCTTATGAGACTAAGAGTTGTACTGATTAGCTACCTTATTAATAAAAGGTAAAGTTTATATTTGAACCTGTGTACTCTGTGGCTAAAATATTCATGCATAAGTTTCTTCTTTAAGCTACATCCTTTTCCACTTAATGCATTCAGTGGAATGATCATAGTAGATAATTGATTCTATAGCTCAAATTTTTTTTCAATTGAAATCGTAATAAACTCCCCCTACTTGATTATTGCCAACATTTCAAGCAGATATATGTTTTTTTCTACCAATAATTATGCTTGCATATCTAGTCCTTGTAATTGTAAATATATATTCCCTTTATTGAACACCATCTGCTCTATTTTGAGTTGAATCAGTCAACTTTTATTTTTAGGGTTTATTGCCATTAACGAGCCCCCTCCCTCATCTCTCTCTCTCACACACATACACATCCATTAGTTAAAGGTTTTTCTTTCTGCCTCTGTTCTCCAGGAAAATAATATCTTAATTTGTTCTTAACAGTTGTCTTCAGTAAATAACCATATCATCGTAATACCTAAACACCTGCGTTAGCTTTTGGTTTAATTCCTTTGTCTTTTATGTTTAACTTCAAATGTAAATGGGAATTTTCAAGCCCAATAGATACTAACAATCATCCCATGCGTTTCACAGGTGATTTGCTTCCTAATTACTACTTAAAATAATACATACATGGCTATGTTTATGCTTATATATTCATTACTTCTATATGCAATAAATAATAACACATCCACAGAAAGAGGTAAAATTGTATCTGCAAATTACTGCAATAAATTGGGTGTTTATTCACAAACACATCTAACTGATAATCACTTGCTGGAAAGGTTGGACAGGTTTCAAAGTAACTCCAAAAGGGATTCAAGCAACTTCAAGCATAAAAAGAAAATCTCCACAGAGCATAACAAAGGACATTTGTTTTTACTGAGGAAACTACTATGCCTCCATCACAAAATGAATTTTCTAATTTGGGGGTTGCAATGTCACTTCTTCACTGTGATGTTAACTGCAAGACCAGAATTGCCTGGTTTTAATCAGAGAAGAGAGAATGTTGTTCCTGATCATTAAAGAAAACACAGTCAAGTTTCTACTTGTCATGTGGGTATTCTCCATTTCTTTTAGAATCCTACCTTAACACTTTCATATAATACTGGTGGAAATGGACGCTGGTTTGATCTTTTTCAAGAGAAAGGTACAAACAAGAATGTAGTCCCTTAGGATTCTGGTTAGAGGTTTTAGAAACTGACTAGCCAACAGATGCAGATAGGACCTTATTGGCAGGATACCTCAGAGTTCTTAGAACTGAAGGGACCAGGTTCAGACAGAGCTGGAAAAACACTGGGAGGAAGTACATACAAATCAGGAGCTAATGGGTATACCATAGCAAAGCTGAAATAAGGCAGATTTCAGCATTTTTAGTTTTTTCACTAAACTCTTCATTTTCACCTTTCAAAGAGGCAGCATCTGACTCACTACACTGAGTCACATGTCCATTCTTTCAGGCAAAGCAAGAAACCACCAACATTTCCACAAGAATATATTCCAACAAGGAAAAGGTTGTTGCCAGTCAATAAACAGATAAACAAACAGACCCATCACTTCTTTCAAAAGGCTTTTAAAAAAGCGTTCTTTTCAATCAAAAAGTTGATTTCTGGGTCATAACCTGGGGAGACAGTCAAGTGCACTTTCAAGATTTCCATCTAATAGTTAATGTCATGAGGAGACTGAAAAAACTCCACATGCAGTATGAAATTAAAAAAAAAATCAGACTAATGATCTAAAGTTAAAAGTGTAATTCGAGTTTTGTTTAAATGAAAATATACCGATGAGAAGGTACCATATGAAAATATATTAAGTGATATTATATATTTTTAATTTTTAATCTTTATGTACATTTTACTGAAATACAGTTGACATATAGAATTGTATATGTTTAAGATATACATGTGCAGGCATGCTAAGTTTCTTCAGTTGTGTCTGACTCTTTGCGACCCTATGAACTGTAGCCCACCAGGCTCCTCTGTCCATGGGATTCTCCAGGCAAGAATACTGGAGTTGCCAAGCCCTCCTCCAGAGGATCTACCTGACCCAGAGATCAAATCCCTATTGCTTATATCTCCCTGCACTGGCAGGCAGGTTCTTCACTGTTAGCACCACCTGGGAAGTTCAAGATACACACAGGATATACATATCATTATGAAATGATTACCACAAAATGTCACACAATTAACGTTTTTGGGTATGTGGTCAGAACATTACATAAGATTTACTTTCTTAGTAAGTTTTAAATACATAAATACCATCAATTCAGTACTGTTAACAAGTCACCATATGATACACTGGTTCCTCAGAAATTTTCATATTACTTATTAGTATTACTATGATTTACTGGAGAAGGCCATCGCAACCCACTCCAGGACTCTTGCCTGGAGAATCCCATGGACAGAGGAGCCTGGTGGGCTGCAGTCCATGGGGTCATGAAGAGTCAGACATGACTGAGTGACTTCACTTTCCCTTTTCACTTTCATGCGTTGGAGAGGGAAATGGCAACCACTCCAGTGTGCTTGCCTGGAGAATCCCAGGGACAGGGAAGCCTGGTGGGCTGCCGTCTGTGGGGTCCCACAGAGTCGGACACGACTGAAGGGACTTAGCAGCAGCAGCAGCAGCAGATTACTTATATTATTATTATACACTGTGTTTGTACCAGCATTTCTCCAGCTTTTTTCACTCCCACCCTCAGCCCATGGCAATCACCACTGTACTCTGTTCCAATGAATTTAGTTCTTTTTTTGGTTTCTACATGTAAGTGAAATCATACAGTATTTGTCTTTGTCTGACATATTGATATTTCACTTAGTACAGTACCCTCAAGGTCCATGCATGTTGCTGTAAAAGGCGAAATCTCCTTCATTGTTATAGCTAGCTGGATAATATTCCATTTGTATTCATCGATCATACCTTCTTTATCCACTGATGGACACTTGTTTTCATGTCTCAGTTATTATGAGTAATATTGCAATGTACATGGAGGTGCAGGTATCCCAAGATAATGATCATTTTTTTGAATATGTACCCAGAAATGAAATTGCTGAATCTTATGGTAGCTCTATTTTTTTTTTTTTTTTTTTGGTTTTAGGAATCTCCTTATTGTTTCCCATAGTGAGTACACGAATTTATATTCCTGTCAACACTGTACAGGGGCTCCTTTTGCTCCACATCCTCACCGACATTTGTTATCACTTGGCTTATTGATAGTAGCCATTTTAACAAATGTGAAGTGATGTTTCATTGTGATTTTGATTCACATTTCTGTAATGATGAGCATCTTTTCATGTACCTATTGATACATGGTACATGGATGTATCCAGGTCTGGATACATGGAATCTGATTTAGAAGCTAAGCTCACAGAAAAACTGGCCTGGCTGGAGGCAGTGGGGGGAAGGGGGAGAACCAGGAGTTTGGTTTCCACAAAAACCTACCTGGAGCCTAGGTTTGGGGAATTGCTTACGTGCCGTGCTGGGCTGGAATCTTGGGCTCACAGTACCTCACAGAAACCTGGGCCACAGAAGCCACCTGGGACCATGAGTGCCAACCTGGTACTAGGGTAGACTGAGCTCCTGTGGCTGCAAGGAGTCTGCCTAGTGTTGTTATAGACCTGGTGGTGGGTCCCCAGAGAGATCAATGCTTATTTCATTCTCCTTCCCCTACGGGGAAGGTGTTTCTCTCTAAACCAGGCTGTCCAGGGTTGGGAGAAAGGTGATGGAGGTGATGTGAAACTGTCTTTCCTACCATCTCAGCAATCTTTTCTTATTTCTGTCCTCCACTTGGACGCTACAATCTCTCATCTGGAAACTTCAGCTCTTATATAGTAATTTTCATGCATGAATAGCTGTTCAAATTGATGTTTCTGAGAGGGGATGAGCTCTAGAATTTCTTATCCTGCCATCTTGCTAATGTCATTCCTCTACTTATAATTTCTTGTTAGTTATACATTTAAATTTTAGCAGTGGAGTTTCCCTTTATGGTTGCTGGAGTCACAGAGCATAAGGCTAAGAATAATTATAATTTGAATAAAAAAGCACTTTGACTTTAACTTTAACTTCAAATTTATAAAACAGGATTATAACAGCTGCCTCTATGGGTGGAAAAAAAAAACAACTGAAACAAAAATGTTAATAGTGGTTATCTCCAGATGATGGTTTGGAGGGAGGTTCTTAAATTTCTTACTAGAAAAGTGATTTTCTTATAATAACAAAGAAAAACCAGAGAAGAGTGAGCATTTCTTACCTAAGACCAGGTAGTATATAAATTCTTATGAGATCTTTTCCTAACTTTTTTATGAGGAAAATCAATTTATAGTCAAATTATTACTGACATGTGTCCAAAGTCTTTAAATTCCTTTATTTATATGTCTGATCTTAAAGCCAACTGAAAACAAAGAAGTAATAAACTCAGTGGCTGAGAGTAGATGTTATAAAGCCACTTTGATCTGTACCTGAATCTTACTTCTTATAATAATTGGCAGCTGGAACTTATCCAAGTTGAAATGTTCTGACCTTGGTTTCCACATCAATAAAACAGGGATACTACTTTCTCTTTCTTAAGATCACTATGGGAATGAAAATCTATATGGAAGTTTATATTGATTTTACATTCACTGTAGGAATATAAATTTTATACAAATTCTTAAGAAAAATATCAAATTATTTAAAACTTTTATTTTGTACAGGTATATGTAAAACCATGAAAGTGGAATGCAAATAGGCAAATGCAATGGGGGAAACAGTGCTCCAAAATGATGAACAGAAGTTTGAGGAAGTTCCAGCTCACTTAACATCCAACATGCATCACAGGATGCTATGTTTCTGGGAAAAAGTCACACTCTGTTCACCCATAGGTGAGTAGTAATCTGATGTCTTATTCTGAGAAGCCCACAATCTATCTAGCATAAAGGTTATTAGGTGTGACCCACAGATGCCCCTAGTGGTCTGTTAGCTCATATACACACTTGAAATGTCTCAACAGGCATGTTGTGTTTCTTACATGAACCTGCAGAGCTTTCATTGGCATTTCAGAAAGAAAGGAGACCTTTAAAATATTAAGAAGCACAGAATTAAAATCTCCAATATCAATTCCTCCCAATGTCCCTTATATTTGGCTAGTTCCTTATTCATTTCTCCTATCTATTACTTCTAAGTGTTGCAAATATGAGTTGGCTGCTTGAAAGATCATTAGAAATTAGTGGGAACATGACATGTAAGTTCCTTCTTTTTCTCATCTTTGGTAATGAGCTTCCTTATTTGTAGGGGAGATAAAAAATAAAATTGACTTGGCTAGAGTAAGAACACATGAGTAATAATTTAGTGTAAACTACATCTTATGAGCTTGTTGGAGACATCGATAGGGATCCAGAAAATAGAATGGCATGTTTTAAAACATAAGTGTTATATAGACTAGGGTAAAAATGAATTGTTCTTTTATCCCTTACCTTTATAATTCAAGACTGAAGTCTGATCTCATTCATAAGCCTTATCTAATTCTTCTAGCCTGTACCAAAATCACTTTGCTGAAATTCCATTCTTGGAATGATAAACAGTTTTCTGGCCAATTCCAATCAGTTGTTAGGCTGTTTGGGAGGATTTGGAGGATTCATTAAGGCTCAGCTGGAAAGAGAAACTTGATGATGAGCATTGTGTGCTACAGGCTCTGACTGCAGAATGGCTGGCCTTAGGCTATATCAGCATTGAGGAAGCAATACAGGGCTTAGAGCAGAAAAATGCGAGAGTATTTTAAAAAACACAAATCAGAACCTGGTGAAACTTCAAAGTTCCACACTGCATTTACATTCAGTTAGGTATGAATATCAAGGGGGGTTGTGACAACCTTGGTTACTTTTACCTTGTGCATTCAAGTATTAACAACTGCATTGTTTAGTTATTATCTTGAACTTACGAAGTGTAAGTCACTAGCAGGCAGATAAATTTTGCTCAAATTCCAATATCCAGCTGAGTATACATAAATCCAACTAGCTACCATTAGTTTACAATAAGCATTTCTAAGTTGGTATAACAGGTAGAGTGGAAATGTTTTGGAAGACAGTAGAGAATTATAAAATGGGCTTTTCTCTCTGCCATTTTACGTACATGACAAGTACTATACTTATTACTCTTCAAGTGACCTTGTAAGTACAACATTATAATTATCCTCTTTATTTATAATTGACAACATATGTTCAAAATACTGTTCCAAAAAGTATACAACAGTTGAACCTAGGTCAATTTCTTCTATAACCTGTGCATTTAATCTCTACAGGCAATGGCACCCCACTCTACTACTCTTGCCTGCAAAATCCTGTGGACGGAGGAGCCCGGTAGGCTGCAATCCATGGGGTCGCAGAGTCGGACACAGCTGAACAATCTCACTTTCACTTTTCATTTTCATGCATTGGAGAAGGAAATGGCAACCCACTCCAGTGTTCTTGCCTGGAGAATCCCACGGGCAGGGGAGCCTGGTGGGCTGTTGTCCATGGGGTGGCACAGAGTCGGACACGACTGAAGCAATTTAGCAGCAGCAGCATCTAACTTAGAAGCCATTGTTAAATTATCTATATACTCTGCATATTCCTTTTGAGAATAAGAGGAGGTCAGCTAACAGCTCACCAGGGAAACTCCTAAGTGCCCACTGAACTATCTGATATAAAAGCAAATAGAGGGAAGTCCACTTTTCACTAGAAAAAACCCAAAAACATAGAACTACATGTCCTCTAGTTTCTTAAATAAAACAATCCTGATAGGGAGAAAATATGGTCCCCTTCTCTTGCAAACTCAAATATAAAACAGTATAATGGAATATTACTTAAGGGCATTGGGATGGGAGCCAGGGTTCATATTTTTGTCCTGTAATACCTATAAAGTGTGCGAAATTAAAAAAGTATTTAACCTCTCTATTGTTTAGTTCCTTCATCTGAGGAAATGTAAATGTAGTGAATTGTTGTAACTGTTTCACATAAATATCATCATATATGTTTTGAGAATTAAAATAATACCTGGCATAGAGTAAGCATTGCTGAAGACTATGATCATAGTTATTATAACAGTAATTACTAATATTCCACTCCAACCTACAGTTCTAACAATTTCATTCAGGTTCAATATTTTAGCAGTTTGTTTATTTGTTTTTTGAGAATCCTCTACCATGTGTACTCAATATGCCAGCAAATCTGGAAAACTCAGCAGTGGCCACAGGATTGGAAAAGGTCAGTTTTCATTTCAATCCCAAAGAAAGGCAATGTCAAAGAATGTTCAAACTATGGGACAATTACACTCATTTCACACGCTAGTAAAGTAATGCTCAAAATCCTTCAAGTTAGTCTTCAACAGTATGTGAACCAAGAACTTCCAGATGCTCAAGCTAGATTTAGATAAGGTAGAGGAAATGTATATCAAATTGCTAAAATCCATTGGATCATAGAAAAAGCAAGAGAATTCCAGAAAAACATCTACTTCTGCTTCATTGATTATGTCAAAGCCTTTGACTGTGTGAATCACAACAAACTATGGAAAATTCTTAGAGACATGAGAATACCAGACCACCTTAGTTGCCTCCTGTGAAACCTATATGCAGGTCAAGAAACAACAGTTAGAACTGGACATGGAACAATGGACTAATCCCAAATTGGGAAAGGAGTACATCAAAGCTGTATACTGTCTCCCTGCTTACTTAACTTATACGCAGACTATATCATGTTAAATGCTGGACTGGATGAAGCACAAGCTGGAATCAAGACTGTGGGGAGAAATATCAATAACCTCAGATATGCAGATGACCCCACCCTTATGGCAGAAAGTGAAGAACTAAAGAGCCTGCTGATGAAAGAGAAAAGGAGAGTTTAAAAGCTGACTTAAAATTCAACATTCTAAAAACTAAGATCATGGCATCCAGTCCCATCATTTCATGGCAAAGAAATGGAAAAGCAATGGAAACAGTGAGAGACTATTTTCTTGGGCTCCAAAATCACTGCAAATGGTGACTGCAGCCATGAAATTAAAACACGCTTGCTCCTTGGAAAAAAAGCCATGACAAACCTAGACAGCATATTAAAAAGTAAAGACATTGCTTTGCCAACAAAGATCTTTATAGTCAAAGCAATGTTTTTTTATTATGGACCTAAGGGTTGGACCATAAAGGAACTTGAGAGCTGAAGAATTGATGCTTTTGAACTGTGGTGTTGGAGAAGACTCTTGAGAGTCCCTTGGATTGCAAGGAAGTCAAACCAGTCAATCCTAAAGGAAATCAGTCCTGAATATTCATTGAAAGGACTGATGCTGCAACTAGAGCTCCAATAATTTGGCCACCAGATGTGAAGAACTGGCTCATTTGAAAAGACCCTGATACTGGGAAAGATTGAAGGTGGGAGGAGAAGGGGATGACAGAGGATGAGATGGTTGGATGGCATCTCCAACTCAATGGACATGAGTTTGAGTGAGCTCTGGGAGACAATGAAAGACAGGGAAGCCTAGCATGCTGCAGTTCAAGGGGTTGCAAAGAATTAGACATGACTGAGAGACTGGACAAGAACCATGCATACCATGTGCACTAGCTTATGATTTAAAACCTAACACTGAAAAACATACTTTCTTACATAAAGCACTTAAGATAAAGTGATAAGCAAAGCAAATGCCTTCCTGCCCTTAAAAAACTTTCAACTGCTCAGACAATGTAGGTATTGAGATAAATAAATAATCTGCAGTATTGCAAATGTTTTTGGAAGAGAAAATATATTTGTCATGGAGAATATAAATGTGGTGTTGGGGTTCAGGACAGGCTCCCTGAGGAGGTGGTGTTTAAGTTAAAATCCAGAGAACAAGTTAACTAAGTGAGCAGAAGTGACTCAAACAGAATAAAAGACATGGGTGCAAAGCCAGAAGGAAGAGAGAATGCCCGCTAAGCATTCACTATGTCTACAATGCAGACACAGAAGGAGAAGCAAGTGGGGATTGAAAGACTGACAAAAGGTAAAAACTATACACCTTGTTGGCCATTTTAGGAAGGTAAGATTATATTATGAAGGTCATGAAAAGTCAGTGAAAGATTTTTAGTAAGGGAAAAATGATCCATTTGTTACCAATAGAAAGCTAGAATTTAGTTTATACCCATTATTAAAGACACAAAAATAACTGAAAGGAATTTAAATGTTTGCTTAAGTCTCTTGAAAAAAATGCTGACAGGGGATTAGCTTGAGTAGAGTACAGAAGAGTCTCGGTTCAGTTCAGTTGCTCAGTTGTGTCCAACTCTTTGTGACCCCATGAGCCTCAGCACACCAGGCCTCCCTGTCCATCACTAACTCCTGTCCATCACCTGTCCACCCAAACCCATGTTCATTGAGTTGGTGATGCCATCCAACCATCTCATCCTCCACCGTTCCCTTCTTCTCCTGCCCTCAATCTTTCCTAGCACCAGGGTCTTTTCAAATGAGTCAGCTCTTTGCATCACGTGGCCAAAGTATTGGCGTTTCAGCTTCAACATCAGTCCTTCCAATGAACACCCAGGACTGATCTCCTTTTGGATGGACTGGTTGGATCTTCTTGCAGTCTTCAAAAGATCTCTCAAGAGTCTTCTCCAATACCACAGCCCAAAAGCATCAACAGCTCAAAAGCATCAACTCTTCTGCACTCAGCTTTCTTTATAGTCCAACTCTCACATCCATACATGACCACTGGAAAACCAATAGCCTTGACTAGATGGATCTTTGTTGACAAAGGAATATCTCTGCTTTTCAATATGTAATCTAGGTTGGTCATAACTTTCCTTCCAAGGAGTAAGTGTCTTTTTATTTCATGGCTGCAATCACCATCTGCAGTGATTTTGGAGCCCCCCAAAATAAAGTCTGACACTGTTTCCATTGTTTCCCCATCTATTTGCCATGTAGTGATGGGACCAGATGCCATGATCCTAGTTTTCTGAATGTTGAGCCTTAAGCCAACTTTTTCACTCTCCTCTTTCACTTTCATCAAGAGGTTCTTTAGTTCTTCATTTTCTGCCATAAGGGTGGTGTCATCTGCATATCTGAGGTTATTGATATTTCTCCTGGCAATCTTAATTCCAGCTTGTGCTTCATCCAGCCCAGCATTTCTCATGATGTACTCTGCATATAAGTTAAATAAGCACGGTGACAATATACATCCTTGACACAGTCCTTTTCCTATTTGGAACCAGTCTGTTTTTCCATGTCCAGTTCTAACTGGACTGATCTGCATACAGATTTCACAGAATATCTGAGCATTTGCTTTTACCATCTATCAAAGGCATTCCAACATAAATGCTACATTTTCCATTTCTCATGCCCTTTTCAAAATTGCTCCTCTATCTGCATCTTCAGGACCACTCCAGGTTTTCTCTTTGTTCCTCTTCTTTTATTCTACTGATCCTTTTCAAGATGAATTTGGAGATATATGGTCCAAATCCCCCTTTGCAGAAGTGCCTGCTGAGAAGTTGGGGGAGTGTGGTAAGCAGGCAGCCTTTAGCTGCAGGCTCATTCTGGGGCTGCCTCAGCTTCAGAGAGCAATCTCTTCAAGTTCTCACCTTTCCCAAACAAGCTCACAGTTGGCGTCTGAGAGAAGTGGGGATACAAAAGCCCCAGACATTTCAGCTCAAATTGGGACAACTCTGTTTGTCCCTATAAACCCTAGAGATTTGTCCCGGTGGGTTTTTTTAAGGCTTTGTCAGGCCTACCTGGAATTAGATTTTACCCCATCGCCCAATCCTTCTTTCTCCCCTTTCCTTTCATGGTTTTGATGCTAATAAACCCTTCTCACTAGACATGGAGTTGAGAGAGTCCAATCTGTAAGACCGTGTGTGTCTATTTTCCTCTTCAGGAGACAGCTCTATGAATTCACATAGAAATGAATCCAGTTTTACAAACTGAATTTAACTTCTCTCTGCACATTGCTCTGATCAAAAAGAAAGAAATCCAAGTCTTGTAACTTGAACAACAAAAAATAATCTCTCTTATAAGTTCACGTGAACAGGAGGGAAGGGGGCAGAGCAGGGCAAATCTCTGAAAGAATGACATGGACATAGGACATGACAAAAACTGGCTAAAACCAATGAGGTCCAGGACTTCCCTGGTGTCCCAGTGGCTAAGACTCTCTGCTCCCAATGCAGGGAGTCCAGGACCTGGTCAGGGAACTAGATCCCACGTACTGAAATGAAGGATTTGCAGGCCTCAACTAAAAAGATCCAGCATGCTGAAACTAAAATCCAGTACTAAGATCCAGTTGAATAAATACAATTAAAAAAAAAACAGCACAACAAGGTCTAAGATGATGGATGATTTGGCTTGCAGTAGACCTTGGGCCTCATTATATGCTCATTGTAATGTATTAGCATAAACTAGTGACACACTCACTGGCAGGATCAAAGATCCAGGCTGATCACCAAAGGTCAAAAAGTGGGCAATGGCCCAATTCCTGGAAATCTCTGCCCCTTTCCTAAAACAGTTGGAACAATTCTCTCCTTCATTAGTCAATGAAATTACTCAGCCCATAAAAACCAACCACACCATATTTTGGTGCCTCTCATCTTCTGAGATGGTCCACACCCTGTTTATGGAGTGTGCTTCTCTAAGTAAATTCACTTCTTACCTATAACTTTGCCTCTCACTGAATTCTCTCTGTAATGAGACGCCAAGAACCCCATATTCACTAGGAATGCATGGAGTTAACTTACACAGGGCAGTTAGCAAGGTAGAGTGAGCTTGTGAATTTTCATATATTAATTGTTTGGTTCATGTCTCTCAGAATTTGAGAACAGTTTCTTCCATGAGGTTGTTCTCAGTCACTGAGGTTTCTGGGGCTGGGCAAAAGGCATGAAATCCATTACCCTCTGCCTGTTGTAAGCAAATCCATTTTTGTCCTCATGTGTCTTGGGCACTTGTGACTCACTATCATACAACTGAGAGACAAAAATAAAAGAGTTGAGAAGGAAGGAAGGACACTGAGAGGTCAGTCCACATAACCAAGAATGGAAGGTGGGTGGGGTCACCATGTTTATTGTTTGGTGAGCTTGCTGGGTGGTGGAAGATGTTAGTGGGGAATGAAAAGAACAGAATGAGAGTATGACCAAGTTGGGAAGAAAGAATGGAATGTTAGAGAAATATTACTGGGAGTTATGAACTGAATCTCCTTTTATGTATATTAAAAGGAAGGACAAAGATTGTGGTTTCTTCTTATATTGCTTTTTTGTGCTTGGACTAGAACAGACCACCTGTATCAGGATTACATGGGCCACATTAAATCTGATTCCACAATCTCAGGCCTAGAATCAAGGGACAGAATTTTGATCTAGATCCTCAGTGTCGTCACTTTTAACAAGCATCCTCGGTATTTCTAGGGCACATGATCTACACACATTACCTGGAGCACTGCTCTAGTTTAGAAGTCAGTCTTCAAATAAAAGAAGTTGTCCCCTGAGGATACACAGGCTTACAGGGGATTTACAGGCTTGTATAAACTTCTGAATGTAGACCTCTGGTTCAGGTGATCTTCCTGAAAAAATCTGTAGACTATCAGTTCTCCACAGCTACCTCTGCTTTAAGTACTTCTCCTGTCTGATAAATCTTGCCAATGTGCATTGTCCTTAGGCATAAAATATACAGGCACTAAACAGGGATAATTTTAGAGTACATAGTTGCTAAGGAAGAAACCCAAGAGAATAAATATCAGAAAATCCATGAGAAATACTGAAGTTTTATTCCTGCAGAGTCTCGGTAGAATTTTGACTTTCACTGGCTTCTGACTTGAGCCATCTCTGTCAGTCCCTCTGACTGTTTACCTATTTTTCATCTATCCATCCATCCCTACATATGTCTCTTTCTCTTTCTCAAAATTCAGACTGAAAAAGTGGATATGGTATGTGACAAGTTAATCTGACTTAAAAATTCTCTACTACTCAATTTACATGACAAATATCTCCATAAAGTGAATGAGTAAAATATGCATTCAGAATTTCCATTAAAATATGTATTAAAAGTCAATATATTATAAGCAATTAAACAGAAAACATTTTGAAACTATTAAACTTGTGTGAAAAATCTTACATGACAATTTCTAATATGTTAAGACTTTAATTTAAAAGTTACTTCAGTGAATACTTGTCTGTATGTGGGTATGTGCCTACTCATGTAAATATGAATATGAATAATTTTCCTCTATCATGAAATCAAGTTAAGCAGTCCAGACTAGCAAAAGTCTCTGCTTTATTTAATCAGTTGGAGACATTTGTTTCTTGAAATCAACTTTGCTCCAGCATCCCTTATAACTTTGCTCCTATTTTCCCAGTCTAGCGGGGTCCTTGACACATTTAGAGGAAGGAGAGACAGCTATTACCTACAGACCCTGACCTGATCATATCAGCCCATAATCTACTGGCAAATACTTCACCACTTAGTTATAAGAAGGACTGGGAAATGTTTTGATAATTCCTAGCTAATATGCTACATCTCAGCTACAAATTCAAGTCAAAAGAAGAAAGAAATAAAACAGATTTCAAAAGACATCTTGAAGCCAATCCACATGAAGAGAATTTACTAATAAGTTTTTATGGGATAATCATTTTACACAGTGAACTTTAATACATTATTAAAGTCTGTTTACTAGTGCTTTGTTTTTATGTTTCTCAATATGTTAATTGACATTGCCATGTAATTTTTCTCTCTCATTCCATGCTTATCTAGTTTTCATATGAAGACTTTAATAGTTTCACAAATGAACTAGAACATTCCTTTTTATAGTAACTTGAATAGTTCATTTCTTAAATGATGACCATGATTTAAAAAATGATCGCCTATAAAACCACTGGATACAGATTGATTTTTCAATATTCTTGAATTGTTTTTAAACAAATAATTCTATTGATTTAATTAAAATGGGTGTTTTTTGGGTTTTCTACTTCTGAAATGAGTTTTGGTAAATTATAAAATTTTTTAGGAAATTAGGCATTTTGTTAAAATTTTAAATGCATTAGAATAACATTATTTTTTGAGATTTACTTGTGATTCTTAACATGTTTGCTTGCTTAAACAAAGACCCTGAAGCTGGTCTTCTCAACAGAGCAAGCTGCTCTCCTCGTCTTTATGACTTGACTCAGTAAATGCAATCTTGCCACATGTGTAGAGGGCAACTGCGGATATTCTGTAGACCTTTTGTGTGCATGTGTGCTAAGTTACTTCATTTGTGTGATTCTTTGTGACCCTATGGACCGTAGCCCACCTGGCTCCTCTGTCCATGGAATTCTCCAGGCAAGAATCCTAGAGTGGGTTGCCACGCCCTCCTCCAGGGGATCTTCCTGATCCAGGGATGGGACCTGTGTCTCCTGTGGTTTTTGCATTGCAGGCAGATTCTTTACCAATGAGTCACCAGGGAAGCCCACAGACCCTCTACCAAGTTCTAATAAGAAATACATGGTATATACTGGCAAGTGCTGAGCAAAGTCATGAACATTTCTATTTTTCTTTATGAAAAAAAAAATCATTCTGGCTTGCTGTTGGACTTTGATAGGACAAACTTATAATTCTGAAACATCACGTGACTGCAATCTGAACTGCCTATCATAATCGATAATCCATAAGGCAGAAATTCACAGCAGAACTATATCACCCAGGTGAAGTGGAAGATTTGAAAGTGCATGCAGTATGGCCAGGCCCTTAGGGCATGAGTAGTTGCATGCTACCTGTGGTTCAAGCCTCCTTGCCAATAGGGCTCTGGTTTAGTTTTTGCCAGTAAGAGACACTCATATGAGACCCAGATGGTAACAGTAAAAGGGAAGCCTCCTTCTGTAGCCATAATTAATGATGCGACTTCCCTGCCTTGAAGTCCACATGTTAACACTGAATTCTTCTAATAAATGCACTTTTGTTTTTCTAATCTAATTTGAACAGGTATTTCACACTTGCCCCAAGTTATCCCACACCTAAGACATATGCCAAACAATTGAGAGAAGAACTTTTAAATCTACTGAGGAAGAATGAAAAAGGCCTCCTCAAACTACTGCTAAAGCCTGGAATTCTAAACCAACAGCATCCACCTAACTAGGATACTGAAGTATCATATATTCCAAAGCTTTCACTGTATAGATAAGGAGTCTCTATATAGTTGCATTTTATGCAATTCAATAACAACTTCAAAAAGAAATATTCTTGCCCTGAATGAAAAGAAAGAACACACACCTTCACATGGAACAGGTAAAAGGAAAGTCACCACTCAGTATACTCCGATTCTGTTTATAACTGATTTATATTTGGGGGAGATTTTTTGCCTTAAATATGCTTGTGTTTCTCACATGCTGCCTCAGCAATTTAGCTATCTAATCACTTGCATATATTCAGTCCCAAGATAGGAGCCTTAGGTTAAAACCCACCTTGTGAATCTCAAATCTAGTCGCCATGGTAACTGTTCATTTTCCACCAACTCTGTACTCTTAGCTAACTTCAGTATCATGGATTTATTTCTCATGCCAAAGAACTGTGACAGATCATTATGGAATTTTTATGTATATCATAGTATAGTCTTTAATTTCTTTTCAAAAATTGTTTAATAGGCTATATCTTATAACCCAAAATTATATTCATTTGGAAAATGCTTTGAATTTTGATTTTGGTGTAGGCTGATAATCATTTCATGCTTTAAAACTCCTCTTTTGGGCCTTGTGAAGAAGACTTCAAAGAAGAAATTAAATTCTGGGAACATTATTTTACTGCACAGGATAATATTTTTAAAGTTTATAAACTGCCTGTAAACTCCCAGTGGTAGAAAATATGCTCATACTATTAGAATCATTCTGAGTAAGTAGAACATTGCTTCCATACATACTTACTGAAACTGGACATTCGTATCTCAAGGAAATACTGATGAAAACCCATATAATATTCTCACAAGTTCAAACCATCTTTTTTCACTACTTGCTTTAAGTGGCTTACAATCCCCATTATGACCTGCACCCCTTGGAAACAAACCAAGTTTCAAGGAAAACAAAGATGGAGCAAGTCTGAGTAAAACATTAATTTAATTCCAATCCATCATCAGCATAATGCTAATACTTTCTACTGTTTTTCTGAGCATTACAGTGATAGTGTCCTATCTACCATCCAAAACTTTCTACCTAAGATGTTCCACTTTATACAAGACAACAGTATGCACACACACTTGAACACACATTTATTAAGACACATAGTCTGCACATAATTCCAGTTCTGCTCCATCACTCTCCTCCTACTCTCTGCCCCGGGAGGCTGCTTTCCATAGAACACATCAGAGCTCCTTTCCCCTCTCACTTTCCAAAGGATTGACGTTTTACTACTCGATTTTAGAAGAAAAGCATAAGCAAACAAGGAGAGAGAGCTGTCTTTAAAGTAGCCTTGGTTTCTTTCCTTTACAAATATTCTGAGGGTTTATCATATCATATTACATAAGGACCATAGAATAAAATGCATTTCAAGAGGGCTTGTAGAAATATATGTTTTGAAGAAACAACAATAGTATAAAGACTGAAATCTCTTACGATATGCCTCAAACAATACTGTAAATATTACTAAATCTTGTCTTTAGTTATTTATGCCACATTTATTCAGTAATTATTTTATGAGACTCTAAATGGCTTTCCAAAAAAAAAAAATGGCTTTCCATTCCATTTTGCTGAATACAAAGTCCCCAATTCTAAAGTGACTTACAAGTTCCTCTATAATAGGACTCCTGACTGCATATTGAGGCTCTTCCCTATGACTTACTTTTGACTTTAGTCCAGACATTCTTAATACCTATAGACTTCCTAATATTCTCAAAAATGCTAAGCTCTCTCTTGACTTTGGGCTTTATACACAATCCTTTTGCCTAGAATTACCTCCCTTGCCCTCAACATGTATTCTTACCTATCACTTTCTACGACCTTAGAAAGATGCCATTTCTTTCAGAGGAAGCTATTCCAAACTCTCCAGTAATTGCTAGATTCAGCTTAGGTTTGGGGGTTTTTCAATGGTAGACTTGATTGAATCTATTCAACAGCTATCTTCCCCTTCTTTTCTAATAAAGAGAACTGTTTTGCTGTGGATACCCATCATGATCAATGTAATCTAATCATTGATGTGATAGTACCCTTTACCAGTTGTCAAACTAATGAGACATAAAGGAAAAATTAGCTGGAAATGCCAAACAGGATATCTTTCCTTGTTTCCAGCTCTGGATGTAGCTGTAGTTGGGAAGTTTATTTAAACCTGAGGTGCCACCTTAAAACAATGAAAGGAACATTCTACCAGGGGAGATAGAACAGAAAGATCAAAGGAGACAAGGTCACTGATGACACTCAGAGCAAAAAAGTAACCTTGATACTGCCTACTTCTGAATTTCTTCTTAGGTAAACAGTAAATATCCTCAGGGATTAAGCTGGTTTTAATTTGATTTCTCATTGTTTGCAGCTATTTAAAAAAAAGGTCCTAATTCATAAGCTTTCCGATATCAATCTGTGCTTTCTCTTACATAAGTAACTTTGTACTTCTAACCTCATGAGTACAAGTTATCACAAGATTCTGGAAGATTTCCAGTCATTACTACAGGACATAGAACATGGCTCATGCTAAATAAATACTTGCTGAATGACAGTGCAGTAGTGAAGAGAACAGATTCTGGAAGTAGACTTTTTGAGTTCTGGTTCTACCTCTTAAGGGCATGCTGTATGGATTAATTTTACCTCAATATGCTTTAAATTTGGCATTTACAAAATTCAGATGAATATAGTACCTATATTTTTGTTTTTAGAGATTTAAGTAAATGAATAATATGATTTTATAGTTTTGGAGATATAATAATATATTCAGCTAGTCAGTCCAGTCACTCAATCATGTCCAACACTTTGCTACCCCATGAACCACAGCACGTCAGACCTCCCTGTCCATCATCAATTCCCAGATTTACCCAAACCCATGTCCATTGAGTTGGTGATGCCATCCAGCCATCTCATCCTCTGTCGTCCCCTTCTTTTCCTGCCCTCAATCTTCCCCAGCATCAGGGTCTTTTCCAATGAGTCAACTCTTCACATCAGGGGGCCAAAGTATTGGCATTTCAGCTTCAACATCAGTCCTTCCAATGAACACCCAGGACTGATCTCCTTTAGGATGGACTGGTTGGATATCCTTGCAGTCCAAGGGACTCTCAGTAACTGTTTGCTATTATGAATTGCTAAGTACTGGGGTAGCTGTAGGTCATTTCAAGATTAATAAGATTAGCATTCGGCCCACAAAGAGCTCATAACCTAGTAGAGGACACACATATGACAGAATGAGTTAACTGCTATTACAGAGGTCTTTGTGATGGTTATGATATTAATGGGAATAAAAGCGATGGATTTCTACCAGGGAATTTTGAAAAGATCTCCCAAATAGAAGAGAAACTTTATACTGTAGCCATAATCTCAGCCTATTTTTCTTCTATGTCCAAGTGTAGATAATAAGATAAAAAGAGGCAGAATATCTTGAAAGTTCCATCAGAAACTATGTCACTTTAAAAGCCCTGTCATTTCTAACTGAAAAATATGAACAGAAAGATAGTGTATAGAGGAAGAAAAATATGAACAAGAAGACAGACAGTGTATAGGGGAAGGTCTTGCCAGAGGATTCTACCCTTATTCTTGGCTCTCCCTGCACTTAGCATTTTCCAGCTGGGAAAAAATGGAGGACCATCCTTCTTGAAGATTGTTAACCTTCTTCAAAAAGACTCCAATGAGAGGTGCCATATAAACACACAAAAAATAACTCAGACAGCTGAGCCCCTCCAGATCTCAGGGATGTGAGAATGGAGGACTGACTTAGCAAAGCAGAAGGGTGGGGGGAGGAGAAGAAATTCAAGGGCCATCTGTCAGCTGAAAGGTTACAAAAAACAGTAACAGCAAGACATCCTGAATCTTGTCTTTTCCTTTGGCTGATTATCTGAATGTGACTTTAAACCTGGAGGTATGTGCACTTCATTTCTTTGAGTAATGCTAAAACCAAACATTTACTCAGAAAACAATTAGGACCAACAGTGTCTAACAGCTGCCTTTGCATTTTGCTTTTGCTGCACTGTATAGATACTAAGGGAGCTGCACACTGTAAGATAATTATTCACATGAGTAATTTTTAAGACAGTATGTTCATCTCACAATTTAGAAAAGTTAAGGTGTGGGAAATGTCCTTGTTAGTGTTATCCACATGATGTCTACAAGTTGTCTCTTTTTATTTATTAAGGACCATGGTATCTCACTGCTGGCTCAGTCACCACCCTGGCTTCCCTCGTGGCTCAACTGGTAAAGAATCTGCCTGTAATGGGGAAGACCTGGGTTTGATCCCTGGGTTAGGAAGATCCCCTGGAGGAGGAAATGGAAAAGCACTCCAGTATTCTTGCCTAGAGACTCTCCATGGACAGTGTAGCCTGGCGCTCTGTAGTCCATGGGGTTGCAAAGAGTTGGACATGACTGAGTGACTAAACACAGCATATGGTGTCTCTCAGGGGCTTTCTCCCACTGGCTCCCTACCATCATGATGGGTGATGCCCTGTACTTGTACACGTGTACAAGTACTCTACACACATATTCAACCCTGTACTCTACACACATATTCAACTTTGCCAGCTCACTTGCTTCTCAGTTCCATTACTTCCTCCTCTCCAAAATTTTCTCAACGCCCCCATGATCCATGTCCATGAATATACCCTGAGTCTTGTCATCCCTGAAGCCACTCTACTTCCCAAATCATTCATTCAAATAGCCTAATGTAGGTCTTTTTAGCTTGATTGCTCCACTACTGCCTCTATTTTCAGTTTGTATTTTAAATGTTCTTTACTCAATAACGTTAATTTCATTTTATCTTGGAATTGTAGATACAGAGACAGGAAGGGGGAAAAAAAAAGAACATGGCCTCTACTCTTCAGATATATAAGATTTTTGAAAAAGAAGAATTAGAAAAGTAAATAATAAATTGCAATAGATTATCCAAATAAAACAAACTGTTGAAATAGGAAATAATGGTGAAGGGGAACTTAGGTGAGATAAATAGAGTCATGAAGAACGGCCATAATGGCAAAGTTGATTTTGTTATGAGATCAAGACGAGACAGAAGAAAGTGCAGAGTGATAAGGTGAAAAACATGGCTCTGGGACCTGATAATTTGTTGAGTTTAAAATGTAGAGGATGAGAAGGAGTCAAACAATGGACAGATTCAAATGCTTGGCCTTTCATAAACCCTGATGCAATCAAGGTGACCTCCTCAGCCAAATATGAGGAGAGAAGCAGATTTTGCCCTTTCAAGCAGTACGTATGCCAATACCTCCCGAGGGTACTTGATTTTCACCTTTTAGAAAAAATGCTTTAAATTCTTTTATCATCCATGGTATCTGGAGACCTCTCACATTGTCTTCATTTTATTCACCAAATGGAAATCAACCATGTTGAGCGGCATCCAACTAATTTCTGGGAATAATATTGTAGATTCTGTCACAGAAACTACAGATGCCAAGATTTTCTAGAAAACTAGGTTAGTTATGTCCAAGCAAAATCACTCAAGTCACAGTCCTATCCATGTTCTCTAATTTGTTTTTCTAATAACAAGGTCACAAAATACACATTCATGCAAGTAAACATTCTCTTTGTTTCACTGATCTTGTCCCTAGTGACTGTTTCACAAAAGGAGATAAGGGCGGTCTTTAAAAGAAGGAACTGCATTTTTTAATCTTACCAGTTCTGCTCCATGCTAACAAATGAAAGGAGGAATTTGGAATTCATCTTGGGAGCTTTCAGGTCTCTGAGTGTTCTGAGTCATCGTTTTCTCATTAGTGAGAGACAGAATTTTAATTCAACAGTCTCTGTAGATGCTCCCTCCTTGCTACAGTCAGAGAGCATGCTTTTGTTATGTCACCCTGCTCTGGGGAGAACACAGAACAGACTCATTTATGGGACAAACGTGAGTAGACAATGCTCTATCTCAAGAGTTCAAAAAGCTCCAGATGTTACTTTAATAGTCAAACCAACTTAAGGCATTAAAATATAATTCCACATCATAGCAAAATTATTTAAAATGTTAGGTCTTGTAAGGTCTGTTAAGCCCAAAAAGAATGCCTCCAGGATTTTCATACATTTCTAAGGTGTGGTTTGTTTTCAAGTTCATTAGTTCACTCATCTAGTCATTCAAGAAATAAGTGTTTTCATGCCTCCTGGGTGCCAGGCACTGTGCTAAGCACTGGGGTTTCACCATCAAATGATGCAACTATATTCAATGTCCTGGAAGAATTTAAAGAATTACCTGGAGATGGAGGCAGTTTTATTAAACAAGTGAGTCAATGAAATATTTGATTATAGATTTTCCAGACATTTGAAGAACACAGGTGTTTTTTTGTGTTTGTTTGTTTGTTTGTTTGTTTTTGAGAGAGATTAACCTACTGAAGGCAAAGATTGGCTATCAGAAAAGTCATTTTCTATGGAAAGGGCATTTAAACACTTACACGGAGATCAATAAGAACTTGCTAGGAAAATATGAATAGTGATGGGGATAAATCATCGGACTTTGCAGGCCAGCCAAGTGACCAGCTTTGTACATGTCCCTGCGAGGAGAGAATGAACCTGTGCAAACCTAAAACTTGAAAGACATCCTGGGCAGCTGATGCTTGGTGAGCAAGTACATGATTAGGTAAATGGTACAAGGTACCTTATCCTAAGGACAGTTGAGCTACCAAATATTGTTAAGTAGGGAAGTTACATATTTTGAAAACAGTTATATATTTTAAAGAAAGATCATTCTGAGTGTTAAGGGAGAAACAAATGTGGGTATAAAATTTGTGCAAAAAAAAAAAAAATTACCTCTGCAGTATCTATACTTAACCACGTGGTAAAAGGTCTCCTGCTAGAAGTTAGACAATTGAGCTTAGAGTCCAGGCTCTCCCATTACATAAGGCATAAAAAAAAAAAAAATCTTAGTATGCTTTTAAATAACACTAAGAAATAGGGCATTTATTCTGGAAACTTTTAGTAAAAGCAAATTTCCGATCTTAATCCCAAACAGGTCATTCACATAGCAAATTCATACGACCTTTACAAGGACAAATACACATTTCATCTGGCATGCTTGCCCTGTATTTACACCAGTGCTTGTCAAAGTGGGTTCCCAAACCAGCAACATCAGCATCAAGTGGGAACTTAGTAAAAATGAAAATTCTCAGGCCGCTTCCAGACTGATTGAGTGAAGCCCTCCAACTGGCTCTGATACAGGCTTCAGTTTGATAACTGGTACAGTTTGAGAATAATCAATTTATATAAATGGTGTTCACAAACAAATATTGCTGTTTTCCAAGACAGAGATGTCTGGCTACAGTCTATGAATTAGTATCCTTTAAACATTTATATGGAGAAGATTGGCACCCCACTCCAGTACTCTTCTGAAAAATGCCATGGATAGAGGAGCCTGGTAGGCTGCAGTCCATGGGGTCGCTAGGAGTAGGATATGACTGAGCGACTTCACTTTCATTTTCCACTTTCACGCATTGGAGAAAGAAATGGCAACCCACTCCAGTGTTCTTGCCTGGAGAATTCCAGGGACAGGGGAGCCTGGTGGGCTGCCGTCTATGGGGTCGCACAGAGTCGGACACGACTGAAGCGACTTAGCAGCAGCAGCAAACATTCATAGGCATTAATGTTGGAGGGACGGACTTCATGTCTATTTTAAATGATTCATCCTAAAAGAAATACCAAATGTTGGTGAGGATGTGAAGACAAGGGAACCCTTGCACCATGCTGGTGGGAATGTAAATTTGTGCAGCCACTGTGAAAAAATGTATGGAGGTTCAAAGAACTAAAAACAGAACAATAATATGACCCAGAAATTCTACTCCTGGATATATATCAAAAAACCCACAACAGCACTAATTTGAAGGTATAGGCACCACAGTGTCGACTGCAGTATTATTTACAGTTGCCAAGACATGGAAGCAACCTAAGTGTCCTTCAAGGCGTGAATGGATAAAGAAGATGCAGAGGATACATATAATGGGATACATTATACATTTCTTTTCAAAAAGAAAAATGAAATGTTACTATTTGCAACAATATGGATGGACTTAAAGTGCATCATGCTAAGTCAAGCAAGTCAGAGAAAGACAAATACTGTATGATGTCACATATGGAAACTAAAAAATACAACAAACTAGTGAATATAACCCAAAAGAACTAAACTCTCAAATAAGAGAACAAACTAGTGGGGAGAAGAAAGGAGGGAATGACAATATAGGGATAAGGGATTAAGAGTACAAACTAGCATGTATAAAATAAGCTACAAGGATAAACTATAACACAGGGTATACAGTCAATATCTTGTAATAATTATAAATGGAGTATAATCTTTAAAACTCTGATCACTATACTGCATACCTATAACTTCTATAGTATTGTACATCAACTATACTTCAATAATGTGGGTGTAAATAAATAAAATGACTCATCCTACTGATTACATTACTTCACTACTGTGTGACATGATTGCAATTGTGAGGTAGTGGATGATGAAGAAAGCTGAGGGTCGAAGAATTGATGCTTTTGAACTGTGGTGTTGCAGAAGACTCTAAAGAGTCCCTTGGACTGCAAGGATATCCAACCAGTCCATCCTAAAGGAGATCAGTCCTGGGTGTTCATTGGAAGGACTGATGTTGAAGGTGAAACTACAACACTTTGGCCACCTCATGTGAAGAGTTGACTCACTGGAAAAGACCCTGATGCTGGGAAGGATTGGCGGCAGGAGGAGAAGGGGATGACAGAGGATGAGATGGTTGGATGGCATCACCAACCTGATGGACATGAGTTTGGATAGACTCCAGGAGTTGGTGCCTGGTGTGCTGCAATTCATGGGGTCACAAAGAGTTGGACTTGACTGAGCTACTGAACTGAACTGACTGATTGCAAAGTGACTGAAGTCCAGAGAGAGTGAAAGTCTTGCTCTGGTCAGAGTGTCTGAGGAAAACGATGTTGAGATAAGGCAAAGTTTGAGTTGCTGGCTGTCATTTATCAATGTGTGACCTTGGGCAAGTTTTTCAACTTTTCAGGACTCAAGTTTCTTCACTAAAAACTAAGGATATCAAGGCATTTATTCCATATTGGTGCTGTGAAAATTGCTTGAAATAAGAGTCGTGAAGTCTGTCACTCAGTGACTGGCACATAGTAAGTACTCTAATAAATGGTAGAAATTGACTGGTTCAAAGAATGTTTTCCCATCATATGTTGAGGTTTTTCTGAATGGAATGTCTTCTAAATCAATGTGTACAATTGTTGCAGGCATGATTATACTCATTAGGAAAAGTTATATCTATATCAGCGATACTTGAACAACTGAGAAAATCCTAGAATTGAGTATTTCTCTTCTTAGGACATCAATTCCAATACTCAAGACTCTTAATGACTAGTTCAAATTCTATTTTTAAGCAAGGGAAGATCAAATGGTACATTTTAGGGGACTGTTGATAGGTCCATCTCTTTGGTATCTTAAGTCACTTCAACCAGCTGTTCCTTCTGCTAAGGTGCTTCCCTAGATATGTGTGTAGCTGATTTCTTCTTGTTATCCCTACTTTTGCTTAAATGTTCACCTTCTTGTAAAGGACTTTCCTGATGAAATATTCTCAAACAGTCACTATAGAAATTCTTTTGGTTTTATTTTGTACAAACATCTTATCTCTTAGCTATTGTTTTACTTGTTGTTAGTCTCCCCAAGTGGAAAGTAAGGTCCCTGAAAATTCAAGACTATATTCTCAGTATATAAAACATTAGAAGACTGGTAGATATTTGTTGAGTAACCAATTTGGACTAGGAGTTTACGGGACATTGATAAATTCACACACAGTGAAGGAATTACTTTGGATTACAATTACTAGTGGGTCTCTAGTGAGAGTGATTGTTAAGAGTTTTTACTTTACACTCGCTCTATCAGATACTATGGTAAGCACTGTATATACCTCAAATCATTTAGGCAACCTTACAAACTTATTAATCCCATTTTACAGATAGAGGACCTGAGGCTTAGCAGTGTGATGTTAGTTGCTCAAATTTACAGAAACCAGAGGAGGCAAATTTTCATTTTCAACCAAGACAGTCTACAGATGCTATGTTTTTGTCCACTGCATTCCAATTCTTCCAGAATACCCCTAAAAGCAGAAGTAATAATAAGACGAATAGTGAAAAGGGAAGAGACTGGAAACACATGCTATGAAGTATTCACACTTTTTTTTAATTGAAGTATAATTCACCTACAATATTATATTTGTTTTGGGTATACAGTACAGCGATTGGATATTTTTATAGGTTATAAAATATTCCCTACATTCCCTGTGCAAAACATTTACTTTTGAAAAAAATAAGTCCTGCCCAGAATTAAGACTGGAGAAGGCAATGGCACCCCACTCCAGTACTCTTGCTTGGAAAATCCCAAGGATGGAGGAGCCTGGTGGGCTGCAGTCCATGGGGTTGCTAAGAGTCAGACATGACTGAGCAACTTCACTCTCACTTTTCACTTTCATGCATTGGAAGAGGAAATGGCAACCCACTCCAGTGGTTTTGCCTGGAGAATTCCAAGGATGGAGAAGCCTGATGGGCTGCTGTCTATGGAGTCGCACAGAGTCGGACACTACTGAAGCGACTTAACAGCAGCAGAAGCAGAATTAAGACAAAATATTGATGCCTGGAAACTTGTGTGATGCTCACAGGTCGGGCCCAGTGTGATAGCAAGTGGGTCTGATGCTCACAAGTGAACCATGTTTCTCCCCATTGAACATAAAATGTTTCAAAGAATATCAGCATCAGAGAAGGGCATTTTGAGGCCATCAAAAAGTGACAGAAAAACATAGCTATTATACAACTCACACAATACATGCATTGCTCTCTTGGCCAAAATGAGGGAATGCTATTTCTTTACAATTAATTCCTTTATTCTTTTTTTGTTTTTTAGGATAAAAATTTCATTTAAGTTCCCAGAGACTATATATTAGAAGACACTGGAACATATCCAGGGACATAAAACAAGGTGCAAAAATTTCATAGTCTACAGGTATTGAAATCATACTGAGTCTGTTCTCTTGCCACTGTGGAATTACGTTAGAAAACAGTATCAAAAGTTACTTGAAAATAAGCCATATACCTTCCTCTGCAATTTTCTGGAAGAGTTTGAGTAGAATAAGTGTTAGCTCTTCTCTAATTTTTTGGTAGAATTCTGCTGTGAAGCCATTTGGTCCTGGGCTTTTGTTTGTTGGAAGATTTCTGATTACAGTTTCAATTTCCGTGTTTGTGATGGGTCTGTTAAGATAATCTATCTCTTCGTGGCTTAGTTTAGGAAAGTTGTACTTTTCTAAGAATTTGTCCATTTCTTCCAAGTTGTCCAGTTTATTTGCATATAGTTGCTGATAATAGTCTCTTATGATCCTTTGTATTTCTGTGTTTTCTGTTGTGATTTCTCCCTTCTCATTTCTAATTCTGTTGATTGGTTTTTCTTCCTTTGTTTCTTAATGAGTCTGGCTAATGGTTTGTCAATTTTATTTATCTTCTCAAAGAATCAGCTTTTGGCTTTGTTGATTTTTGCTATGGTCTCTTTTGTTTCTTTTGCATTTATTTCTGCCCTGATCTTTAAGATTTCTTTCCTTCTACTAACCCTGGGGTTCTGCATTTCTTCCTTTTCTAGATGCTTTAGGTGTAAAGTTAGGTTATTTATTTGACTTTTTTCTTGTTTATTGAGGTAAGTCTGTATTTCTATGAACCTTCCCCTTAGCACTGCTTTTACATAATATGAGGCCACCATTACCCTAATACCAAAACCTGACAAAGATGCCACAAAAATAGAAAATTACAGGCCAATATCACTCATGAACATAGATGCAAAAATCCTCAACAAAATTCTAGCAAAGAGAATTCAACAACACATTAAAAAGATCATACATCATGACCAAGTAGGCTTAATCCCAGGGATGCAATGATTCTTCAATATCTGCAAATCAACCAATATAATACACCACATTAACAAATTGAAAAATATAAACCACATGATTATCTCAATAGATGCAGAGAAAGCCTTTGACAAAATTCAACATCCATTTATTATAAAAACTCTCCCAAAACCAGGAATATAAGGAACATACCTCAACATAAAAAAACATATGTATGACAAACCCACAGCAAACATTATCCTCAATGGTGAAAAACTGAAAGCATTTCCCCTAAAGTCAGGAACAAGACAAGGGTACCCACTCTCACTACTACTATTCAACATAGTTTTGGAAGTCTTGGCCACAGCAATCAGAGCAGAAGAAATAAAAGGAATCCACATTGGAAAAGAAGAAGTAAAACTCTGTTTGCAGACGACATGATCCTCTACATAGAAAATCCTAAAGACTCTACCAGAAAATTACTAGAGCTAATCAGTGAATATAGTAAAGTTGCAGGATATAAAATCAACACACAGAAATCCCTTGCATTCCTATACACTAACAATGAGAAAACAGAGAGAGAAATTAAGGAAACAATTTCATTCACCATCAAAACAAAAAGAATAAAATACTTAGGAGTATATCTACCTAAAGAAACAAAAGACATATATAGAAAACTATAAAACACTGATGAAAGAAATCAAAGAAGACACAAATAGATGGAGAAATATACTGTGTTCATAGATCAGAAGAATCAATATAGTGAAAATGAGTATACTATCCAGAGCAATCTACAGATTCAATGCAATTCCTATCAAGCTACCAGAGGTCTTTTTCAGAGAACTAGAACAAATAATTTCACAACTTGTATGGAAATACAAAAAAACCTCGAATAGCCAAAGCAATCATGAGAAAGAAGAATGAAACTGGAGGAATCAACTTGCCTGACTTCAGGCTACACTACAAAGCCACAGGCACCAAGACAGTATGGTACTGGCACAAAGACAGAAATATAGATCAATGGAACAAAATAGAAAGCCCAGAGATAAATCCACGCCATCTATGGACACCTTATCTTTGACAAAGGAGGCAAGAATATATAATGGAGAAAAGACAATCTCTTTAACAAGTGGTGCTGGGAAAACTGGACAGCCACTTGTAAAAGAATGAAACTAGAACACTTTCTAACACCATACACAAAAATAAACTCAAAATGGATAAGACCAGAAACTATAAAACTCCTAGAGGACAACATAGGCAAAACACTCTCCAACATAAACCAAAGCAGGATCCTCTATGACCCACCTCTCAGAATTTGGAAATAAAAGCAAAAATAAACAAATGGGACCTAATTAAAATTAAAAGCTTCTGCACAAGAAAGGAAACTAAAAGCAAGGTAAAAAGGCAGCCTTCAGAATGGGAGAAAATAATAGCCAATGAAGCAACGGACAAACAATTAATCTCAAAAATATACAAGCAACTCCTGCAGCTCCATTCCAGAAAAATAAATGACCCAATCTAAAAGTGGGCCAAAGAACTAAACAGACATTTCTCCAAAGAAGACATAAAAATGGCTAACAAACACATGGAAAGATGCTCAACATCACTCATTATCAGAGAAATGCAAATCAAAACCACAATGAAGTACCATTTCACACCAGTCAGAATGGCTGCCATCCAAAAGTCTACAAGCAATAAATGGTGGAGAGGATGTGGAGAAAAGGGAACCCTCTTACACTGTTGGTGGGAATGCAAACTAGTACAGCCACTATAGAGAACAGTGTGGAGGTTCCTTAAAAAGCTGCAAATAGACCTGCCATATGACCCAGAAATCCCACTGCTGGGCATACACACCGAGGAAACCAGAACTGAAAGAGACACGTGTACCCCAATATTCATCGCCACATTGTTTACAATAGCCAGGACAAGGAAGCAACCTAGATGTCCATCAACAGACGAATGGATAAGAAAGCTGTGGTACATATACACAATGGAATATTACTCAGCATTAAAATGAATACATTTGAATCAGTTCTACTCAGGTGGACGAAACTGGAGCCTATTATACAGAGTGAAGTAAGCCAGAAGGAAAAACAAAAATATAGTATACTAATGCATATATATGAATTTAGAAAGATGGTAACGATAACCCTGTATGCGAGACACCAAAAGAGACACAGATGTATAGAACAGTCTTTTGGACTCTATGGGAGAGGGCAAGGGTGGGATGATATGGGAGAATGGCATGGAAACATGTAAGTTATCATATGTGAAATCAATTGCCAGCCCAGGTTTGCTGCTCAGGGCTGGTGCACCGGGATGACCCAGGGGGAGGGAGTCGGGAGGGGGGAGGGAGGGGGGTTCTGGAAGGGGAACACATGTATACCCATGGCGGATTTATGTCAATGATTGGCAAAAGCAACATGATGATGTAAAGAAAAAAATAAATTAATTTAAAAAAGTAAGAAAATAGCTCATATATTCATATATTCTCGATAGTTTCCCTTATAAGTAAACAGGATTTATGGAAATATTTAATCATAGCCTCTCCCACTTTCTGATAGACCAACTTTTGCTCTTTTAGATCCTCCACCAAATAACCCAATTCAAGCTTAAGTCCTTTAAAAAGTTATTTCTTACATCATCTTACTTAGACACCTCATGATTCCCTATAATGTGTCTTCCTCCTGGTTGCAATAAGTAATAAAACCACTAGCTTAGCCACAGGCATGCTCCTGGTGGTCTTTGTAAAAGAGCATTGACAGTCATGGTGGCTAATAGATAATTAGGAGACTAAGGAAAGTGAGTTATTTTTAAGCAGCAGTCTGGGCTTCCTCGGGAGTTCAAATGGTAAAGAATATGTCAGCAATGCGAGAGACCTGAGTTTGATCCCTGGGTTGGGAAGATCCCCTGGAGAAGGGCATGGCAACCCACTCCAGTATTCTTGCCTGGAGAATTCCATGGACAGAGGAGCTTGGCGGGCTATAGTCCATGGAGTCGCAAACAGTTAGATATGACTGACTGGCTAAGATTTTTTTCCTTTCACCTGGATAGTGTTGGTTTATCTACCCAGCTAAGGAGACTGCTCACTCTAAAAACCCCTTACCTCATATTTGTCAGGTTCTTCAAAGCAAGATGCTAAAATTTTCTTTCTTGGTCAAGTCACATCATCTGATTAACAGGTATCAAACTGTTTCCCAGATGACTTTGGGAAGGCCATCTTTATGCCTTTGGAAACTCTACTGAATACAATATAAAAGCTATTAAAAATACACCTCCCTCCCACAATGAATTTAATTTCTGTTCCAAAAATATGAAAGGATTTTTGTTACTTCACTTTGGAAACTGCTTAACACTGATAAATTAATTTCATTTATGGCTGACTGGTCTTTTTTTTTTTTTTTTTTTTAGCAATTATTGCACAAGCCTGGGAGATCATTCACTGTAAGAAATTGAACCTGCTGCAAGCTGCTTTAAAATGTAGAGAAAATTTTACAAATACTAAATCTAGCAGTTAATGAGGTTGACATAATATGCTTACTTAAATATTTATTAATTTTTATTTCATGGCTTATGTCAAGTTGATGATTTTGTCTGTGTATTTTTCACATCTTGGATATCTTCCAAGACCCTAAACATCTTCTTTTTGTTTAACAGCTGAAATCATCCTGAATTTGGTTATAGATAGTTAGTTGTTCTTGATAGTTGTTCAACGGATAGTTCTTGCTATTAGTCCTAATTGGTGCAAAGAGCTTCTCTCATATATGTTTATTTGTTTATCTATTACTTTTAATTTATATATACATGGAGTTGACCCTTAAACAAGGCATGGGTTGCACAGTTGAAAATCCACATATAAGTTTACAAACAGGACTCCGTATCAGCGGTTCTGCATTCACAGATTCAACCAACCTTGGATCGTGAATTACTGTTGTATATTTCTTGAAAAAATTCCAAGTATAAGTGGACCTGCACAGTTCAAATCAGTTGTTCAAGGTTCAACTGTATTTGATGTGGTATACTTATACAATGGAGTATTACTCAGCCATAAAAAAGAATGAAATGATACTATTTGCAACAACATGGTTGGACCTAGAGATTATCATACTGAGTGAAGTAAGTCAGACAGAGAATGACAAATACCATGTCTCTTTTAAGTGGAATCTAAAAAAATGATACAAATGAACTTGTATACAAAATAGAAATAGACCCACAAATATAGAAAACAAACCCATGGTTACCAAAGGGGAAGAGGGGAGCGAGAAAGTAGGAGTTTGGTTTAACACATACACACTACTATATATAACATGGATAATTAACAAGGACCTACTGTTTAGCACAGGCAACTTTACTCAAAATTTTATAAATAGCCTATAAAGGAAAAGAAACTGAAAAAAAGATATATAAATGGATGAATAACTGAATCACTTTGCTGTACACCTAAAACTAACAACACTGTAAGTCAGGTAATACTTCAATAATTTTTTTTAAAAAGTAATCAGAACTCTGAACACAAAAGAAGAAATCTCTATGTATAGAAAGTTGCAAGTAGAATGTGAAGTACATTTTTTTTCCCCTGAACAGTCTAAGATCAAGTTGTCAACCTGATGCCCTACCAACTCCATCATCCTTTCAGTGTGTATTGACTACAAATCAGAACATCCGCCTTTACAACCCCACACATCCATCAACCTAGGAAATTAACACTGATACATTACTACCATCTAATCCTTAGATCTGATGCAAGTTTTGTCAGTGTCCCAGTGACCACCTTAGTGGCACAGAAATTCAGTTAAGAATTTTGGTTTGATTGCCTTTTGTTTTAGATCTCTTCAGGCATTCTTTAGTTTGGAGTCATTCCCCAGCCTTTCACTAACTTTTATGAATTTGTCATTTTAGGTGATTACAGACCAGGTGTTTTCTAAAAGTTTCTCTTGATTTGAAGCTGTGTGCTATTTTCTCTTCCTCGATACTAAAGCTGCCTCCTTGTGAAGATTAGCACAGAAGTGAGCTTTGTTCTTCTCATTGCACTGTATGTATCAGGTAACAAATTTAATTTACCCTACCATTGATAATGTGTATTTTGTGAGTATATGGCTAAGGTGGTATGTGCCAGGCTTTTCTACTTTTTCCACTATAAGAGCAATATAATTTTATATTTGTGACTTCATGTATTTTGTGAGGAGGTATATTCAAACTCTGTAAACATCACAAACTTTATTATGTTTTGTCTATCTATTAAAACTATAAATTCACACTGATACCTCAAATTCCAATTCAGTACCACAGAAATTGTTCCATTTTTCTCTTTTCCATACTTGTTCTTCCATTCTCTGTCTGACAAGAAGAATCTTGGCTTTCATTATCCTCTGTATGCATATTATGCATATTATTTAATCAAATAAGTCAGCACATAACTGTCTCTATCATTTCCGCTGCCTCAGGCTGGCCTCCTGATCCTGTCTGGGCACTAAACCTGACACTGTGTAGACTCCTACATGGACAGCCTCCTTCCTCTCGTGCAGTCTCTGATTCCTGAATCTGCTTCAACTACTAGCTTTAATACTCTTTCTGCCTTATATAATTCAGGAATGGAAGAGAAGAAACAGGGCTGAAGATAGAAAGAAAAAATAAGAGGAAATGTGTGAAGAAGGGCTATCTGGCATGTTTGCATTTGTATCAATAGGAAGCTTTGTCTTTCAGAATTGTGACCTCCTTCTCACTTCCCTCCCCCACGATTAACGAAAAGGTTAGCCATATACACTACCTAGTCAGAAGGTCCTTACTTCAAGAGAGGTTTATGATATTTAATGGGTGTACCAAATAATTATAGACATGTACATATCTACCAAATAAAGGTTTTATGTTACTATATTTTACATACTTCACCGAGAAGGACTTAATTATCATAAAGTTATTAATACAGCTGTTATATCATACTCAGTTTTAACGTGTTCCAGAGATAATTTGCTATCTCTTATAAAGGAGCACATTTTATGAATGACTTAATTAGATGGATTCAACATTACCTTCATAAGAAAGTCACTTTCAATTACTTACATTATGTTATCTTTTCTTGAGTGGGAGAAGATGGGGGACTTTCAGCTAGAATATCACAAACTGTCATTAAGCTTTTATTAACTTTACAACAACTTCTTACGTCTTAGTCTTGGAGAAGTATGTCATCTATGTTGTCTCTTACAGTGAGTTTGAAAGATTGAGACAAGTTGTAAAGTATCAATGGTGTTCTTAACTTTTGAACTCATTAACGCACTATTTTAAATACAGATAAAGTATTGTACTGCATTTCTTATAGTTACTGTATTAAATTACATAGCACTTGTAAATGCTTACCCAGTACCTCGTAAGTGTTTATCAAACTGGAGTAGTATTTTCATTACTTGCATAATCATTTCACTACGGAAGGTGAAGTAGGGGGTGACAGAAAGTACAGTTTTTGAATTCTAGTTGTATGCTTTATGTTTAGTTCCTTGCTTCCCTGTTTTTTGTTTTTACATAGCCGAGTTTAACAGTGCCCTTGTCTTTTTTATAACACAGTAGTAATATAATAAAGTACAAACTCTTACATATAATATATAAGCTATAAAAATATACATACTCATTTTAAAAAGAAAAGACACTTAAGGTTACAGTCCTTTTCTTAGGAGAAACTTCTTGTCTCGCTTGCATTTCTGCACATTTCGTGAAGAGACACGGACAACTTCCATTCCAAGCTATCTTTTAAAGATACTTGTATAAAAACAACACTGAAAGATACAGAAACCATCTTTCTGTAGAGTAGAGGGCAGATGTATTTCTAGATCAGGGATTTAAAAAATGGTATCTCCTTTTATGGCAAAAGTTGGGAATGTTTGCCAGCAATGTTTGCTCTCTTATACGTCTAGTGTTTCCTAAACTTGGTTTCTCAGCAGTGACACAAACTCATTGGATATATACTACATTTATCCAGGTCCTCCTTTGCATCACACTCAAGATCATGGCATCTGGTCCCATCACTTCATGGGAAATAGATGGGGAAACAGCGGAAGCACTGTCAGACTTTATTTTGGGGGGCTCCAAAATCACTGCAGATGGTGACTGCAGCCATGAAATTAAAAGACTCTTACTCCTTGGAAGGAAAGTTATAACCAACCTAGATTGCATATTGAAAAGCAGAGACATTACTTTGCCAACAAAGGTCCATTTAGTCAAGGCTATGGTTTTTCCAGTAGTCATGTATGGATGTGAGAGTTGGACTATAAAGAAAGCTGAGTGCTGAAGAATTGATGCTTTTGAACTTTGGTGTTGGAGAAGACTCTTGAGAGTCCCTTGGACTGCAAGGAGATCCAACCATTCTATCCTAAAAGAGATCAGTCCTGGGTGTTCATTGGAAGGACTGATGTTGAAGCTGAAACTCCAGTACTTTGGCCACCTCATGTGAGGAGTTGACTCACTGGAAAAGACCTTAATGCTGGGAAGGATTGGGGGCAGGAGGAGAAGGGGACGACAGAGGATGAGATGGCTGGATGGCATCACCGACTCGATGGACATAGTTTTGGGTAGACTCCGGGAGTTGGTGATGGACAGGGAGGCCTGGCATGCTGTGATTCATGGGGTTGCAAAGAGTCAGACACGACTGAGTGACTGAACTGAACTGAACATGGCACAGGAGAGATAGGGACAAAAAGAACCACTGTCAACACTGAAATCCGTACCACTTGCTGTGCCATGAGGAATAGTCTTTAGTCTCTGACCTAGGAGTCTTGTGTCCTCTGCCATGATCTATAAAGGTGTGACAGGCTTATTTGTGAGGTGGCAAGTAGGGTAAAATCTTATCTTACAATTACTGACACATTTTTGCATATTTTTGATCTTTGTCGTATTCTCAGTTCTCACACTGTAGAATCATAAGCTTTCCTATACAAAATCATGGAAAAATATCTTCACTGGCTTTATGATTTTGCTTTTTTGAAAAATTCACATAATGGACCAACAGTAGGTCATTTAGTAGAGAGGATATTCGAGGCAATGGTAATTAATCTGGGTGATCCAAGTGGTGAAAAATACATAAATAATATCAGGGAAAGAGAAATTCTTTTTGAACTAGAAATCTTGTGTCCTCTCTGCATTTCTGGAAGCTTAGCTCTTCGTAATAAAATCATGACGTTGAAATGGTCACCTGCCCACTCCAGATGCTCTAAGTGTTTGCTTTAAAGAACTGCTTGTACCAAAACTGTCACATTTCTAGGAGTCTCACATTTTCAATGATGATCTCTACAGAGCCTCAGAGTAAACATTCTTCAGAACTCTCAGGTTCATCCTATCTGAAATTAAGGACTCCTTCAGAAGGTTTCCACTTTCTAAAGAGATCAGAGAATTTATAACTCACCATTGCTACTAGAAATCTCATGATTTCTATTGAATGAAAGGCTTGGTCACCATGGATTTAAGGCTTTAATAAAATACTATAGGTAGACAAAGGTCCTTCAAATATAAACTCATTTCATCAACCCAGGACCTTCTATAGACTAATTTTCAATTCATATACTCAGTAATGTAACTGAGTGCCCCTAAGGATGCAAGTGAAAAAAATACAGTCATACAGTGAATTTTACAAGGGTATGTTCACTGACAAAGTGGAAGTTGACTGCTTTAATGCAGATATAAGATGCCATTTGTTTTCAGGGATATTGATGGCTTATATATTTTAAGTCTCCAAGAGTAAAGTTCGAAATTCTTGGCTAAAAAGGAGTTCTTTTCAAAATTATATATGCCCTTGGTAGGGTGATAGCAAACATTCGTTTCATGATTTCACAAATTTATATTGAACTCTTTCTATATGTCTGATGCTGTGCAAGGCCTGAAAGCTACAGCAATATATAAGACAGACTCACACCCTGCTCCCATTGAGTTCATCAATGGATGAACTAACAATTATCAACTCTAAAACTATAATTTTCATAGGTGTGATGTGTGACATTATGTGATACAAAATTAGACTGCAGGGTGATAGAGAAGTCTTTTGTCCTGTTTCAAAGAGCTCCTATTCCAGAGGTCAGCTATTAGAAGGTACCATTCTTTGGGAGATTACACAGTCACCATCATTCTTCAAGATCACAAACATGACTGCTTCTCTCGTTGCATTTCTTATAATCCTTTTCACTTCTAGCCAAATCACATCCTACCCAATTTCAGCACAAGTCACATTTAAGTATAAAACCTCAATTATGCCACTGTCACAGATTGAATTCACTAGAAAGCAGACTCTGAGTTTAGGAGGTTTGTTTATCAATACATCTCTTTGGATTAATACATATGGAAGGTAAGGAAAGGAGGCAAAATTGGACAGATGGTTAAATTGCACTGCAATGCAATCTCAGTGATGGCTGTAGCTAACTCCATGGAGAGCTCTGAAGCTGGGAATGTCATTCAAAATTGTTTTGAGTTAGAGAGTGGTAGCTAGCCCTTTATATTCCCAGTTGATCAGTCACTGCATGCAGTCTGCTCTAGAAAAAGGTGTGACCTTGAACAAGAAAGTTCTCTCTAATAAAAGCATCTCTTAAAAACACCTGTTTGCTGACATCTGTCTGCTGCAACACTTCTAGCAGCCAGAGGGCAAAATTCTTCATTCTCAAAGGATGTGTATCATGCATCAAGGCATCCACCATAGCTTATCTCTCTTGTATTCAGAGTTTCATAAACAGCTTCCTCTATATGAAATGGCCATACACTCCATTTCTCTTAATATCTTTTAACTCCCTATTCAAGTCTCAACTGAAACTTCTTGCAAGTTTCTCCTGATAGACTCTCCCCCATACAACTCTGTCCTTTTCCTACTGTAGACCTTATCACAGTATATTCTAGATGTTTGCTTACTTTCTGGATCCTCTTCAAATTTTGTGCTACTTGAAGATATAAATTATTCATCATTGTATGACTGATGCTTGAAATCACAGCTACTATGAGGCAGATCATCAATAAACAATGGTTGATTAAATGATTAAGAGATAAAAGGAAGGAAGGAAGAGGGGAGAGAAAAGGAGAAAGAGAGTAAGAGATGTGAAGACGATCAAACTACTCTTCAAATTCTGATCTTCTAACATGCTAGCTGCATGACTTTGAATAAATTATTTAATCTAATTTTCACTGTCCTTCGTGTGTAAAATGGAAATAATAACTCCCACTACTAGGGTTGTAATGTATCTGTTTCAGAAGAGATTCTAAATATATTTTGCTTCTTTTTCTCCTCCTCTTCCCTGTGAGCAAGTACGGTAATAAACAAGTGTCTTCTCCAATGCTCACTGAGTCTATGCAAAGAATAATGCATTTTGTTCATACCACATAAAAAATAAAATGTTGTCAATTGAGTAATATTAAGAAGTCAATGTGGTGGAAGCCTGACATGTGTGAGGTCCTAAATTAATTATAAAGAATCAAGTAGTTTACTGAGGTGATAAAATTAGAACGTAAGAAAATATACTATTGGGTTTTATAGAATCTGTAAAGTCTCCTTCCCTAGGTCTGGGTAATACCAGGATAACACCTGACTTTTATCACATGGGAACACCATAAAGTACATAGCATTAGATTTTCAAGTTGAATATTTTTTTTTACTTTGCTTGCTTCCCTCAAGTACATATCACTATGCAGGAGACCTAAAAGGACACGGCTACTGGATCCAAGTAGGCTCTTGTATACAGGACAATCTGACGTGTAGTCTCAGCCACAATTCTACCTCTTCAGAGTTGGTTTCCTGTGCCGTAGCCTAGGAACAGTCCCCTCTGTGTTCTGCACCGGACACCAGTCCTGGGCATGCCACTACTGCCCAGAGTCAAACAGCTGGATCGCAGCCAGTTTCACAGAATGTCAGGGGATGACAAAGATAAGTTTTCTGCTTTTCTGGTCTTGAGTTGTGCTATGTAAGCTCTCTTCAGAATAGCTTTCCTTGGGCTCTGAGACTGTCCATCCTCTGTACGTGCCCAAAAGATTGGTGGAGGAGCTCTCTGACCAGTGAGGCTGGCTGCATTCTGGGCTTCAGCCACAGCTCATCTTTCTCTTTCCTCAAGGTCCAGGGGGGCACTGCAGGTGATGGTAAAGAACTGCTCAAGGAGCCAGATAAGATGCAGTTTAAGGTCTGGAGGGTCTCTGAACGATAAGCTGTCAGTCTTTCCCTGCTCACCCTAGTTGCTTGTGATCTCTCTTTTTGTTATCTCTTTAGATTCCTCTGTATCCAGTTATACAGGTCAGTGATAACTTTCAACAAGTTGACTACAGAATCAAACAAAAATCTTTAGATGTACAACTCAAAACCTTTAAAATCTGACTTCTATTTATCCTTCAAAGTACTCTTGGATCTCAAATCTACCCATTTCAGGGCAAGATGGCCAGCCCTTTCTTCTCACTCTGACTCCACAATGGCATTGGTCTGACTCTGGCCATCTATTTTTAACATAGTAGCAAAGTGATTTCTTTTTTAAATAATATAAGCCATATCATGCCTCTCTTCTACACAAAACCCTCTAATAGTTTCCTTTGTGTGCTGTGCTTAGTTTCTCAGTTGTTTCTGACTCTTTGTGACCCCATGAACTGTAGCCCACCAGGCTCCTCTGTCCATTGGGATTCTCCAAGCAGGAGTACTGGAGTGGGTAGCCTTTTCCTTCTCCAGAGGATCTTCCCAACCCAGGGATCGAACCCAGGTTTCCCACATTGCAGGCAGATTCTTTACCATCTGAGCCACCAGGAAAGCCCAAGAATATTGGAGTGGGTAGCCTATCCCTTCTCCAGGGGATCATCCTGACCCAGGAATTGAACTGGGGTCTCCTGCATTGCAGACAGATTCTTTACCATCTGAGTTACCAGGAAAGCCCTTTATCACTCATATAAAAAAAATTACTTTTATCATAGCTCATGAGACCCTTTGTGATCAGCCCTAACTCCCTACTCTCTCTCCATGAATTATGTTTCTACCGCCTTCATTCTATGCTAACTACACTGGCCTTTTTGTTTTTTTTAATATACCAAACATATTTCCACCTCAGGATCTTTGCATTTACACTTCTTTCTGCCTGCACTGCTCTTTTCTTGAATATTTTAGTCTTTTCTCATTTCCTCAATTTCTTCTGTTCTCAACTCAAATTTACTTCAACTTAATGAAATAAATGTGTTTCATTAACCACCGACTTACACTATAATGCACCACCTTGCCCCTCACCACTTATCACTTTCAAGCCCCATGCCCTTTTTGTTTTTCTTTTGACACTATGTACCATCCTATACAACATATGTTTTGCTATTTGTAAGCATGTATATTGAGTTTCTCTTTAAAACTCAGTGTCTTGGAACCACAGACTTCTTCATTTTTATATTTCCACCTCTAGCATACAAGAATATCCTTGGCATAGAATTGGGCCTCAATCTAATCTTATGGAGTGATTACACAAATGAATACATAAATGTTAAATGTTCTCCCCTCCCATGCGTTTGCTTAGGTTTTCATTTTCCATGCATGCCACTGCCCTTCCCTTCTTATGCTGGCCTTTACTTCTAATTTTGTCCAAGTCCCATGTCTTCTGTATAATCTATAGTAATAATACTATTCATGGTATGCTTTCCCTCCTAGGAGCCCTTACAGAAAGAGTTTTGAAGGTCAAACATATTTGGCAATCATGAAGCACAATATTATTATTCACTAAGAAGAAAACTCTAAGGTCCTTGAAGGCAATGACATTCTTCTGTTTTTTTCTGTATCTCTAGTTTCTTCTTTGTCTCTAAAGTTTAGTAATATTTTATAGAATCTGATTAATTCTACATATATTTATAAGATCACAGTCTTAACTAATCTTTCCCCAAATAGTGCTGTAGATATTATCAGCCATGGTTTACTCTGTTCAGGTAAAATAAATTTATTTTTTGTTAACATAGGGTATTCAGTGTAAGTTTATTTCAATTAAAATGTGCAGTTATTTCGGTCCTAGTTCAGTTTAGTCACTCAGTCACGTACAACTCTTTGCAACCCCATGGACTATAGCACACCAGGTTTTCCTGTCTATCACAACTCCCAGAGCTTGCTCAAACTCCTTTCCATCAAGTCAGTGATGCCATCCAACCATCTCATCCTCTAGATGAGTCCCAATAACAATAGCCTGGAATTTGAATAACTGAAAGTTTTTCTTATGTCTTAACCATTTATAATGATACTTCAGGCAAATCTAGGCCCCTTCTGTTATGTGAAAACACAGAAAAAAGATAGCTTTCTATGAACCAGGATGCAAGCTTTCATTAGACATGAAATCTGTCAGTTCCTTTATCTTGGACTTCACAGCCACTATAATTATGAGAAATACACTTTTATTATTTGTAAGCCACCCCATCCATGCGAATCTATTTTAGCAGCCTGGACTAACACACAGGACTGTGAAGAATCTGACCTTGTTGTGAAGGGCTTTTGAAAATCGTTAAGTAAGTGACAATAGCTACACCATGGATGACCACTGCCAACTCATTATAATTTATATTGTAAATATTCAAGCAATTTCCCCTTCACTAATATGTTCTAATGTTGGTGTTGGTCATATCTTAACACAGGAAAAAGAAGTCCAGTACCCCAAAAGCATGCTGTTAAATAAGCGTGGCACATGGATAGGTAAGGGAAGAGGACACACTTTTATACCAGAGCAAGAGATATTTAGAAAGCATCATTTCTAAGCAGGACTCAAGATGAGCTAAATAAAGGTACACTAAATTAAATATTAATTAGGAGCCTGGCAGGCTACAATCCATGGTGTCACAAACAGACACAACTTATTGACCATACACATTAAATTAAATATAAAACACAATAAAGCACATACTTCTTGGATGTGCAAGATGGACATGTAGCAAGATATTAAGGCAAAATTGATGATTATCACTGTTGTGCTTATATAGATTTTATTGATTTATTAAATAGAAATTGTATACAATTTATTTTTGAAAGGCCAATTTCCAGATTGAAAGGCAGTGTTCTCTACAAACGTAGACTATTTCTTGCCCATAAATGGCCAAAGTTGAGCCATGTAATCCCAATATAATTCAGAAGTAGAAAACACAGAATGCCATTTTAACCAAGCAGTGATTGTTTTCTATATTGCTTATAACTCATATTTGGAGCTACTGTTTGGTCACGTTTACCCACACATCTTTCTGGGAAGAAACAAAACTTGGACCCCTGAGTAAATCTGGTAAAGTGAACATGCCATTTGTCTCCTCTTTCCTAAGTGACAGAATGTAAGAATGTATAAAAAGTATAGACATTTTCAATAACAGCACAAAATAAAAAACAACAGAAAGTTGGAAATTAATTGAGTAGTGACTTTCTTAGAAGTTCCAAAAAACTTAATCTTAAAATAGAAATGGGAAAGGCATTTGCAATTCACATTTCAGAGCTTTAAGTGGCTTAGCAATTGATTGCATAAGGTCAGTGAATTTACACACTAGAGATTGTTTAAAAATCTGTTTAAAAAGTAATTTGCCTCCCCAATTGAATGCTCCTATCTATCCAACAGTGTATTGGTTTCCCCATTCTTCAGGAGAATGCTGCCAAGTTTCTGGAAGGGCTATGATGCTCACCATGCAGGAGGCTGGCAGTCTCTTCACTGGAGATTATCACCTGACTCTCACATGCACCTTGGATATAAAAACAATCCAAAAAGCCACTGACACTGGAGGCTCACCAAGGAAATTATGCATTCAGATTACCTCACAGTAAAGATGACAGTTGATAAACATCTCCTTCCACAATAGCAGAAATTCCAGTGGGTTTTTTAGTGCCCTTACTCTCAAGTATGAATCAGGTATCACCAGACAGCTAAAGAAAGCATCTCAAGTGAAATGCAGATAATAGATAGGAAAATAGACAAAAGCCAGGGGAAAAAAACAAAAAACCTCTTAGAAGATATTTGCATATTTAGGGAAAATAATTATTATGTTTTGGAAAAATATACTCATTTATTGAATGGTTTAGCTGAGAATAGTAGTTTTTTGGCCATAATATCAACCCTGACAATTGAGGGACAACATAACATAGTAGACAAAACATGGCTTCTGGAGACAAACTCCTTGGGCCGGTAGTTTAAAAGTCTTTTTTTTTTTTTTTTTAGAGATTCTTTTTTTATTATTGTTTTTGCCATACATTGTCATGATATCACCATGGGTTTACATATGCTTCCCCTCCGGATCCCCCCTCCCTCCTCCCTCCCCCCCGGGAAATCTCGCTGCACCAGTCCCGAGCATCAATCCTGGGCTGGCGATTGATTAGACACATGACAATTAACATGCTTCAATGCCCTTCTCCCATCTCATCCCACCCTTACCCTCATCCACAAAGTCCACAAGTCTATTCTATACATCTGCGTTCCTTTTGTTGTCTCCCATGTTGGGTTCTCATTACTGTCTTTCTAAATTCCATATATATGCGTTAATATACTGTATTGTTGTTTTTGCTTCTGGCTTACTTCACTCTGGATAATGGGCTCCAGTTTTGTCCATCTGAGTAGAATTGCTTCAAATGAATTTTTTTTTTAATGCTGAGTAATATTCCATTGTGTATATGTACCACAGCTTTCTTATCCATTCATCAGTTGATGGGCATCTAGGTTGTTTCCATGTCCTGGCTATTGTAGACAATGCAGCGATGAACATTGGGGTACACGTGGCTCTTTCAATTCTGGTTTCCTCGGTGTATATGCCCAGCAGTGGGATTGCCGGGTCATATGGCAGGTCTATTTGCAGCTTTTTAAGGAACCTCCACACTGTTTTCCATAGTGGCTGTACTAGTTTGCATTCCCACCAACAGTGTAAGAGGGTTCCCTTTTCTCCACATCCTCTCCAGCATTTATTGCTTGTAGACTTTTGGATGGCAGCCATTCTGACTGGTGTAAAGTGGTACCTCATTGTGGTTTTGATTTGCATTTCTCTGATAATGAGTGATGTTGAGCATCTTTTCATGTGTTTGTTAGCCATTTTTATATCTTCTTTGGAGAAATGTCTGTTAAGTTCTTTGGCCCACTTTTTAATTGGGTTGTTTATTTTTCTAGAATGGAGCTGCAGGAGTTGTTTGTAAATTTTTGAGATTAATTGTTTGTCTGTTGCTTCATTGGCTATTATTTTCTCCCATTCTGAAGGCTGTCTTTTCACCTTGCTTATAGTTTCCTTTGTTGTGCAGAAGCTTTTAATTTTAATTAGGTCCCATTTGTTTATTCGTGTTTTTATTTCCAATATTCTGGGAGGTGGGTCATGGAGTATCCCGCTTTGGATTATAGCAGAGAGTGTTTTGCCTATGTTATCCTCTAGGAGTTTTATAGTTTCTGGTCTTATGCTTAGATCTTTGATCCATTTTGAGTTTATCTTTGTGTATGGTGTTAGAAAGTGATCTAGTTTCATTCTTTTACAAGTGGCTGTCCAGTTTTCCCAGCACCACTTGTTAAAGAGGTTGTCTTTTCTCCATTGTATATTCTTGCCTCCTTTGTCAAAGATAAGGTGTCCATAGATGCGTGGATTTATCTCTGGGCTTTCTATTCTGTTCCATTGATCTATATTTCTGTCTTTGTGCCAGTACCATACTGTCTTAATGACTGTGGATTTGTAGTATAGCCTAAAGTCAGGTAGGTTGATTCCGCCAGTTCCATTCTTCTTTCTCAAGATTGCTTTGGCTATACGAGGTTTTTTGTATTTCCATACAAATTGAGAAATTATTTGTTCTAATTCTTTGAAGAAGACCTCTGGTAGCTTGATAGGAATTGCATTGAATCTATAGATTGCTTTAGGTTGTATACTCATTTTCACTATGTTGATTCTTCCAATCCACGAACACGGTACATTTCTCCATCTGTTTGTGTCCTCCTTGATTTCTTTCATCAGTGTTCTATAGTTTTCTATATACAAGTCTTTTGATTCTTTAGGTAGAAATACTCCTAAGTATTTTATTCTTTTTGTTTCGATGGTGAATGGAATTGTTTCCTTAATTTCTCTTTCTGATTTCTCACTGTTAGTGTATAGGAATGCCAGGGATTTCTGTGTGTTGATTTTATATCCTGAAACTTTGCTATATTCACTGATTAGCTCTAGTAATTTTCTCGTAGAGTCTTTAGGGTTTTCTATGTAGAGGATCATGTCATCTGCAAACAGACAGAGTTTTACTCCTTCTTTTCCAATCTGGATGCCTTTGATTTCTTTATCTGCTCTGATTGCTGTGGCCAAAACTTCCAAAACTATGTTGAATAGTAGTGGTGAGAGTGGGCACCCTTGTCTTGTCCCTGATTTCAGGGGGAATGCTTCCAGTTTTTCACCATTGAGGATAATGTTTGCTGTGGGTTTGTCATATATAGCTTTTATTATGTTGAGGTATGTTCCTTCTATTCCTGCTTTTTGGAGGGTTTTTATCATAAATGGATGTTGAATTTTGTCAAAGGCTTTCTCTGCATCTATTGAGATAATCATGTGATTTTTATTTTTCAATTTGTTAATGTGGTGTATTACATTGATCGATTTACGAATATTGAAGAATCCTTGCATCCCTGGGATAAAGCCTACTTGATCATGATGTATGATCTTTTTGATGTGTTGTTGGATTCTATTTGCTAGAATTTTGTTGAGGATTTTTGCATCTAAGTTCATCAGTGATATTGGCCTGTAGTTTTCTTTTTTTGTGGCATCTTTGCCGGGTTTTGGAATTAGGGTGATGGAGGCCTCATAGAATGAGTTTGGAAGTTTACCTTCGTCTGCAATTTTCTGGAAGAGTTTGAGTAGAATAGGTGTTAGCTCTTCTCTAAATTTTTGGTAGAATTCAGCTGTGAAGCCATCTGGTCCTGGGCTTTTGTTTTTTGGAAGATTTCTGATTACAGTTTCAATTTCCGCGCTTGTGATGGGTCTATTAATATTATCTATCTCTTCCTGGTTTAGTCTTGGAAAGTTGTACTTTTCTAGGAATTTGTCCGTTTCATCCAGGTTGTCCAGTTTATTTGCATATAGTTGCTGATAATAGTCTCTTATGATCCTTTGTATTTCTGTGTTTTCTGTTGTGATCTCTCCGTTTTCATTTCTAATTCTGTTGATTTGGTTCTTCTCCCTTTGTTTCTTGATGAGTCTGGCTAACGGTTTGTCAATTTTATTTATCTTCTCAAAGAACCAGCTTTTGGCTTGGTTGATTTTTGCTATGGTCACTTTTGATTCCTTTGCATTTATTTCTGCCCTGATCTTTAAGATTTCTTTCCTTCTACTAGACCTGGGCTTCTGCATCTCTTCCCTTTCTAGTTGCTTTAGGTGTATAGTAAGGTCATTTATTTGATTTTTTTCTTGTTTCCTGAGGTGAGCTTGTATTGCTATGAACTTTCCCCTTAGCATTGCTTTCACAGTGTCCCATAGGTTTTGAGCTGTTGTGTTTCATTTTCATTCGTTTCCATGCATAACTGAATTTCATTTTTAATTTCTTCTGTGATTTGTTGGTTATTCAGCAGTGTGTTGTTGAGCCTCCATATGTTGGAAGTTTTGAGAGGTTTTCTCCTGTAGTTGATATCTAATCTCACTGCATTGTGGTCAGAAAAGATGCTTGGGATGATTTCAATATTTTTGAATTTATCAAGGTTAGATTTATGGCCCAGGATGTGATCTATCCTGGAGAAGGTCCCGTGTGCACTTGAGAAAAAGGTGAAATTCCTTGTTTTGGGGTGGAATGACCTATAGATATCAATTAGGTCTAGTTGGTCTATTGTTTCATTTAAAGTTTGAATTTCCTTGTTACTTTTCTGTCTAGTTGATCTATCCATTGGTGTGAGTGGTGTATTAAAGTCTCCTGCTATTATTGTGTTGTTGTTGATTTCCCCTTTCATATTTGTTAGCATTTGCCTTACATATTGTGGAGCTCCTATGTTAGGTGCATAAATACTTATAATTGTTATTTCTTCTTCCTCGATTGATCCTTTGATCATTATGTAATGTCCATCTTTATCTCTTTTCACTGCCTTTATTTTAAAGTCTACTTTATCAGATATGAGTATTGCCACTCCTGCTTTCTTTTGGTCTTTATTCACATGGAATATCTTTTTCCAGCCTTTAACTTTCAGTCTATATGTGTCCCTAGGTTTGAGGTGGGTCTCTTGTAGACAACATATATAGGGGTCTTGTTTCTGTATCCAATCGGCCAATCTTTGTCTTTTGGTTGGGGCATTCAGCCCGTTTACATTTAAGGTAATTATTGATAAGTATGATCCCGCTGCCATTTATTTTATTGTTTTGGGTTCCAGATTATCTATCCCATCGGTGTTTCCTATCTAGGAAAGATCCTTTAGCATTCGTTGGAGGGCTGGTTTGGTGTTGCTGAATTCTCTCAGTTTCTGCTTGTCTGAGAAAATTTTGAATTCTCCTTCAAATTTGAATGAGATCCTTGCTGGGTACAGTAGTCGGGGCTGTAGATTGTTTTCTTCCATGACTTTAAGTATGTTTTGCCATTCCCTTCTGGCCTGAAGCGTTTCTGTTGAGAGATCAGCTGTTTTCCTTATGGGATTCCCCTTGTGAGTTATCTTTTGCTTCTCCCTTGCTGCTTTTAATATTTGGTCTTTGTATTTGATATTTGCCAATTTGATTAATATGTGTCTTGGGGTGTCCTGCTTGGGGTTCATTCTATTTGGGATTCTCTGTGTTTCTTGGACCTGAGTGGCTATTTGCTTCCCCAATTTAGGGAAGTTTTCTACAATTATCTCTTCAAGAATTTTCTGATGGTCTTTCTTTTTGTCTTCTTCTTCTGGGACTCCTATGATTCGAATATTGGTGCGTTTAATATTGTCCCAGAGGTCTCTAAGATTGTCCTCATTTCTTTTAATTCTTTTTTCATTTTTCCTTTCTGTTTCATTTATTTCTGCCATTCTGTCTTCTACCTCACTTATTCTGTCTTCTATCTCTGTTATTCTACTGTTGGTTCCCTCCAGGGTGTTTTTGATCTCATTTATTGCATTATTCATTGTATTTTGTCTCTTTTTCATTTCTTCTAAGTCCTTGTTAAAGCTTACCTGCATCTTCTCAATCCTTGCCTGCAGGTTATTGAGCTGCAACTCCAACTTATTTTCCAGGCTTTGGATCATTTTCACTATCATTATTCGGAATTCTTTGTCAGGTAGACTTCCTATCTCTTCGTCTTTTGTTTGGTCTAGGGGGTATTTATCCTGTTCCTTTACTTGCTGGGTATTTCTCTGCCTTTTCATCTTGTTTATCTTGCTGTGTTGTCCCTTTATTGTGGGGATTCCTCTCTATGGGAGGGGTTGGATGCGTGGTTTGTTGAAGTTTCCTGGATGGAAAGGCTTGTGTGGTTTTCTGGTGGGTGAGTCTAGGTTTCCTCTCTGTTACTAGCAAGAGATAAGAATGGGGAGAAAGCAGTCAAGCCAATGATCTCACTCCCAGGTAGCAGTGGGTACTGGTGCTTGGATCTTGAAAGGTACAAAGTTGATACCAGGTACTAATGAGCAAAGATTAAAAATCTAGAGTAAAGACTGGGTTCTCAAAAATACTTAAAAAAAAAAAAACCGGAAAATTAAAATAAAGGAGAAAAATGAAATAAGAAGAAGAAAAAAAAATAGCAAGGTCATATGGAACTTAAAAATTCTAAAAAAAAAAAAAAGAAGAAGAAGAAAAAAAGAAAAAAAAAAAAAAAAAAAACAATATATATATATATATATATATATATATAAGTTTTAAAAATTTAAAAGATGTTCCTAGTACAGTTATAATGAAGGCTTTCTCTGGTGCTGGTGAATTCGGTGAAGGGAAGGGTCTGTAGATTTTCAGATGATTCCCTGGTCCAGCTTCTCCTTCTCACAGACTATAGACTCCTTTCTATGCAGTTATCGCCACCTGCAGGGCTTTAATTTGCTTCTCCTGTCTGTTTCAAAGCTGTTAGTTCTGCTAGCGTCTTCTGTCTGCTGGTCTTTTAAGTGTCTATTCAGCGCTTTGGAGTTTGCCCTGCTCCTGGTGAGAGGGCTTCCCCCGCCCCCTCTGCTCAGGCTCTCTGTCGTCTGCCCCGCACAGTTGGGGAGTGGGGCTTCTCCTCTCCCCCGGCCCAGCCGCTCTGTTTTCTCGGCGTGCAGCTGAGCGCTCCTTCTAAGGTGTATACAGCACCAATCTGTCCAGAATCCCCAGAAGTCTTGGTTAGCCTCCCCGGGGCTGGGTTATGCCCACTGCTCTCAGGTGGGGGCTGGGCCGGTCCCCAGCCCGCAGCTGCCCAGCCTCTCTGTTGACTCCTCACCGCCCTTTGTTTTGTGCACGGACCTGGGGGGGAGGGGGAGCTTTTCCTGGAAGGTTAGGTCCCTCAGGCTGCTCCTTTCCCTGAGCCCGCGGCCCGCCCCTCCCTGAGCAGGAGCAGTCTGCTTCGGCTGTGCTGCCGCGCTTGGCTGTTCCTTGTAGCCAGAGACGAACCTTGCAGGGCTTAGCTATTAATCTGCTTCTGCTCTCAGCTATATTGCTCTCCAAGATCCACCGCAGATCTGCCAGAGAGAATGCTCCCTGGTATTCAGAAACCTTTCTCCTCTTTTTTTTTTTTTTTTTTTCCTCTTTATTCCAGACTCCCCTTCCGGGACAGAACCTGTCCCCAGCTCTTTGTCTCTCCCTCTACTTTTTTTTTCTTTTCTTTCTTTTGTCCTACCTCCTCACGTCGGCAGTGGGTCGCCTCTCCAGATGCCCGATGTCCTCTGCCAGCATTCAGTTCCTTTTTTTTGGAATTTGCTCGGCCTTGAAAAGTTCTTTTGGTATATTTATTGGGGAGAGAGGGTTCTCCCCATCCTATTCCTCCACCATCTTAGTTTCGCCTCCTAAAAGTCTTTGAGAATATCATTTACTAACAGAACACCACTTATTTTTATCCAACCCCTCTGTGCCTCAGTTTCCCTTCTGTAGAATATAAGTGAAATAGTACTTATGTCCTAGACTAGGAAATAATGTTTGCAGGATTAAATAAATATTTTTGAAGTTTGTGGACAATGTCTGACACATAAAAAGCATACTAAAAATGTAAAGAGATTTAGTATTTTTGGCCTAAGCAACATGATGATGTAAATGCAATACTAAGAATAAAGGAGTAGAAGTATATGTGTGTATGGTGGAGATGAAGATGGAAAGAAAAGGAGCTAAATATTCATTTTTTACACTGGGAAAGTCATCACTAACTGCAAAAATACAAGAAGCAACCTACACATGTTATTTCAATATACAGTGGTCTCTCTCACATGTAAAGTAAAAATGTTTTTCAAGGGACCAAAAATTGGGAATAGGAGTAACTGGAGGAATACTAATTCTGAAATAAAATTTTAGAACTATGTAATTTGTTTAAACATAGGCAAGCATGACTTTGATAAATTTACTTAAAAATTACATTACATATATAACATGAAAAAGAAAGTAGCCCTGGCAATGTTTAACTTCATATTCTGATACGATTATTTGTCATTTTAACCATTTATCTGAAACTCGTGAATTGCATGAATTTTTCTTTGGGCCTGAAGCCCTCTTGCTACTTTTAGATCTTATATTGATCTCTGCAACTCTCTGTGGTAGTCACAGCAGCTGGACGACAAATATTTATGGCAAAGGTATTCTGCTTTACGATGTGAATAGTGACGCCTGTGCACTCTCTTGTTGAATTTTAAGCGGTTGGAAACTTCACTGTATAACAAGCTAAATTATTTCCAGGGTATGGTATTACAATAAATGATTCCCTTAGCTGAACAGTAATAAAATTTCTACCCACTATTATTTCACTAAATGCCATGGCCCATAAGACAATGGGTGAAATCATGACCACCTGCATTTAAAGGAAGGAGAAGAAACAGCACAGAACATTAAAAAGGAATTATGTGACTGAGCCTTTGCCTTTCACCCAGGAAGGATATTATGATTCAGATGGTATTATCTATAGTCATGGGAAGCATATTCAGATAAAATGTACTCAAATTACCAAAAGACAGATTTATTTTATGGAAGGTGTGGCCTTCTATAAGACCCTAAGGAAAGAAAGGATGGTGGAGAAAATGAGGAAAGCATGCATGTTTCTTGAATAATTTTTGGAAGAAAGATATTAGATGGGCTTAGACATTAAAACCAAAATCTGTGAGAGAAGCAACAGGAACGTAAATGAGCAAAGGTGTCCAAGGTGTTCATGGTGCTCAGCCTTGGATGACGGTGGTCACGCAGAAACATGGGTGTGAAGAAGTCAGAAATCAAAAATTTTACATCAAAAAAGACAACTTGAAAAGGTTTTGTGAGAGGGAGGGGGAGAGGGAGAGACGTTTGGGGCAAACAACATGGTCCAGTCCCACAGGCCTCCTCGTTTGGTCTCCAGGCACAACGGACTCTTAAAGAAGTTTCCAGCTATTGGATTTTAGCATACCTTTGTAGGCTTACATAATAGTAGGGATGTCTCTTTCTCTATACCCGTTACTAAATTCTAGTAATACCATCCCCATCAATAAAGTCAACTTGGCAAGTAGGGATACATAAGAATCAGGTCTCCATTTTCTGAAGACATAAAGAGAGTTTTCAAAAACAAATTATTTTATCTTCAAAAGCTAAGAGTTCTAATTACCATTCTTATCATAGCCCAACAAATTAAGACTTACTGGGAGAAATACATATGATTTGGGTAATATGTACAGTGGCTTTCTGTAGAGGCAGGGAGGGCGTATTATTTCTATTTATTCTTACCTGGACAAAACTGAACAGTAAAGCTGATAGTTTCAAAGCAGACACTGTGATTGGAATCTGAAGTCATGTCCAGCGCATTAGATGCCTGAGGTTGCGTTTTACTTAACATTTATTTTCTTGTTACTACAAACCATTTTAAAAGTTCTGGCTTGTATTAGTCTTGTTATAGTTAATTAAAATTGGAGGAAAGTAAAAATCTGAATTATATGCTTTGTTTAAGAATACTTAAAAATGGTTAATAGAATATTGAAACCTCTACATCCTCAAGTTAAAGGAAACAAAGTCTTACTGAATGCCTGCTGAGTACTCTCCTACTTTCAGAAGGAGGCAGTCATGTTTTAACTAGTGCAATAACAAAATAATCCATGTACTTTACTTACAGGCTTGATTATAATCATTTAGTTTAATTTAAAAATCAGATTTCTTTTTCTATTGTGTACACTTTTCCCACAGCTACTGACTACTGTGATACTGGCAAATTGATGAGTTTCTGCTACAGTTTGTCTGGCTAAGTATCAGTTTCCACTATTGAGAAATATAATCCATATTTGATGCTTTATGGGGTTTTCTAGGTGGCACTAGTGGTAAAGAACCCACCTGCTAATGCAGGAGATCTGACGCAGGTTCAACCCCTGGGTTGGGAAGACCTCCTGGAGAAGGGCACAGAAACCCATTTGTATTCTTGCCTGGAGAATCCCTTGGACAGAAGAGCCTGATGGGCTACAGTCCATGAAATTGCAAAGAATTGAACATGACTGTAGCAACTTGGCACAGCACAGCACATTAATAATATAACTTAATAATGGTAATGATATGCCAATTTTATATCTCATGCTCTTTGAAAACAGATTTACTGTGAAACAATACAGGTATCTGCTTCACAGTCACAGGACAGTACATAATTCATTTTAATGTAGAGACAGACTCTGAACCGCGTATGAGAAAGGCTTTATTTTATTCACTCACCACTCAGCACCTGAAACGTAACAGTTCACATCCACCTTCACTTAATGAGAATGTAAGGAACGTGAGGAAATGGGGCTTGTTTTGAGGTCATCTAATCATTTTCTTTGATATGCAGATATTTCAAGACAATATAAAACTAATAAGGTCATCTTATAGTTGTGTGTGTCTGTGTGTGCGTGTGTGTATGCAGGGCTGCTTGATCCCTTTGTGTTTAATCAGAGCAGTAGAAGACAACTGATGTGTTTTGATCACTATTATGAAAGACTTCCCTATGGGACTGGCATCAGAATCCTGAGGCTATCCTTGATAATGATGAGAGAGAGTGAAAAAAAATACAGCTTCTGACATTCAGAAGTTGTCCTGACACTCACAGCTATGCCATGTTATTCTATTAGACACAAATATTCTCACAAAATACCATCCTCACACAAGGTTATTCTGAAACTATGATGAAATTGAGATCACTTAATTTTGTCTAAGCACAATAAAAACAATGTCAATGAACCACCCATAAATATTTCTGCTTCTTCACTAATCACAACTTTTCCTCATTCTCCTCTTCCCTCCCTAGAAATACCCTTTCTATAGATAACCCAAGGATATCACCCTTTCTGGCAGCATCGAATTCAGAGAGAACCCCCACTTCTTTAGACCTTCCTCCAATTACCTGACCAAAGCTCAAATCCTATACAGGTTCATTCTAACACCCTCTTACTGAGACAGTCCACAGTCCTCCGGGGCTGGGTGTTCTCCCTTGCGGAAATGAATAATAGGTCCAATTTGTTCAGCTACAGGTATGCTCCTGGAGCTCTTTGGCTAGAGGGCATTGATAATGATAAAAACAGGAACAACAGCAGCAAAAATTATCTATTGCTCACTTTACTACAGCCACAATCCTTAGTACTCTGAATGCAACACACACCCCCTTCTCAGGACATTTGTTCTCACTGTTTCTTTTGCCTAGATAATTATTAACTAGACATCTGCGTTATTCCTCTCTAATTTCTTCCATATCTAACTAAAAATGATCACTGAATAATAAACTGTTGCAAAACTTGGGGGTTTAAGTAGCATTATTCCATTACCACTCATGAACATGTATATTTTCTGGGGGTCTAATGAGCTAGAAAGGGCTGGTCTATGTTTTCTGCTTCAAGCTGTGGGCTCCACAGGAACGCAAGTCCCACTGTGCACTGAGCTCACAGCTTCATGTATATTCATTCTGTATTGAAAGGACAATAGTTATATATAAGAAATGGTCTCATGCAAATAGTAGAGCCACAAAACAGTATTCCTCACTGCACAAGCACATTTTAAGCTTTTGTTTTCTCCATATCAGCTAACTTTCCGTTAATCAAAACAAGTCACATCGTCGAGGCTAAAATCAAGCAAGAAGCAGGGTAGTGGAATCCTCCTTTGGTGGCATAACTACAAATGTATATGACAATGGACATGGATATAGGGACAGGAGAAGAATTGGGACTAATATCATTTAACTCAATCTACCACAAGATTTCTGTATAAATTTTATCTTTAAAGAGAACTTTTTCAATCATTCTAATGAATGTCACAGCTCCTCCATCCCCATTGCTTCCTTTTATCAAGCTTTATTTTCATTTGAAGTATTTATCACAGTCTGATCTATATGTGTGAAATATTGTATCTGACTGTGTGTCCTTTATACAGAATTTGTCAACCTGCCCCAGCACCACCCCTAACCACACACACAGGGTTGCAAGCACCAAGGAGTACAGAATTTGGTCTGACTTGTTAATTGTTGTTGAGTCCTCAGTTCTGAGAATGCACCTGATACTTATAAGACACTACATTATTATTGAGGACTCTGGGATCTTAAAGCCAAGAGGAGATTTTACAAAGACAGATCTATCTATGGACTCTGACACTTCAATAGGTATATGTACTATTCCTTTATTGGCCCAAGGTGGAGATCACTGGGATTCTATAAAAAAAAGTAATAATTAAACTATGTATAAAGTGAGACTACTGTTATAGTCTTATATATTGAATTATCATTCAGTAGAAATACATATTTTAAGGTTATAGGAAGAGAAAGGTTAGGTGATATTTATTAATTAAAAAGTGAAAGTTAAAATCACTCAGTCGTATCTGACTCTTTGCAACCCCATGTCCTATACAGTCCATGGAATTCTGTAGAATTCTCCAGAATATTGGAGTGGGTAGCATTTCCCTTCTCCAAGGGATCTTCTCAACCCAGGGATTTAACTCAGGTCTCCTGCATTGCAGGCAGATTCTTTACCAGCTGAGCCACAAGGGAAGTCCAAGAATATTGGAGTGGGTAGCCTGTCCCTTCTCCAACTGAGCTATCAGGGAAGCCCTTATTAATTAAAAGAGGTCTATATTTTATTTACACAGACTATTTCTAATTTAGAAATTATAATACAGAAGCAACAAGGATTGACCTAAATCTAACAGAGGACTAAAATAGAAAAATGAACACAATTTTCAAAATAACTACATAACATCTTTAGATAAGGTTCAATTTATATTGTTTTTCTCATAATGCCCAGCTATCTTTCTCTTCTTAATGACTATAAGGGCCATTTGTTTCTGGAAATTTCACTTAAAAACAATGATAACTCATAATATTCACACATCAGGCAATGTCAATATGCATGATAAATTTGACAATGAATGACACCCTTTTTTCCCCTGAAATTTGTTGATATCCTTTTCTTAATACAGACAAAAAGGTTATAGGAAGGTCTAGCTACATTATAAGAAATCTCAGTAATATTTAGAAGTCAAGCTTAAAATTTACAAACTCATTATTAATCATTTGATACATCATTAAAAATGCTGGACTGCATGAAGCACAAGCTGGAATCAAGATTGCTGGGAGAAATATCAATAACCTCAGATATGCAGATGACACCACCCTTATGGCTCAGAAAGAGAAGATGAACTACAGAGCCTCTTGATGAAAGTGAAAGATGAGAGTGAAAAAGTTGGCTTCAAACTCAACATTCAGAAAACTAAGATTATGGCATCTGGTCCCATCACTTCATGGCAAATAGATGGGGAAACAATGGAAGCAGTGACAGAGTTTATTTTGGGAGGCTCCAAATTCACTTTAGATGGTAAATTCAGCAATGAAATTAAAAGACACTTACTCCTTGGAAGGAAAGTTATGACCAACCTAGACAGCAAATTAAAAAGTAGAGACATTACTTTGTCAACAAAAGTCCATCTAGTCAAGGCTATGACTTTTCCAGTAGTCATGTATGGGTGTGAAAGCTGGACTATAAAGAAAGCAAGCGCCGAAAAATTGATGCTTTTGAACTGTGGTGTTGGAGAAGACTCTTGAGAGTCCCATGGACTGCAAGGAGATCGAACCAGTCCATCCTAAAGGATATCAGTCCTGAATATTAATTGCTGAAGCTGAAACTCCAATACTTTGGCCACCTGATACCAAGAACTGACTCATTTGAAAAGACCCTTATGCTGGGAAAGATTGAAGGCAGGGGGAGAAAGGGACAACAGAGGATGAGATGTTTGGATGGCATCACCGACTCAGTGGACACGAGTTTGAGTATACTCTGGGAGTTGGTGATGGATAGGGAGGCCTGGCATGTTGCAGTCCATGGGGTCACAAAGAGTCGGACACGACTGAGTGACTGAAATGAACTGATATAAAAGAAAAAAACTAAAATAAATATTGAAAAATTTATTTTTAAAAAATTCAATCTGTAAGAAATCTGAGTCAATATATTAAAACTATTTTGGGGTTGAATTTTGCTAATACTTCAGAGAAGAAATTAGATGCATTTCAAGAAAAAAATGAATGGTTATAGATGGCATTTTAACTGGTCTGCACAAAGTGAAATAATCATATATTTGAAAATAAAGTTATAGGATGAAAATAACACAGATAAATATTTTATCCATTTTAAAAATCAAGATTTCTTGGCACCAATGAAGATTTTGGATTGTCCAAGTAGCTGAAATATAGGATTGAGGTTAGAAATGTTTTTAAAAATCTACTAAGCAATGTCACAAACTTCAATACAGAATCAATTCCTCTGAAATGGTCACCTCCCTGTTTCCCAAGACACTCCATGCTATTTCTGATAATCCCATTTACTGAAAAACTTTCTGTGTCACTCCCCTGGAAAATGAAATATAACACATAAATTGAAAGTAAGTCTCCTCTACTTTTACAACTGCAAAAATAAATAATTAAAATCAAGACTAGGGTTCCAAAAGCTGGACCTTCAAAAAAAAAAAAGTCCCTTCAATCCATTTGATTGCAAATATTGGCAAAAGTTTTCTTTCAGAGTTCTTGTTAATAGTATGATTTAGACCTCTTTTTAAAACTATAGAAAGATCCAGAAGAAGAAGAAAACAGTGCTGGCAAAGTATGATCAATAAAAAGAGCTTATACTAGACTCTAGGATTTTAGACCTTATTTGAGGACACCAATTCAGTTCCTATATTACAGAAGAATCATGACTGAGGGGTCTACCTCTACAAACTGAAGAATATACACTACTCATAAAAAGATAAAATGAAAGATGATAATTTTATTCATGTCATTTATTAATTTATTATGAATTTCCTTATCAAACATTTATTAGGTGTCAAATCCTATGTCAGGCACCTAATATTTCACAACAGGCTTTTTATAAAATCATACAGATGTGTAGCAATGGAGACTTTCCATATAAAAGGTCTTGATACCAACCTAGTCAAAGAGATGTAGGTACAAAATGGACTTTTACTAATAGGAACACTGATGCTGTTGTGGCATCTCAGACTAAGAATACAGTATACTAATGCATATATATGGAATTTAGAAAGATGGTAACAAGAACCCTGCATGCGAGACAGCAAAAGGAACACAGATGTATAGAACAGACACGTGGACTCTGTGGAAGAGGGCAAGGGTGGGATGATATGGGAGAATGACATTGAAACATGTTAATTACCATATGTGAAATCAATCGCCAGCCCAGGGTTGATGCTCGGGGCTGGTGCACCGAGATGTCCCAGGGGGAGGGAGTCGGGAGGGAGGAGGGAGGGGGGTTCTGGAGGGGGAGCATGTGTAGACCCATGGCAGTTTCATGTCATTGTATGGCAAAACCAACACAATAAAGAAAATTAAAAAAAAAAAAACTGTACCAGGGCACTGTGACATTCTGAACAATAAATCTGATGAGATATCTAAAAAGAAAAAAAGAATGAGATTCATTTGTTGGTGCAATAAGTTGCTAACGGTAATGGTATGGAAAATGACTGCAGAGCTAAGTCATGATGACTGAGCCATGGTATCAGGTTCCGAGTTGATGGGCACAGAATTCAACACTGGCTCTTGATAAAATCAGCAATTTTTCAACCAGTTAATCATGAATCAGACAAACCTTGTCTGAGAAATATACCTTGGTGTAATCTACAAGTACTAACCTCTGTTTAGCTTTGAGATACAAAATTAAATGGACAGTCCAATATTTTGTCTTTTGGATAACTTGTTTTCTGAATATGACACCATCTGTTGCTTTACTGGGAGATGTAGGTAAAGGTGCCAAATACTTATTTAAAATGGTCATCTTTTTCTCTGGGACTTACTAAAGATAAAAAAAAAAAAAATTACAACTGTAAGGAGCCCTAATAGAAATTCCAATTCCAAAAAACCCAGAAGGGAAATGTCTCCCTGAGCAATGGCTCTTTACTACTTTGAAAGGAGAAGAGAGGTTTTAATTAAAATAATGATCTTCCAAACCTTTTACCTACATCAAATTTTTTTAGTTAATAATTTGTGCTACATAATGGGCTGTTTGAAGATTAATTGACTATGTAGAAACCATGTGTTCAGGGTCCCTGGAACTATCTAACATTCACAGTTGCATAAATTTTTCTCAATATACTGGTAGATGATCTGTGTTAAAATAATATCCTTGTAGTCCACTGTCAAAAAGAGACTAATACTTTTATGAATATGTTGTAGTTAATGAGGTATCTCTTTACATATTTCTTAAAGATATATTAACACCAGTCATCTACCTCTTTTGAAGTACAGAAAATTTGCAGATAAGATAAATAAAACTTATTTACATAACAATAATTAATAGAAAATAAACTTTCTAACACCTTGCATAAACTCAAAGTACCCCACATTCCATGTACTCTATATCATTTTCTTCACCACATAAGGATCCAGAAGATGATGCTATCCATAATTTTGTCCTCTAAAACTTGAAAACTTTGAACTGCACTGATTCTACCCAAATACTCTTAAGACTTGCAAAACTATAGAAACCAATCAATTATTGTCCAATAAATTAGCAAAGATCAAAATCTGAATCTTTGTTTAGACCAAGAATCAACGAACTACTCTAGCAAGTTCAATCCACTTTGGTGCCTTCATTTAGTAAATAAAGCTTTATTGGACTACAACCACACCTATTCCTGTACTTACAGTCTATTACTTCTTTCATGCACAATGCACAACTAAATAGCTGCAATAAGATCCTGGCCTATAAAGCCTAAGATATTTACCATCTGGCTATATACAGAAAAAATGTTTGATCCTTGGTCTAGACTGCTTACTCTATTTCAATACCATCCATCAAATCTTGTTAGCCCTACCTCCTAAATGAATGAAACTTTATTTTATTTAAAAAGGAGAAGAGAGATTTTAATTAAAATAATGATTTTACAAACCTTTCACCTACATGAAATTTTTTTAGTTAATAATTTGTGACACATAATGGGCTTTGAGATACAAAGTCCATTCTCCCTTACCATTACCTCTGGTACAAAGCTAATTCAGTTTCTTACTATACATAAATGAATGAATATGACATCTGTATTTACAATGCAATTTATGAATAAAAATGTCTATTTCCATATGTCAGCCTACTGAAATGATATACTCACTTAAAGTCCCTACTCAAATGCTTATTTTTGTGTGAATTCTCTAGTTCTTCTACCTACTCTCTCTGACAGAGTGATTTTGCCTATTTTCTGTGGTCTCACAGATTTAGTTCTTAAGTACATTATGGAATTCATCATATTGTACTGAAACTGTTTATTTATGTGACTGTGTCATTTATCATATCCCAAGATTTTGGTGAGCACTATTTCTTACTCATTCACAATTCAGTTATCTTTTATTAAAAAATGCTTATTAGATACCAACTATGGCAGTTTTTCTTACAGTGAATAAGCATTTTTTATTACAATTTGAAAAATTCACGAAAAAGTAAAATGGTGAGTAATTAAAAAGAGTGCTTAGAGTCTGTTTTAGCTAGGGTGGTTGGAATAGACCATTTCAAGTTGGTGATACTGAAGATATCTTAGGATTTGAATTATGAGCACAATGTGGGCAAAGCTCTGAGATATAGCATACTACCTCCCCGTGGCTCTCCCTTCAAGTAAAAAAAAAAAAAGTATTAAAATAACAAGTGTAAAGTCCCTGAGATTAAATTGACTTTTAGAAGTTATATAAATATAAATTTGGACATTACAGTGTAAATGATCAATTTAAGAAGCAGACACTAACCAGATAATAAGGAATCTTGCAAGTTACCTTGTACAAAACTGTTATTCTCCAAAAAGAGCTACAACAAATACTCTGTCTCACAGGTTGTTCCAGAATATAACAAATGCTCTGTCTCACAGGTTGCTCCAGAACCATGCTGCTTTCCCCATCAAGAGATGACATCCATGCCACCTTCATATCTAGCTTGGGCTTTCTGACTGCCTTGAGTAATACAGGCACAGGTGACACTCTGAACATTCAAACCACACCAAGTGATAGAATTTCTGCCTGGTCCTTCCATAGAATGCCCACCCTTGGAACTCTGCTGTCATAACATAAGGAAGCTCAGGCCATATAACAGCCCCTGTGGAAGGAAACTTGGCTCCTGGCTCTCAGAAACGATTGTCCTCAGCCAACAATGAGCACCTAACTGCTGTCTTAAAGAGGTTTGGTTGCAGCAATAGATAATTGGAACATTTAGTTAGGCATCAATTTCACTTCAAAATCTGTGCCTGGAACAGATAAATGAGTGGAAGTCGCTCAGCTGTGTCCGACTCTTTGAGACCCCAAGGACTATACAGTCCATGGAATTCTCTAGGCCAGAATACTGGAGTGGGTAGCCTTTTCCTTCTCCAGGTGATCTTCCCAACTCATGGATTGAACCCAGATCTCCCACATTGTAGGCAGATTCTTTAGGAGGTGAACAACAAGGGAAGCACAACCGTAATGGAGTGGGTAGCCTATCCCTTCTCTAACGGATCTTCCAGACCCAGGAATCGAACTGGGGTCTCCTGCATTGCAGGCAGATTCTTTACCAACTCAGCTATCAGGGTAGCTACAGATAAGGCCATAATTTAATCAATATGGATATTAATAGAATCATAGAAGAAAACACAAATAAGCAGTAATTGCAGAAAATTTTGGGGTAAATGAGATCAGGTGATCTCAGTGACACTAATCTTTGGCATCATTTCTAAGTGAACTTAAATTCAAACATTTATCATTGTATTTATCATTTTGTAATAGACTTTAGTTTTTAGAGAGGTTTTAGGTTCACAGACAAACTAAGTAGAAGGTAAAAATATTTCCTATATACCTCCTGTCCCCACACATGTGGTGTCTCTTCAATTATCAACCTGGTTTCCTTAATTTTACATTTGGAGACATCAATTTATATTTTGTAATTTGGTTGCTATAGAAACAAGTTGACTCGCATTACTGAATATTTCATACATTTTAAGTACATTTTTACTGAAGCATGACACACCTAATATGCACAAACAATAGATATACAGCTTATAGAATTTCACAGAGAACACAACAGTGAAGAGATTAAAAAAACGGAATATACTAGCAGTTCAGAGACCTCTTCATGCCACTCCTACCTCCCAAATAACATCTAAAGTTGATCTCTAACACATAAGTTAATTTTGCCTGGCTTAAAATGTATGTAAATAAAATTGTACAGAACGTACTCTTTTATGATTTTCATAGTGCTATAGGTATGGAGATATATTACATTAACCTTCATTCCTGTACAGCATTTCATGGCATGTAATCATCAGCATTGACGTATATTCATGATGAACATAAGAGCCATTTCCACCATTATTTAGAAAGTTTTGTTACTAGAAATATATCTAGGAATAGAACTGCAAGATCGTAGGCTTCAGATATGTATTTAAAAGATATCACCAGAGTGGTTGTACTAATAGAAATATTTGTATATCTCCAAACAATGAAAATTTTCTACTATGCTTCCTTCTAGAAATATTTTGCAATTTGATTCACAATTCATCTAAAATTGATTTTATGTATCAATATCTAACTTTTCCCGTGAATGAAATTTATTCTATGCCATTCATATAATGATATCATACTATATATTCTTGTGTATGTGTCTGACATTTCCCATGCAAATGCTTATGATATTTATCCATATTATATTATTTAATTATAATTCACTGATTCTTAGTTGGGTAATATTTCAATGCATTATTTATCTATTTATTCACTCACTCATTCATTCTAGTTAGAAACACAATTGGAACACTTCTAGTTTCATTGTTGTTCAGTCACTAAGTTGTGTCCAACTCTTCATTATCCCATGAACCGTTTGTTATAAATATTGTTTCTATAATCACTTTTTTATTCAGTGAGCACATGCACACATTTCAGTGAGTACATCGTCAAATTGATGAGTTCCATGTCATGCACATGCTCTGATTTAGTAGATGCTGTGAAAGAGTTCTCAACTGGTTGAGTACCTTTACAGTTCAAACACCACTCAACAGGTATTTTGCATATTTGTAACTCATCAAATGATGTTGTATTTATCCTGTCTTACAGTTGCTCTTCTAGTGGTGAGTTATGGTATTCTTTGCCATTTTAATTTGTATTTTCCTAATAACTAACAAATTTGAGGATTTTTTTAAACATATTTATTGGCCATTTAGATACCTTCTTTTTAGAAATGCCTATTCAAGACAACTGCCCAATTTTCTATGAAGATATTCACCTTTTTCTTATTTTTAAGATTTTTAAATATATTCTGGATACAAATCTTTTATTTGAGTTATGTGTTATAAACATTTTGTTACCAAGTAGTTTGTACTTTTTTTCTCTTAGTGGTGTTTCTTGATTAGTAAAATTTCTAAATTCAATAGAAATATATATACTTTTTTATTCTATTTTCTTACTTTTTAGCACTTTTATCCAATTAAAAAAATTTGCTAACCTCCAAGTTGTACATATTCTCTTTATTTTTTCTTTTTAAATAGTCCACATATTTATGATGAATAAAATCTTACCTGACACTTTATAAGAGCCAGAGTATGCCATATAGTTTTGAACTGTGTAATTCTGAAAACATACACAATGTGTGAGGGTCTACATCAAACTCAACTATCATCTTTTCACCAGTAAAATATCTTGAAGCCACCCACTCCTACAAAGTTCCTAGAAGCGAATATCTTTTATTTCATGTTTAGCATTTGATCAAACTTTCAGATAATCTTCAAATTTGACGGAGTTGGGATGGCTAGTTGTATAATGATCTTTGTATTTCTGAGATTTATTTTCTGAAAAAAGGACTAAAGATCCAAAACTGTGCAGTAAAGGGAACTGAGAAGTAAAAACAAACTCTGATTTCCTCAGGGTTTTGGATTGCCTAAATGCTGCCACGGTGTTTTATTCTCACTAATTAAAAATCTACCTTAGAAATGTAAACTGTATTCAAAGATGAGTTTGACAGAAATTAAAAGTATGCTCCCCTTCTCAAGGGGAGATACATGAGAGTCTCACATGGAACAGATGCCTGGTCACTCACACACATTCCTTATCATTTTCCAACACTTCAGACTGAGTGATTTTGACGGTCATTTGTTCCAGACCACAGACTTTAAGGCCAGACGCAAATGTCTTTTAAATTGCATCTGATTAATATCCCTCAACAGCATATCTGTCACTTCCAAAGACTCCACATGTTGTTCTCCAAGGCAAACCTACTCTGGACTGATCTGAAAATGAAATGAGGCGGTACTAACAGAGTCAAATGTGACTGAAACTCAGTAATCCTCAATGCTGGAAATTCAACATTATGTTCCTAAAGCAGAAACATTAACTAAAATTTTACTTTTTCTGTTTGCTTGTTTTCAAACTCTGGGCTCACTAAGTAAGGTGATATCACCAAAGTATAGATTTGATCAATGAATAATAAATAATGTGTTAGGTCCTATGGAGTCCAACTTGACAGTTTCCATTCATTACTAAGAGAAACAAGATCAAGGGTATAATTTGGCAATGTTTGGCATAGGCAACACCTCAGTTTTTTCTTACTGCTTCAAGGTCTCAATTCTATTCTTCTCAGAACATGAGTTTTGTGATATCTTAAGCACAAGAACTCTTCCAACCTTAGAAATTACATTTTCTCTTTCATGAGTTGTCTTTGACCTTGAAGTGAAAATAGATGGCTATCCACTAACATTTAAATACTGTATAGATTCATCTTTATAAAAATCACGTTTGCCTCATTATATTATGAAAAAACAGTTTACTAGGGAAAATGAAGGAAATAAAAACAAATTCCCTGAAACTTTTAAGGCATTTTCCTAAGTTTACTTAGTAAATATCTCCTATTTGAAAAGATAACAAGAAAGCATTTGTTTTAATTGATATTATCAGATTCTCAGGCTCTGGATAGAGCAGAGTCAATTCTCTAGACCAGTGTCAGCCTACAGAAACATAATCCATGCATCCATGAATGCATGTTTAGTCGTTTCCAACTCTTGGCAAATGGACTGTAGGCCCACCAGGCTCCTCTGTCCATGGGATTTCCAGTCAAGAATACTGGAGTGGGTCACCCTTTCCTTCTTCAGGGATCAAATCAACATCTCCTGAGTCTCTTGCATTAGCAGGCAGTTTCTTTACCACTCAGCCACGAGGGAAGCCCATGCTAGCCACAAATATGAGCAACATAGATCATTTACATTTCTAGTAGCCACATTAAATAATATTTTTTAAGACAAGTAAAATTAATTTAATATGTTTTATCTAGCCCAATATATCAAGATATTATAATTTCAGTATGCAATCACTATAAAATATTAGTAAGATATTGACCTTTTTGGATACTATTTATAATCCAGCATGTTTTTACACTTCCAGAGCAAGTAATATGGATAAGCCACATTGTAAGTCTACAGCAGTTACAAGTATCTGGTTGCTACCAAATTGGGCAGTGCAATTGTAAAATATTTGTACCAATATTTGGAATAAAACCTAGTCTTTTATATCCATTTATATTCTCTTTATGTCTATTCTTTCTAATTGTTCTTTCTGCCTTTCTTTTCTTGTTTTAGTCACCAGTCTTTTTTAGCTCTTTTCATTTTTAAATTCACTAAACTGATTGTCCTTCAAACTAGCAAAAGAGACTATTGCAATTGTAAAATTCTGAAAGAAAGACATGGATTCTAAGACACATAGAACTGCTTAAAATTAGTGAAAATTAGTTTGCTATAAAGTTTTCTTTTAATAGTAATTATTTTTGCCTGGGATAAAGCTATGCACATCATTCATAAACTATTCAAACTTAGCCAAATTAACTTGATTCATTAAGTTCAGGTTCCCACTCCTTATAATAGGGGGAAACAATATTTCCTTAAAGGATTGTTCTAAGAATTTCATGAAGTCATGCTTATATAGGTGGTAGTTAAAGACCTGATACATTATAAGTACTTAACACAAATAGATAAGCTTGTTGTCATCTAGGAATTTTTCATAAACTGGAAAGCACAGGCATTTTCTTTGTCTGACTTTTAAATTTACCTTGAGTAGCAAAAAAGATAATAGTCTGCTCCAATTCAAAGATGTGCTAAACAGAAATCTCATTTATTCAAACTATTCCTCATTCAAATAGCAATGCCTCACTGATCTTTCTAAACATAATAATTTCATTCACATTCAGAAAACTGCTATTTTCCAACTCATTCTGAATATTTTCACTGCATTATACAAGAAATTCAACTTTGAGATAAGATTTTAAGGTCTTCTGATCCAATAAAACCTGATTAAAATGCTATATAAAATTTCATTTTAAAAAATCTTTTAGTAACAGAGAAATAACATTTAAAATACATGAAAGTTCTCAAGTAGTCAATAATTTCAATTAACTTAAGACATTTTCCTGATTACACTAGAGATATGAAAGTGTGCAGTGCAATCTATTTCCTTTGGATCTTATAAAGATTATTTTTGCCATTTTTATCTAAATATGCTTATATCATCCTTCTACCCCACTCACCAAATCCGTTCTTCACAAAATACTTATTTTTTCAAAACTTTAAATCAGATCTCATTTGTATATCAGAGACCTCATGTTATTTTTAGAATGAAATCTAAAGTCTCTAAGGGGTCTTACTGATCAGACTCTGTCCTGCTGAACTCATTTCCCATCAGTCATCACTATGGGCTCCTTCATTATATTCATCCATACTGGTCTTCTTTCTCTTCTTAAAACTCTCCATACTTGATGCTCAGTTGAGGCATTTGTACCTGGCTATATTCTTTGCCTGGAATATTCAGCTCTCTCTTAATTAACATGCTGTTCTAATTTCAAATTTCACCACTGAAAAGGATTTTTCTCTGACTAAACTAACTAAAGAAACAATCTAATTCAAATGTAAAGTATCCTTTATCCAGAATCCATTGTTCTCTAATCAACTGCTGTTTCCTTTACAGTTATTTTCACTTAAGTATTTGCTGACCTATTTAAGGCAGTCAGTCCTCTCCCTATACAATATAAAATTAAATATAAATATTCAATTAAATATAAATCCTCCAGGTGAAAGACCACATCTATCCTATTCACCACTGAATCCCCACACCTAGGGGTTCAGTAATTAATAAATCCCTTACAAAGGGACAGTGCTGATTTGGATGGTCTCATTCTAAACATTCAATGGGTCACTCTTCGGGGGATAAGAATTTTCGAGGTGATGGATGATCTAGTAAGCATGGAGGAAGCAGGAGCCCTGTCTTGCTCTTGTTCCATACAGCCTGAAGACATTGCTTTACTTCCTCAAACACTCTTCATCACTCTTCCAGGGTTATCAGCTCGTTGGGGGCTTCTGCTGCTGGTAAGTCACTTCAGTCGTGTCCGACTCTGTGCGACCCCACAGACGGCAGCCCACCAGGCTCACCCGTCCCTGGGATTCTCCAGGCAAGAACACTGAAGTGGGTTGCCATCTCCTTCTCCAGTGCATGAAAGTGAAAAGTGCAAGTGAAGTCGCTCAGTCGTGTCCAACTCTTAGTGACCTCATGGACTGCAGCCTACCAGGCTCCTCTGTCCATGGGATTTTTCAGACAAGAGTACTGGAGTGGGGTGCCATTGCCTTCTCACTGGGGGGCTACTTGCCCCTAAATGAAAACTGAGTGGCAAAGGGAAGGAGTGAACAGTAAAATATAGTGGAGGAAAATGGGCCGGACATGGATCTAGGTTTTAGGTTACATGAATCTAAACAAACTGTATAAACCTCTGAGCTTCAGTTTTCTCACCTATAACATAAAGGTAACAGTCATACCTGACCCATAAGGTTGCTGAAGAGAGTAAGTTATATAGCCTATGTGAAGTGCCCAGTACTCATTACTCGTCCATCAGAGACAAATGTTTTACCTTGCTTTGTTTCTAACTCCTTCTATTCTGATTCTAGTAGGCGTGACTTGAAAATTTTATCTCAGTGGATTTTGGTAATGGAAGGAGAGGATTTCAGACACATTTACACAATCTATGTTACAATCTACATCTAAAATCCCCAAATGAAAACTTAAAGTAGCTTTATTTTCCTTTACTTTTTTTTTTTTGCATAAATCTCCTTTAGGTCTTTGTATAGCGAGGCAGTGGATTAGGCCAAAGTAGAATTTATATATTCCACAGTTTTCTTTCAAAATTAAATTATAATTCATTAACACTGCATTATGGTAATTTCCAATAGCTACTTCCTTATGGAAAACCAGTAAAGTAAATGCATACCAAAGGTTTTCATGTATGAATACACATAAGTATATATTTTGTCACACAAAATATATGAAGAGGGAAGTAAAAATTCTTTCCTTAAAAATTAAAGAAAATTACTGTATTGTTGTTTTTGCTTCTGGCTTACTTCACTCTGGATAATGGGCTCCAGTTTCATCCATCTGAGTAGAATTGCTTCAAATGAATTTTTTTTTAATGATGAGTAATATTCCATTGTGTATATGTACCACAGCTTTCTTATCCATTCATCAGTTGATGGGCATCTAGGTTGCTTCCATGTCCTGGCTATTGTAAACAATGCAGCGATGAACATTGGGGTACACGTGGCTCTTTTAATTCTGGTTTCCTCGGTGTATATGCCCAGCAGTGGGATTGCTGGGTCATATATATGGAATTTAGAAAGACGGTAAGGAGAACCCAACATACGAGACAGCAAAAGGAATGCAGATGTATAGAATAGACTTGTGGACTCTGTGGATGAGGGTAAGGGTGGGGTGATATGGGAGAATGGCATTGAAACATGTTAATTATCATATGTCTAATCAATCGCCAGCCCAGGATTGATGCTCGGGGCTGGTGCATCGAGATTTCCCAGGGGGAGGGAGGAGGGAGGGAGGAGGGAGGGAGGTTCTGGAGGGGGAGCATATGTAAACCCATGGTGATATCATGGCATTGTATGGCAAAAACAATAAAAGGGAAAAAAATTAAAGAAAATTATAAATTTTAGGTGTCACTGTAGAAGACTTTCATGACTCAAAAGATTTTCCAAATACAAAAAAAAAAAAAAACATTTAGTTTTTAGAATATCTATCTCTGAAAGCAAAACCATTCTTAATTACTGACAACCCTCTAGCTGTGCCTTGGGTGGTAAGAAGATGTTATATTAGTTTATGATTTTATAACAGGCAAAATGGTTAAAAATTCTCTGGAGCTGGAGCGTCTCTGTCAACTCTTTCCCCCGAGTTGCATCTAAGACATTCACAAGGTGTCAGCCACACTGTCAACATGCAGATTAGCTAAAGGTTTGTATACAAAGCTCCTTCTCCCTCTGTGTACAACTGAAGGAGAAAACTAATCATTCAAGCCGTCATTTCGATTATATGAAAGAAAGAATAGTTGAGAAGGATAAACAATAATTAAGGAGAACACTGTTAACCAAGAAAGTAAAGTTTCAATTTTAATACGACAGCAGTGGAAACTTACAAAATAAAAGTGTATCTGTTTTAAAAGGACTTTCTGTCAGTGCATATGAAAATGCTATACACTCTTAAAAGTGGACCCCCAAATATGTTTACCTATAGCTACGTATATAGGACATAGACAATATTTCATAAAATATTACTAAAATCAAATTTCAAATATGGCACATTAAACATTGTTTTTCTTCTATTTATATAGTTCAAAACAACCAAGGTGATTATCCTTCAACTTTCCAAGCCAGTGTTTGGGCATCCTGTAGAATTAATTATAGGTTCCATTTGCAATGATGGACCAAGGACAAAGTATTGAACCTTACTGAAGTTCTTAAGGTTCTTGCTATAGAAATATTTTTCAACTCATACCCTTCCATCATTTTAAAACATAAAACCCCTTTGGAAAGTGTCAATGATTAATCCAAAATTTTGTAATACTCCACAAAAACATGGATCTGTAGCAATGCAGTACAGTAGTTCCCATGGGACTTAGACTCCACAACTAAGACCTGTAATTGCAGCTCTGTTGCAAACAGCTGTATGATCCTACGCAGGATAATTAAAATAAGTTGTCAGTTGCTTAAACAAAAAGTAGGAATGATAAAGGAAATTAATTTGAGGTTGGTAGTAAGGATTTGAGAAATTATGTACTTGTGAGATTTTTGAGGTATATACCAGGTTTACAAAGAGAGTCCTATAAATGGTAGCTTAAGAAAAAAGGTTACTTTCCATTTACAGTTACTACAAAATATTGCCTATATTCTCATGTTAGACACTACACCTTGCACCCGATAGTTTGTGCCTCCCACTCTGCCACTCCTATGTTGTCCCCCCAACACTGGAAACCACTAGTTTGTTCATTGTATCTGTGAGTCTGCTGCTTTTCTGTTAAATTCAGTAGTTTGCTGTATTGTTTAGATTCCCATGTAAGTGATATCATACAGCATTTGTCTTGGTCTGACTTATTTCACTTAACATACATTTGATAAATTCTAACAAAGAGGATACACTCAAAAAATAATTTTATCCTTATTGGTATCACTATTTCTATTCTTAAAATTTACATGAATGAATGATGGATTATGTACTCTTTGGGTCTGGCTTCTTTCATTAAACACTATGCTTACTGTAAATAAATAAAGTTGGTGAAGTCCCTCACACACAAAAACAAATTTAAAATGGCTTAAAAAGTTAAATATAAGACAGGATGCCATAACACCCCTAGAGGAGAACATAGGCACAATATTCTCTGACATAAACCATTTCAATATTTTCTTATGTCAGTCTCCCAAGATAATAAAATAAAATAAATAAACAAACAGGACTTAGTCAAACTTATTAGTTTTTGTACAGCAAAGGAATCTACAAACAAGACATAACGACAACCCATAGGCTGAGAGAAAATATCTGCAAACAATGTAACTGACAAGGGCTTAATTTCCAAAATATACAAACAGTTCATACAACTCAATAATGATAGTAACAACAAAATCACCCCAAGAAAAAATAAAAAGACATAAATAGACATTTCTCCAGAGAAGATATACAGATGACCAATAAGCACATAATAAGATGCTCAACATCACTATCAGAGAAACATAAATCATAACTACAAGGAGGTATCACCTTATACTGGTCAGACCGGCCATCAATAAAAAGTCTACAAACAAGAAATACTTGAGAGAGTGTGAAGAAAAGGGAATCTCCCTACACTATCTGTGGGAATGTAAACTGGTGCAGTCACTGTGGAGAATAGTTTGGAGGATTCTTAAAAAACTAAAAATAGAGCCTCCATTAAAAACCAGTAATCTCACCCTGCACATAGATCCAGAGAAAGTCACAATTTGAAAAGGTACATGCACCTCAACATTCACAGCAGCACTACTTACAGTGACCAAGACATGGAAGTGACCTCAATGTTTATACAGAGATGAATGGATAAAAAAGATGTGGTACCCATGTACCTGGAGAAGGGACTGGCAACCCACTGAAGTATTCTTGCCTGGAGAATCCCATGGATAGAAGAGCCTTGGCAGGCTACAGTCCCTGGGGTTGCCAAGAATCAGACATGACGAAACAACTAACACACACACCTATGTACCATACCTGGAGAAATAGCAATAACCTCAGACATGCAGATACCACCAACTTTACGGCAGAAAGTGAAGAGGAACTAAAATGCCTCCTGATGAAAGTGAAAGAAGAGAGTGGAAAAGCTGGCTTAAAACTCCACATTCAAAAAACTAAGACCATGGCATCCAGTCCCATTATTTAATGGCAAACAGATGGGGAAACAATGCAAACAGTGACAGACTTCATATTTTTGAGCTCCAAAATCACTGAAGATGGTGACTGCAGCCATGAAATTAAAAGATGCTTGCTCCTTGGAAGAAAATCTAAGACCAACCCAGACAGCATATTAAAGAGCAGAGACATCACTTTGCCAACAAAGGTCTGTCTACTGTCAAAGCTATGGTTTGTCCAATAGTCATGTATAGATGTGAGAGTTGAACCACAAAAAAGCCCAGTGCCCAAGAATTGATGCTTTTGAACTGTGGTGTTTGAGGAGACTCTTGAAAGTTCCTTGGACTGCAAGAGGATCAAACTAGTTAATCCTAAAGGAAATCAGTCCTGAATATCAACTGGAAGGACTGATGTTGAAGCTGAAACTCCAATACTTTGGCCACCTCATGCGAAGAGCTGATTCATTTGAAAAGACCCTAAGGCTGGGAAAGATTGAAAGCAGGAGGAGAAGGGGATGACAGAGGATGAGATGGTTGGATGGCATCAGACTTAATGAGTTTGGGCAAGCTTGGGGAGTTGGTGATGGACAGGGAAGCCTGGCGTGCTGCAATCCATGGGGTCGTAGAGTTGGACATGACTGAGCAATTGAACTGAACTGACATATATACAATGGACTACTACTCAGCCATAAGAAATAGTGAAATCATGCCATTTGGGTGACATGGATGGACCTAGAGATTCTCATACTATGTGAATGAAGTCAGACAGAGACAAACAAATGTCATATGATATCACTTATATGTGGAATCTAAAATATGATATAAATGGACTTACAAAACAAAAACAGACTTACAAGACACAGAAACCAAACTTACAGTTACCAAAGAGGAAGGTCGGGAAAGGGTAAATTAGGAGCTTGGCATTAGTAGATGCATGCTATTCTATATATCCACCTGTCCATGGACATTGAGGTTATTTCCACATCTTGGCTACTGTAAGTAGTGTTGCTGTGAACACTGAGGTGCAGGTATCTTCTCAAATTCTGGGCTTCTCTGGATATATGCCCAGGAGTGACACTGCTGGATCGTATGGCAGCACTCTCTCTCTCTACACACACACACACACACACACACACACACACACACACACACACACACACACACACGTATACAACAGAGAAACAACAAAGCCCTATTGTACAGCACAGGGAATTATATTCAATATCTTATAATAATATATAAGGGAAACTAATATTAAAAGGAGTATGTGTGTGTATGTGTGTGTGTGTGTGTGTGTGTGTGTGTATGATATATAACTGAATCACTTCACTGTACACCAGAATTGAACACACTATAAATCAACTATATTTCAATTAAAAAAACAATAAAATTTTTAAAGAAAAGATAAATACTGTGTCTATGATGCATGTTCATGTTAAACAGCAGTGGTTCTTTAATTCTCACTACTTTGCAACATTCCTTTGGATATTTATACTGCAATGTTACTATCCATTTCATCACTAAGGGACACTTGAGTGATGTCTACTTTTAAATTTTTTAAAAAGGTACTTCTATTTACATATTTGTATATGTGCTTTGGTGAAGGTATGTATACATTTATGTCAGATATATACATATATATACAAATTAAATTATTAGATCACAGGGTATATGTATGTTAAATATAAATGCATACTTCAGAAGCGTTTTACCTAGAGGCTATGCAAATTTACATCTCTGCCACCAGAGTATGAAAATTCTAGTTACTCCATATCCTCACTGATATCTAGAAACAGAAATCTATTTGATTCGAGTAATTCTCCTAAGTATAACAGATGTATGGTAACAGCATATATGGAGAGTACAATTTGGTACATTTTAACATACATAAATGTATATATATTATATACATTTGATATATATATATGTGTGTGTGTGTGTGTGTACATACAACTATCATGACAATTAAAACAATAAATATCACAATGACCCCTAAATCTCCTTGTGCCTTGTATCCCTTTGTAATCTGTACTGGCCTCTCCACTTTCTCCTATCTCTTATCCCAGAGCAAATACTGACCAGCACTCTGTCACTACAGACTTCATTTTTTTAAACTTTTATAGAAATGCCACCATACAGTATAAGTCTATTCTGTTTGGCTTCTTTCATTTAGTGTAACGATTGTGAAGTTTGTCCATGTTACTGTGGGAATCACTTACTAATCCCCTCTTATTGCTGACTAGGAGATGCCAGAGTCCTCTACTCATTTACCTACTAATGGATATATGATTTTTTTCTAATTCTTGGCTGCCACTGCTATAAACGTTTATATACAAGTTGCTGTGTCAATGCATGCTTTCATTCCTCTAGGGTAAATGTCAAGGAGTGAGATGGCCAAGTCCTCCTATAAATGAGTGTTTATTCTTTAGGAATGGGCCAAATTATGTTCCAAACTTGTGCCATTTTATATTCCCAGCAGCAACATGCAAGAGTATCAGTGACTCCACATCCTGGCTGACATTTGGTATGAACCACCTTTTAATTTTAGTCATTGTAATGGGTGTGATTTCTCATTGTGATGATATTTTTATCATTTTATAACATCTTTCCTGGGATACAATTCATATGCCATAAGGATCACCCATTTAAATTGTGGAGTTAAGGTATTTTTAGTATATCAACAGAATTATGCAACCATATTGCTATCTAATTGCAGAACATTTTCATCATCCAAAAAAAATATATACATATCCTTTAACAGGAACTAATAATTCCCCCATTTGAAGCCACTAGAAACTGCTAAGCTTCTCTTCATTTCCATGGATTTATCCACTGTAGACTTTTCATAAAAATGAAATAAAACAATATACAGACTTGTGTGACTGACTCTCTCACTTAGCATAAGGTTTTCAAGGTGCGTCTATGTCAGAGCAAGCTCTGAATCAGGTCAAAGACAAGATCTGTGAATTAAGTGTTTCCAGGGAGTTTTCAGATGGTTCAAACAGTGAAAATATTCTGGGGATGGGATTTCTTGGAAAGTTCTGTATCTGATCTGTGGTTTCCTATAGCTACTACACTGCTCATTTTTACAATTGCCAGGGTTGTGAGGGTGTTGGTCTTCAAAGCTACCAATGGAGCTAGAGAGAGGGTGAGAAAGGGCCATTTACAAAGCCACAATGTTTGCTGTTCCTACCATGATCTAGCTGTTTCTCCTGGACAGAAAAAAATAATCCTATGTTGTTGCAAGTATTTGGATAATTTCCAGACTTCTGAAAAGTTCATTCTGATAATTCTGGCCAGTGTCTACATCACTTCCACGGAATAACAAATTTTTAGACGTCCTTACTCTGTCAATTTGAAAGTGTTTCTTTTTAATTTTTTAAAATATAAATTTATTTAATTGGAGGCTAATTACTTTAAAATATTGTAGTGGTTTTGCCATACATTGACATGGATCCGACATGGGTGTACATGTGTTCCCCATCCTGAACCCCTCTCCCACCTACCTCCCCATCAAAAGTGCTTCTTTAACCAACTGATTATATTGTGTGAAAGCTGTCTCTGAAGTCCTAAGTTAGTTGCCCCTATTTTGCTGTTCAAATTCACATAGGCTCCAAAGACTATTTTTAAAATGCACATTCACACTCTTGCCTCATATTTTGACATATATTTGCACAGTATGGTGGACACAGAATGTATGAAAAAGTCACCCAATTTACCAAAATCTCTTTCTGACAGTGTAAAAACAAAGTTGCCACATATATTGGAAGACAAGCTTCAAGCTACTTAGAGCAATTCTTTGATATGTGAGCTAAAGTTTTATTAGGATTCCTTTACACATGGACTTTTATTTCCTGCCTGGGCCCTGTCTGCCCTTTTCAGTCTACTACAAAAGTTAAATGTACAAGTTTTGGTGGCCATGTACGGGGGGCTGGGGAGGGCATATTTCAAATCACTGGTACAGATCGTTGGTACCAGGGACAGTTTTTTTTTCTTTTTAACTTATTTAAGATGACATAAAACAAACATTTTATTTACCACTACTCAGGTAAAAAGTCCTTTTTTTTTTCAGTTGTCAAAAAATAGAAAGTAAATTCAACTGTATATAAAATCTAGCTACTTTAAATGCTTTAAATTGTGCATCTGACCTAAGTTAGACTAGTCTTGCTCAGTTTCAGAATTTAAAGGATTATATACTCCTTTAAAGAAGAAAGGACAAAGTCCTGATCTTTCTTTCTTCAGTGAGTCCTAGTTATGGTTCATACTTCCTGTGGTGCTTATGACAAGAGCAAATAAAGTAGAACCTCTTTGAAATTGACACCAGTACATGCGAAAAAAGATCAAAGCATATTCTAGATCCAAAGGTTTCTATGCACAATATTTGGATATAACAAGATATACTTATGTAATAATAGTCCACCAATAATCAGCAGTGAAGCATTCAAATTTTATAAGGTATTCATATTCTTCAGCAATTTTATATTTTTCATGTTTTTATGGCCAAAATATTTTATAGAGGACAATTATAATAGGGGAAAGAAAACATTTCATGGTCTCATTAATAATGTTATAAATACTTCTGTACATTTTTCTGGACTTTTTTTCACAGACATTTTTAAAAAATGGAGACAGGAAGTGATTGACAGAGGAGATGGTGACTGAGAAAGGCAGAAGTCATTTTTAGTACTGAAATCTTTCTCTATTCTTTAATCTTTCCATCTCAATAAATATAAAATATGACTTCCATTTTTAACTTAGAAAAGACATTTAAATTGCAGAGAAGAACATAGGATAGAAATAATATACATGAAACCACCATCAAATATACAAATTTTCTCACATTTATTTCACATCTCTCTCTTTCCTTATGTATCTGAAATAAATTATTAAAGATTATAAAGATATCTTTTTTGCATGCCTTATCATTTTACTGTCCTCTCTCTTTTTTCCAGGTGTAATAACTCTCACAAATTCAGTGTTTAGCCGTAGTTGTACACCTCGCTCCAATTCTGTTTTCAGGAACTTTGCATAGTAGTGTCTCATTTTTTTAATTTTCCAAAATATTTTCTCATCTCAAACCTTTTTCAACAGTTTTCTTACATATGTGTGTGTGTGTGTGTGTACCTGCAGTTTTCTTTTCATTTGTTTCCAACTCAATATGAGAAATGAGAAAGAAAGAAATAGTAGCAACATAAAAAGTATTCATTCTGTATGAAATAAACCTGAGGAGACTGATCTCAAATTATACTTAGGAACACTGTAGAGAAGTGCATTAAGTTGTGTAAGTAAAAAAAAACCCAAACAAACCAGGAAGCAGAAAAATGCTTTGGCAGAACATATTATTTATATTTACCATCTTGAAAAAGAAAAGAGCATGTCTGATTCCAGGCATCAATATTCCACATATAAAAGGAGTTAATTTGTTTATCTTGCACAAAAACTGGGAGAACACTAAGAAGCTTAATAATTTAAGCTTTACAAATTTTCCCATTAATACATGTTTGCCATTAATATTTATTTTAAAGGATATTTCTTGGAAGAAGTTGTCTCTGTTAGTACTGGATAAATAGCTTATTTACTTACACGCCAATTAATTAAAATATATTTTTAATATTCATGTAAATTATTCTAAAGTAGACCATGTAATAACACTGGATTTCTCAAAACCATGGAGACTAATGAGTATTTCTTGAGCATCTACTATTTGGCAGTAACTAAGCAAAAGGAATTAACAGTGAAAAATAACAGGGAGTCTTTCCCTTGAGGCAGTTAGTATTTTAGTGGGACAAGAGCAATGATAACCAAAGACATGAATTTTTAGTTGTTGTCATATATTCTAAAGTAAAATAACTTTTACTGAAGCAGGTAGAGAGTTGAATGCCCTGTTTAAGAAGAGGTGGTCAAACAAAGAGAGTCATTCAGATAAGAGGACTTTTGAGTTGAGACTTCAAGGAACTGAAGATCAAGCCATGTGTACAACTGCATACATAAATCTAAATATTCATATAATGAAGAAATAAAAGAATTACTAAGATAGGTAACACAGGAATCTTGAGGCCTGAATAACTAGTAGACTTCCTAAGATAAACCCCTGGTTTTATATGGTGTTAGTAGGCTATGTGTTCTAACTTATTCTGAATCCTAGGGACTTGGTTCCTGTAACTCACATTTTATATGAAAAATAATTGAAGAATATGTTTGATCAGAATCTGAGAACAACATTTTGTTGGTCACAGAATCAATACCTTCATTTCTTTCTTTTTTCTTTTTTTTTTCACAAATGAAGAAACTGAAGCTCTTTTAGGTAGATTACTGACCCAAAGAGACAGAGCAGAAACCCAACCAGTGCTTGCTGGCCCCAGGAGGCAGTAATCTTGTCACTTCTATTAAAATCTAAAATCGAACTCAGCTTGGCATGAATGGCTTTCCTGCATATTGTAGAATGTGCTGCTTTAATTTCTGCCTCAATGCTCTTGTCTCCGAGGTGCCCTTTGCCAGCACTGCCTCTCCGCTATCTGTGAATTTACCCACCACAATCTCAGCCTCTTAGGCAACCGCTCTACCTTCATGGGTCTCCTTCTGCAAGCAGGCTTCCCATGCGAAAGGGCTTGGATCCTCCTCTGGAAATCCTAGGTTTCATGTGTGGTTGAGATAGTGATGACTAGGCAATTCTAGAAATCTTATTTTTCCTGTTTTGTGATACTAGCCTTACCTCTGTATCCTGAACATTTGGACAACACTGCTGTTCTGAGTTACAATCTAAGAAAGCTCATTTCTAACCCTTATCACTATAGGCACCTCATTTTTCACCTTCACTTCAATAATAATAATACTTTGTGTGATTAATTTTGAGACAGGTGTAAATATCTGTACATATTATTCATATGAGTTACATCAAACTTCAGTGTTCAATTCTAATGGAAAAATATATACAATCCCTCATCTCTACTTTTATTTTAACACTGAAACATCTTGTGACACATTACTTAACACTGAAAAGGCTAACTTATCAGTACAGTAACTGGCTATTCTCTTAGCTTTCTCACAGAATGAAAGTTTGACTTTTGTTTGCATCAAAATTTAGTGACCAGTTAACTGATTAACTAATAATTTTATATATTAAGTACACTTTGTGAATGGCAATATGGAAGCAAAAGCAATATGACAACTTAGGAGTGGAATACAGAATGGTGTCTGCATAGAAGTTTTTGATGCTTTATACTTATAGCCAATCTATTTTGGTTGGTAGATTATTCTTATTAATATTAATAGTAATCTGACATAGTGATGAAAATAATTTTCTCACTGTTTTAGATAAAAATATATACCACCTCTAACTGTCTGGAGGCAAAATTTTAGTATAATGTAGTTACTGAAATTTATAGAGTTTCTCATATAAGTTAATTTATAATAATTTGGATTTTAAAATGGAAATGTCAGCTGTCATAAGGTATACCATTAACTAAAGTAAGTTTTATCAAACTCTGCAGTAACTACACAGCAGATGTTCATTACGTGCTAGTTTCTTCTCCTCATTTATACATAGAGTAGATAGCATGGAGACTGAAATATGATAGTCAGATTGTTGTATTTAATATTGCAGGCTCTGGCATCCCAGCACCAGCACTGGCTAGCTCAACACATTAGAAAAGTCTGTAAACATATAGTTATGAGCCAACCATAATTATTATTTAGAAACAGAACTCCAGAATTTCTAAAAGGATTATAGATGGGACCTAACAGGTACACAATTCAGGAAGTTCTGGAATAGAAGACAGCAGCAAAGTTACTTAAAGTAAGAGGAATGATCATTGTTTTTGACCGATTTGTAGTGGTTAGTAAGGACATACATAAAATAATATTCCTAAACTCCCAAGAACATACATTTGCTATCTAATGCTTTAAACATACATGATTAAGGAAATATTTTTTAAAACCATTTAAAGAATCCCAACTGATACAGTTTAGGTAAATCTTTGGCAAACGAGATTAGTTAATAATTTGGGTTTAATAAAACATCTATGATTTCTCTGATTTATTGGTATTAAATGTGATACAAGATTTTAAAACATTCTATTTAGGTATGCTTTCTAAATTCATAAAGGTTTTCAGATAAAATAAACTAAAGTAACATCAATTAATGTTGAAGACAATGAAAGGCATAAATGTGTATTTCACTAGATTGAATAATTATTCAAAGAATTATTTCAACAACAATTATTTTTTACGGTATGTCAGCTTGAACGTAACTCCTAAGATGTTAAGGTAACTTAAATCTTGAACTGATATTAAATTAAGTGAATGGATATTCATAAGATGCCTAGATCATTTTTGGGAGGGGGTTTCTGGAAGGGGAACACATGTATACCCATGGCGGATTCATGTCAATGTATGGCAAAACCAACACGATAACGTAAAGAAAAAAAATAAATTAATTAATTTTAAAAAATTAAAAAAAGAAAAACTACTAAAACATTGATTTTTAAGTATAATTTTGTTTACATGCTTTTGCTTCTCTATTTTTATATACTACCCAGAGGTATCTTTGAGTCTGCTACTGAATATAAGTATTTATTTATTTGTTATTTTGCCATCTCTGCCACTTTAAGAAATCATACAGTTCTTTATGACTATAGAAAACTGTATTACATATATTTATCAGCTCTGCAAGTCTGTTAAAATAAAAATGTGTGACAAGACGTTCTTAATTATCCACATCATATCTTCCCCTGAACAAAACAATCATCAACTGGGTTAGAATTCTCTTTTGTTGTTTCCTAAATCTCTTTACACTTATTGACGATCAAACTTATTGACAATCCTAAAGAACTTTTCTTTTAGGATGGATTATGATTAATGATATTTACTGACTAGTATTGGAAATTAAAAGTGAGGAGTTTACTATTTATTGACTTGAAGCTAGAATAATAAATTACTGATATTAATAACAGTAATATTATGAGGTTAGTTCTAAGCTCACAGATACCCTGAGATCTGTCCTAAATGTTTGTTTGTTTCAGAATACATGCCCGGAAGCCTATGAAATGTGCTAACATCTTAGGAAATTTGCTCAGTTTTCAAGGGCTTGTCTCCTTGGTTTGCTGTTTATTGCTTAAACTAACAGTATGCAAGGTCATTCTTTTCTTTGCAATCTGGCATGACAGCAAAGGTTCTATAAATTATTGGAATAATTTTCTTTGATTTATATTGACTATATTAAGTCCTTGATTTTTTGAGAAAAATTAAACCTTCTCAATTCTAAGATTATTTACAATCATGTTACTGTATATGTTTATTTTTGTATAACTTTAAGCATAAAGTAAAATACAATTTCCAGGCCATCTTTTACACCCAAAACTATCTTCGACCTTTCCTATAGAGATACCCTGGAAAATTTCAGATTTATTTTTTCACCTTATGAAAAGACAAGCCCTAAACATAATTAGTGAATTTGATTTATTACCATTTATGAGTTTCATTGAAAGCACTGTCAAGTGGAAAAGCTCCTCAGCCTTCAATAGGTTAAATTTATATACTCAAAATGTTATCAATATAACTAACTTAGAGAGGGCATGTTTCACAAGACATCTCCAGATATTAGTCAATGTCGTTGCTTTCTATACTAGTATGTTTTAATGTTAGAAATACCAAAAAAGAAAAATAAAGCATAGTAAAAAACAGCTCTGTCACACTCTCCTTTAAGTATCAGAGTCTTGGTGGTGGTTTGTCTGATGGTATTAGGCAAACAGTATGGTGTCACCAGTAATAATTTATTATTTTAAATGGTTATATAGCTGCAATATTTCATTAATTTGGTCTAGCCTCTTCTAGGCCAGTAATTTTCAGTTGATCATGCACATCAGGATTAACAATGAAGTTTTTGTTGTAGTTGTTGTTTGATACTAATATTAAGACTTCAGACAAACTGAACCTTTTAATAGTCTCTATATGCTTTATGGTGTTGATATATTCTTACTAAAGACTTGATAACTAAATAAATATATAATATATATTTTTGAGTTATTATGTTATATATAAATTTTTTTTTCTTTATAAAACTTTTGTTTTCATTTTTTAACAGATGTAATGTTTCCTGGATTCTTTGAAAACATCCTTAATCATTATGCATAGAAGATATTTTGTCTAACACTTTTTTGAACTGATCTTATTATCTATTTTTCCCCACATGCCACAACATCAGTCTAATTTTCTTGTCAGATACATTATTCTTGTTATGAATTGTCATCAAACTTTTCACTTTTGAAAATTATCAGTAACAAACCACAGCCACTTAAAATCTTTGTCATCTATAGATAGATTATATTTTACTTTGATCCTTTCCTGAATGTTTTGAAGCTATAAGCCAGAATTCTTATTGTACTCAAAGACAAACTATTCCAGAGTTTTGTGAAAACTACCTGGAAAAAATTCCAGGTTATTTCAGAATTGGAAAATGGACTCTTGAGTACAAATATCTGTGGCCTCTTGTAGACATTAACATCATATAAGGATGCTGAAAAAGAATTTCCAGAATTCTGTAGTAAAAAGTGGTAGCATTCACAAGACTCTAACACAAGGTACATTGGAAACAGAGTTAATTACATAGGACTAAATGTCCATCCTAAAGGAGATCAGTCCTGGGTGTTCACTGGAGGGAGTCATGTTGAAACTGAAACTCTAATACTTTGGCCACATCATGCAAAGAGTTGACTCATTGGAAAAGACCCTAATGCTGAGAAGGATTGGGGGCAGGAGGAGAAGGGGATGACAGAGGAGGAGATGGCTGGATGGCATCACCGATTCGATGGACATAGGTTTGGGTGGACTCTGGGAGTTGGTGATGGACAGGGAGGCCTGGCATGCTGCTATTCATGGGGTTCCAAAGAGTCAGACACGACTGAGCATTTGAACTGAATTGAAATGAATGTTATCTGTTACACATACAAACACATATAAAGCCTTAAATTTGGAGCTATCTATAAGTCCTGATGATTTAATATTTCAACAGATACATTGGTAGGCTGAAATGAAACTTTTAAAAATGATACATTTAAAAAAAATGATACATTTTCATCAACACCTAGAAATTCAGAAACTAATGGCATCCCTTTACTTTTCATGGTAGTATAGTTATTTCCAGAGGTTCTTTAAAAATCTGTCCTCATTTTTTCCAAGATATAATTGGAAATGGTGGTTATGCAACCAAAGACTTGCCTGGAACATCATGTTTAAGAATGATGCTCATATAATCAGGTTTTCCCAGCCACTTTTAAGGCAATTTATGGACCCATTTCTTACAAAGCCCTCCCAGGAAAAGTGGTCTGGTATATGGCTTATGGGGTCCAGTCTTACAGGAGGTGAGCAAGGTTATTGCCAGGTAGGCCAGAAGCAATGGGATATCTTGGGGTCAAAAAACCAAAATGTGCCCCAATTTATATATATATATATATATAATAAGTATATATAAATATATATGTGTGTGTGTGTGTGTGTCTGTGTGTGTGTGTATAGCAGGTGAGATCTGGAGGATTTATGCCCTAGTTTCAAATAATAAAAAGCAAATTTAAAAGTCCAATATGAGACTATCTATGAAAACATCCAGCATAACAAAAAGAAGGCCTATATGGTAAATGAGTGCTTTTTCTGCTCTTATGCAAATAACCAAGTCAAATCTAAGAAGACTGGTAGCTTTATTTTGTGATCAGACAAAAACAACTTTCCATGACTTTTTTTTTTATCATAAGGGGAAAAAGACAACAGGGAAAATCCTATTCTTCAATGGAAATTATACACAGGCTGAAACAAATCTCTCTGTGTTCTCTGATTCTGTTTCTTTGGGACTATTGCATGGCACTGTAAACTGTAATTAACTAATAGCAGTTCAGAGTAACCCTCCTTCAGGAAGAGGAGACAGGCACTGAGTCCAGATACCAGCCATCACCACCAAGAGAGTCAGGAACATAAATTTCTTTCCCATCTTCAGAATTCATCTTAGCCTCCCCACACTTCCAATGTTTTCTCTCCTAATATGTGAGGCTACTTTCTTAGCTTTCCAAGAGCTCTTGTCAGGAATGCTGCCTTCTACTAGGCCAATTTAACCTTGCTATCTGAAGCTAGATGGAGTACAGAAATTAGGGAACAGATGAAGGGATTCTTGAGCCAGGCTCTGGGACTCAGCTTTACTATTTGTTAAATTTTAAAAGACCTGAAGCTTTTATAGCAATTTTCCCATTTCTATATTTTCCTTAGTAACAAATCATATACTATGAATATACTCTTTATTTTTAACAAGGATATCTGAGAACCTGTCTGAGAACCTACCATAACAGAATCAGGATGGTAGTGGATGTGCAACATCCTTGTCACCCTCCCTCCTTGGGCAGGGTCCCCTTTTAGAAGATAAGCAACTTAACAATAAGTGAAACTAGCACCCTTATGTTTTATTATGCCTGAGATACTTAGATGCTGTAAACCTCAACCCCAAAGTATGGCAGAGACACAAAACACCATCATTCTATTAGAAGAATAAATCTATTACAAACGAAAATATTTGTGGTTAGGTTAAATAGGAACCGCTCTTTTTACGGGATTTGCTAATAGAGCATGTTTTTTTTTATATGGTTTAAATTTTTTCTTTGGAAGATTTTTTTTTTCTCTTCAAGGGTACACCCAAAGCACACTGCCCAGAGCAGTAGCATGGGAAACTTGAGGAACCTAGCATCCAAGGATGCTGGTTCTCTGGAAGCATGGCAGGACAGTTACTGGTTCTTAACTTCTCCTATGTTTGCAGCAATCTGCACTTTTATCTGACCTGCTTGCTGACTGCTTCAGAATTTCAGGTCCCCAGAGTCTGCTTAGTTCTGAAAGAACTGACCTCTGTCTTCCTTCTTTGCAGAAGGAAGGAAGGGAACCTGCCATCACAGCAATATTTAGCTATGGTCCCAACTGGGCCTCCCCAGGTAGCTCAGATGGTAGTTTGCCTGCAATGGAGGAGACCTGGGTTCAATCCCTGGGTCAGGAAGATCTCCTGGAGAAGGAAATGGCAACCCGCTCTAGTAGTCTTGCCTGGAAAATCCCATGGATTGAGGGACCTCGTGGGCTGCAGTACAAGGGGTCATGAAGAGTCGGACACAACTGAGAGACTAACAGCACCGGGGCCTGATGGACTTCTCTGTGCTGACTGTGCTCCCTTGCATGAAGTCTACAACTTGAACCCAGTTCATTCTGTAAGGTCAGCTCCAAGACTGGCACTGGTCCTGACCTTCAGTATCTCCACAATCATAAGACCAGACTATCTGGATCAGGGCCTGGGCTCTGATCAGAAGGTGATACTTGTTTGTTCTGAAGGATATGCTGACTTTTATTTGTCCTGAGACAAATCCATTGTAACAAGTATCTCCTCCTTTGTCTGGGTTCACTTTTCTAAAGGTCTTGTTTACCACAGGGAAGGATCTGAGATGTCTTTCTCAAGAGGGTCTCTGTCCTGGGTGAGGGAACTTATCTGCACTCTGCTAGGGGCGATTCCCAACCCTATATCCCCTACTGAAATCTCTCCTGACTGGAGTCCTCTTTTTATTCTTTTGGGTCTAAATCAGTGTCCTTTTTCTCAGAAACTAAAATTTAGGGACTAACACTTTCACCTGCTGAGTGAAAGTCAAGTCGCTCAGTTGTGTCCAACTCTTTGTGACCTCATGGACTGAAGCCCACCAGGCTCCTCCATCCATGGGATTTTCCAGGCAAGAATACTGCAGGGGGTTGCCATTTCCTTCAGAGGATCTTGAAGGTCAGGGAATCTGCCTGACCCAGAGATCAAACCCGGGTCTCCTGCATTGCAGGCAGACTCTTTTTCATCTGAGCCACAAGGGAAGCCCTATTGAGTGTACCCTCTCTATTTCCTACCTGTCTAATTCAGTCACACTCTGCCAGACTGTATTTTTTGTGCAAGGAGTGAAGATTGAAAAATACAGTTTCTCTGTTCCCCAGCCTCATGTGCCTCTGCAAATTCATGGCCAGTACCAAGGGGAGGATATCTATCTCAGAACTACCTGCCCTTTTCATCCACAGGTATGGTTAGTGAGAGCACTGCCTGTGGCGGGCAGCATTTGTTTTGTGATCACTTATCTCTGAACTTAAGGATGTCTGAGGAGGGAAAGGTAATTAGGTAAAAAGGCCAGGATTGTGCCTTTCTCATATGATACAACTATACAGATTAAGAACCTTAATAGGACCTACTATTTCTTCCACACACAGCCATGTATTAGCTAGGTGAAGCTTTACTCCTTGGAATTCCTGGAAACCACCTCATCATTTTCAAGGTCATCAAAGACTAGAGTGTTTGCAGGAATTCTTTCCTTATCCCCAGGTCTTTACTCTCAGAATTTCCTCTTTTAGTTTCAGATTGTCCACAAAATCTGGTGTTTCACTGGATCAACCCAAAGAATCCAGCTTCAATTTGAAGTTTGCCCTCAAATTCCACACAGACACACACACCCACACATACACAAAAGCACGACTGAGCAATATGTCCTCAATTAAATATATCGCAAGAGTGACAAAGCGGGAGAGAATGTGCTAGCGTTCACATGGGAAATTATTTAACAACTTCTCTAAGAAATTGTTTTCATGTCCTTTTGAGGCATTACACCACAGAGAGCACCCGGAGGGCTATCAAGTCCCCTCATCTTCCCATGAAGTACCCACTCTGCTGACACCCCTCTCCCAAGGTCCCTATGACCCCTAACATTTTTAATTCTTCTCCCATATTTATACTGAGTAGCCCAAGTATCCTACATCTTACCCTAAGCCACACACTCAAACATACCACAATGTGGAAAGTGAGTGAGGATTTCTCCTTAGCAAAATACAACTTCTTATGAGAGAACCTGGGATTATATGGAGCAGGATTTATGGTTGTGTTGAATTGCATATAGAGTTATTTCCTTTATGAATGGTTCCTTGATTTTTCTCTTCTATAACTTCTTACAAACAAATTCTTGCTTTCTAATATTTTCAAAAACAAATATTTTTCTATGTGCGTATATATTATATACATACATACTTATGTATACATATGTCTACATGTGATCCATACAGATAACGGAGTTGGATTAATAGCAGTTTCATTATTAAGATTACAAACTACTGAAATCAAAAACTATCTCATTTACTTTCTTTGATTTCCTAAGTTCCCCTTCAATTGAATGAGCCTTGGTCTAGGACACTACACTTTCCCACCTATTTGATCAGGTTTTATCAGAACTGACAACTGCTTTCTTTTGGCCATTCCTTCCTGTAGCAAAACTTCTCTATAGCCAGCTCTCCACAAAAATTTAAGACTTCAACTTGTGCCCTGCCTCTCATTTACTCTGGCCCTACTGCAGAAAGCTTGTCTGTTTAGATAATTCCCTCATACATCTTAGGATCTTATTTATGTTAAAGACTCAATGTTTAGATTTGGGAGTAAGACATCACTGAGTTCACATCTCTGTTCTGGCACTTACCAGTTACATGAATTAGTTTAAGACATTTTATCTCTTTGATATTCAGTTTTCTTATATACGATATGGAGATTAACATCTTTATCTAAAAGAATCTATACACACACACACACATGCACACAAGTATACAGTCATAGGATAAAGACTCCTAGAAAATAAGAAAAAGAGGAAAACCTAGCAATATTGTTTAAAAAATACAATAAAAACAGTGAAAGAAGTGTGGCCACAAAGCAGAACAAGATTAAAAAAATAAATAAATGAAACACAAAGGAGTTTGCAATCAAATTGAATTTCCTCAGAAATTTTGTGTTTAATTCAAGTGATTTCAAGTAACTGGGTAAAATTTACAGTTAATATAGTCCATTGAGGAAAACGGAATTTTTTGGAATAATAAGTTTTCAGAACACCTGGGTACTGACCTCTCTTTTCTCCCCCTGGTGAGAACAGAGACCTATTTATTTTCATAAATTTTCTTTTACTGATAATAAAGGCCACAAGTGAAAGGCAGCTTTGTTATGGCAGGAACTCAGCTTTCGAGGCACAGCAGGCCCTGGAGGGTTGAACAGTAAATCACCCAGAACTGCTTGACATCAAGACCCTGAGGGATGAAGGAGTCTCCTGTGGGAAGTGCTGTGTCCAATCATGGCATGGAAGGAGAATCTTCTAAGATGTGTGAGCATCTCTGAAAATGTGCTATTTCTTCCTATGAATCATTTGCCTGCCTTACTAGCTGAAGAATCCATCTATGGAGTGTTAAATTAATTCTTTACTTCATTCCTTCTATGAAAATTAGTATCAGTCAAATCAAAGATTTGAAGATAAAGAAAAAGTACAAAACACTGGAGATTTTGTTCTTAAGTATCAGAGTGGGAAAGCTTTTCTAAATAAACTATTTTTAAGAATTACTGATAAACTCAATTAGTATCAGTCAAATCAAAGATTTGAAGATAAAAAAAAAGTAAAATACACTGAAGATTTTGTTCTTAAGCATCAGAGTGGGAAAGCTTCTCTAAATAAACTATTTCCAAGAATTACTGATAAACTCAAAACATTCCTTTACTTGGAAAAAGATACATATACACACATACATACTAAATAAACCAAAGACACTGAACAAACTGGAATAAACTATTTTCTACCAAATATTAAATGATTTATCTCCTTAATGTATAAACAAACACCTCTTACGAAACAAGGAAAATATAAAACATGCACTAAGAATAAATGAATATATGGCAGGAACACAGCTCAAAAAAAAAAGTAATACAAATAATTTTTAATCTTTGAGAAAAATGTTCAGCCTTACTCATAATGCAAGAAATCCAAATCAAAACCACAAGTTGATATTTTTAAAGTGCCTGACTGGCAAAGCTAAGAAAGTTTAATCAATAACCACAGCAGTTAGGATATAGGTGAAAAGGCACATTCACTTATGATTACTATGCAAGATAAATGGTTCCAAACACCACTGAAGATAACTCCATAGTATCTTTAGAAATCTGAAAGGCATATGTCTGCATCAACAGTTTTATTCCTAGTGAAAGTCCCTCAGTCGGGTCTGACTCTTTGCGACTGCATGGACTATACAGTCCATGGAATTCTCTAGGCCACAATACTGGAGTGGGTAGCTGTTCCCTTCTCCAGGGGATCTTCCCAACCCAGGGATCAAATCCAGGTCTCCCAATTTGCAGGTGGATTCTTTACCACCTGAGACACAAGGGAAGCCCAAGAATACTGAAGTGGGTAGTTTATCCCTTCTCCAGTGGGTCCTCCTGACCGAGGAATCGAACCAGGGTCTTCTGCACTGCAGGTGGATTATTTACCAACTGAGCTATCAGGGAAGCCCATTTATTCCTAGAAATGTATCCAAAAGATTTACTTGTAGATGCTTGTTGAAGAATTTCATCACAGTAGCTCACTGATACAAAAGGTTGGAAATAAAAATATTTATCGAGAAGTTCAGTTTAGTTCAGTCGCTCAGTCGTGTCCAACTCTTTGCGACCCCATGAATTGCAGCATGCCAGGCCTCCCTATCCATCACCAACTCCTAGAGTCTACCGAAACCCATGTCAATCAAGTCGGTGATGCCATTCAGCCACCTCATCCTCTGTAGTCCCCTTCTTCTCCTGCCCCCAATCCTTCCCAGTGTTATCGAGAAGGATATAGTTAAATAAGTAGTGTATGCTTATGCAACATTAAGCTATGCAGTAGTCTAAAGGACTAGGCAATTTCCATGGAGTGATACAGAATTTCCAAAATCATACGAGAAGTGCAAGGTGAAGAAAAATGTTTATATAAGCTATAGTTGGGTCACATGCTAGAGGTCATGTATCTCTATGTTTATATATCTATATATATAGATATATATGCATAGACAACTTCTGGCAGGGTACTCAAGAAACTAGTAAAGTTAGCAGTCAATGGATAGTGTTACTGGAGAAGGCAATGGCACCCCACTCCAGTCCTCTTGCTTGGACAATCCCATGGACGGAGGAGCCTGGTAGGCTGCAGTCCATGGGGTCCCTAGGAGTTGGGCAAGACTGAGCGACTTCACTGTCACTTTTCACTTTCATGCACTGGAGAAGGAAATGGCAACCCACTCCAGTGTTCTTGCCTGGAGAATCCCAGGGACGGGGGAGCCTGGCGGGCTGCCGTCTGTGGGGTTGGACACGACTGAAGCTACTTAGCAGCAGTAGCGGCAGCAGTGTTACTGGAGGGACAGGGAGCAAAAAGTGAGAGGAATTGTTTTTTTAATTGAATGACTTTTTGTTTTCAAATTAAACACTATGAGCACCTATTACCTTTTCAAATAAATGAATAATGAAATAAAAAAATATATATAGTAAACAGAATAGTCATCCATGATAATTTGAACACAGAGGAAAATTCAGGAGATGTATGGGTGCTTTTTCACCTATATAAAAAATATATTAATTCCAAATGTTGTGTGTGTATGCATGCATAAATATATCTCTCTGCTTAAAAAACAGTTTTTCTAAGACTGCTCTCTTATGTATCAATTTATCTTGGTAAATTAAAATTCAGGCAAATTAATTATTAACATTAAATGAAACAAATGCTTTGTTTTGAAAAAAAGCTGAAGAATAACAACACCAAAAATTATATTTAGCTTTATACTGACGTTTTATTAAAATTTGTTTTCTTCATCAAAATTTATAAAAAGTTTGGAATTTTATCACAGTTGTTAATTTTCTAAATAATACTTACAAACAAAGAGCTAATGATTAATTTTACAGTTATACTCTAGATTTTACACCATTACTTAAGAAAAATCTGTTGAATACAAATTTAACCTGATAATTAGAAGTATTAAAAAATTATCTGCTTATTTTTCATATTTTATTTAGCTTACTTTAAAAACACTTTGGCTACTTAGAGAATAAAATTATCCTCATGAGTGTTATGATTAGAATTTCTGTAGTTGTCATTGTACTAAATTAGCAAAGATTTCAAGTAGATCTTTAGTAGTGAGTTAACTGAATTAAGCCATGGCATATTCAGTGGCCAAAACAATATCATTTAAATACATGTATATAAAGTACCAGTTATTTTATTTAAAAAATATTCAGAGAATTATTGTTTGTAGCAGCATTTAAAGAAATTTGACTTATTTCATAGCCAGATCTACATTGAAATCTTGGTAATTTCTTTCTTTTTTCTCTCTGCTTATATCCTCCTTTTCAAGGAAGGAATCGCAATAGTTAACTATGAAAGGAAAATAAGCTTGGCTATTCAACTTTTATATTTTTATTTCTGACTGTACTATTTAAGTTTTCTATCTATAGTAGATAGAATAATGGTATGTCATTTGTATTTATTATGGGAAACATGTTGAGTGGATTTCTGGGAAAGAGATTATGCACTCCTCTCTCCCTTACTCTTTTTTTTTATTTATTTTTTTTTATTGTTTTTGCCATACATTGTCATGATATCACCATGGGTTTACATATGCTTCCCCTCCAGAACCCCCTCCCTCCTCCCTCCCCCCCGGGAAATCTCGCTGCACCAGACCCGAGCATCAATCCTGGGCTGGCGATTGATTAGACATATGGTAATTAACTTGTTTCAATGCCCTTCTCCCGTATCATCCCAAAGTACACGAGTCTATTCTATACCATCTGCGTTCCTTTTGCTGTCTCGCATGTTGGGTTCCCGTTACCGTCTTTCTAAATTCCATATATATGTGTTAATATACTGTATTGTTGTTTTTGCTTCTGGCTTACTTCACTCTGGATAATGGGCTCCAGTTTCATCCATCTGAGTAGAATTGCTTCAAATGAATTTTTTTTTAATGCTGAGTAATATTCCATTGTGTATATGTACCACAGCTTTCTTATCCATTCGTCAGTTGATGGGCATCTAGGTTGCTTCCATGTCCTGGCTATTGTAAACAATGCAGCGATGAACATTGGGGTACACGTGGCTCTTTTAATTCTGGTTTCCTCAGTGTATATGCCCAGCAGTGGGATTGCTGTCTCCCTTACTCTTTATACTTTTATAAGAAGATTATGACGATGAAAGCAAAGTATTTTGCAAAAATATTGAAAAGCCTGGATCCTACATGATCACTGTCTATGTGATGATTTGAAGATCTCAAGACGATGGTAAAGACAGGCAGTTTATTGGAGGAGAAGTGACCCTGGGCGACACTGACAGAGTAACAGTGAAATAAATAAGACAGAGAAGGAAAGATAGCCCACGAAGTGCACTTTCTCATGTCATCTACCTGGATTTCAATCCCCAACAGGACAAAGCTGGGGCTCTGCCTGACACGCACATCTCAGGATCATTTTACCAAGAGATCACTAGCTGAGCATTAATTCCCTGGCTATTCAAGCTTGTAGCAGCTTGGGGAGAGCAGGCTCTGGCTGCCAGAGAGAACCTTCAGGGAGCAGGAAGTCAGGGCAATTGAGCGAGGTGGCAGTAATGTCTGAGGAAGTACAGAGGAAGCTTCAGAACTAGCTTTAATCCCTGCCACTTACTTAAAGTGATGGTGCACTTGATCATCACCACCAATGCTCTCAAGTTTCAGGTGAGTCCCTCCCTACTGCCAAATCTGACGACTCCTGAGAGGTGGGAGCTGGTCAGGCTCTCTGGACAGGACTTGCCTGGCAGTGGAGTGAGCCAGATGGAGAACAGACAGATTTCAGGTCCATCAGGGGTGTAGTGTTTCATTCACGTTTGCCTATATGGAAGGTATTCCGCTTCTAGAAATATCCTCAGCTTTTGTTTGGGGATGCTACTCCACATACTTTCAGTTCATATGAATCAGGATGAGAACACACCTATTTAAATCAGGACAGTTTAAATAAGGGCAGGTTAAACACTGAGATTTTTGCTAAGAATACCAGAAAAGATATTGCATCTTTGGTCTGGAACTGAAGTTGGAAAGATTTTGCCCTGGTACCTCTGTCTGTTATTATGTGATCACAGGAAAAGATCCTCTCAGAATGGGGTCAGCAGAGCTGTGAGCTCAAGGTTCTGAGCCATCATTCAGAGGTAGGTACATTCCCTTTCATAGCCAGTCAAGGTCAGCTGGAGCAAGACTTTTGGATTTTGAATCCAGAGGTTTCTAAATGCAAAGTTAGATTATCAGATCATTATAATATCTAAACTAATATTAACATCTTATTTAAAGAACTTTTGGCAATAAACAAATCTTTAATAAACAGAAACAAGTGTGACCTTGGGTAAGTTTTCAAAACTTTTTAGTGTCTCAGTATCCTTAGTGGTATACTGAAGTAAATCACTGTGATGACATTATAGAGGGGCTGTGAAGGCAAAAAAAATAAAAAAATAAGAAAGAACTAATAAAAGTGTCAGCTATGAAGTTTTTGTCACATCATTTCATGAGCTCCATGAGGACTAGGACTCTGCTATCTGTTAACCACTGCGAATCCAGCACCCCATGCTACTTGCATACAGCAGAACGCTGAAAGTGTTAGTCACTCAGTCGTGTCCAACTCTTTGCAACTCCATGGACTCTTCTGTCCATGGAATTTTCCAAGTAAGAATACTGGAGTGGACAGCCATTCCCTTCTCCAGGGAGAGTCTGCACACACACAGTAAACGCATGGATGGCAGAAAGTAGAAGTGACGGTCAAAAACTGAGCAACCGTCATGATGCTAACATCATCAGAAGGTACTGGACAGCCATGGACAGAGACAGCCCTGTTTGTAGGCATGCCTACTGAAAATGAGCTAGGGGGATGAGGAAGCAAACAATAAAATGAAATGAAGCTTACACATAGACATTTTCTTATATACAGTATATATGATCTCATATTCTAAATTTTTGACTATCTTTGGTTTTTACCTTCAAAATAGCATATCTGGGGTAATGTTGCCTACTTGTTACTATTTTATGAATGAAAAAAACATTGCCAGACTGTATTTCCTTGATTACATAGCTCTTTTAAATAAATGTCTTTACTCCTGAAGAAAGACTCATGACTAAATCCCTCCAACATTTTCCCTTGCAAGCAGCGTCTTGTCTGTGCTACATAACTCTGCTGTTAAAGGGACATTTGGAGATTATATGCTGAGTATATGCATGGTATCACTGTGGAAGCAACTTCATTTTAAGTCTCTCAATATGAGCTGGCTAGTTTTACTATTATTTTTGAGTCATGACTCAAAATTAAATACCATTTTTTAATGTTTCCCTCCCTCTACCAATCCTAAGGTAGAATACTACTGAGAAGCAGAGTTTGAAGTGTGGCCTTATATCACATGGAAAAGGCAGAATAGAGCCAGGGTAAAAAACCACATCTCTATAATCTAAAACATTCAAGGACTAGGTCTGTCCTAAGACCAAAAACACAGTAAAACTGAAACTTCTATTTTTATCAGGTAACCAATTCAGGTATTCAAGAATATACTCATCCCACTATCCCAGATTCTCACCTCCTTAAGGGCTACTTCTTCCTTTTAGGTATGTTTCTTCCTGTTACGTTCTCAGGAAATAGGAACTAATTTCAATATATGTTCAGTGATTCACTGAATAAATATTTGTTTAGAGCCTAAAACAACAAGCCACTGGGCTAACACTGATTAAAGTAAAACATATAAAATGAAAATCATAAATGGCCTGCAAAAGGAATACCAATAATAAAATTGCAATACCCACTCTTTGATTTGTCAAAGTCACTGGAATAGTATTTTACATCAGTCACCTGGAAGATTCAAATTTCCTATTTCCAGAATAAACACTTTGTTTTTTCAATAGCAGGCCTTTGATGGAGCAGAATAGGATCATATTTGACATTCATGGGGTTTGGCAATTGCCATCACTGTTTAATCAGATACTTACAGACATTCTTCATTTGTTATTATTGTTTCTAAATTACAAACAAGACAAATATCAACAAGTATTCAATACTTTGGGCTAAAATCTAAATAAATTCAATGGATTATATGTCATATACTACCACACAAACTTCCATGTCACTATACTCTCAATAATACTTCCTCCAACATAGTGGACAAAATTCTAAAAGGGTAACTTTCCTTTCTTATTTACTAATAATCACAAAGACCACATTTCACTGCAGATGAACCATCTACCTTCAATTTCTGACTTTTTTTCCCTTTATGTATGAAGGAATTGAGGAGGAATCGAAAAATGAAAGTTAAGCATTCTAGCAAGAAGAACAATTACTCTATTGATTTTCTATTTAATTTCATAAAATGGCTTTCTTTTTCTAGGAATTCCCCTCCTTACGCCAAATAACACAAGACCTTTGCAATACTTCAAATTAAAGTATGGATCATAGTATCACAATTGTTTTATAAAAGGTCAAAAAACATTTTCTACTGTAAAGACTGCTGGCCCAGAATCAACATAAATTTTAAAATTTATACTGTTTAAAATCAATGAATATATATGTGAATACACATATGATTTAATAGATTCATATGTAAGACAGTCTCTCTTTCTGAAATGCACTAAAAAGCACTTAAATTTCTCAAGAGTACTGACCAAGTCTATTTTACTTTTAGATAATTTCTACAGTATTTATATTGGAGATAAGTAGTACAAGAGTGGCATTCAATTATTGCTTACTAACTATATATGATAAAGGAAAATTTAAAGCCTCTATTTCCACAGAACACAAACGACTTAACAGTGACAATCTGTATAGGCTTGTATAATAATATCAATTTAGAAGTGCATAAAGCTATAAAATACTATATATTATAAATATTGACATTATATAACACCTAGTGCAATACAGGGCTTCCCTTGTGACTCAGATAGTAAAGAATCCTCCTGCAATGTGGGAGACCTGGGTGTGATCCCGGGTTGGGAAGATGCCCTGGAGAAGGCAAAGGCTACCCACTCCAGTATTCTGGCCTGGAGAATTCCATGGACTGTATAGTCCACGGGGTTGCAAAGAGTCAGATACTACAGAGTGACTTTCACACTCACGTACTATGCCCCCAAGACTTAAGTATAACATAATACTAAGAAATTGTCCAAATGTATTTTTATTCATCTATCTGTCTATATATGTATATATAGATAGATAGTTACTTTACAAGTAGCTTAAAAAACTGATGAAGATATAGAAACAACCAAGTTGTAACAATGAAGTTACTTCTCAGAGAAGCCTCCAAAATGTCTATTTCCTTAATTATAGATTACAGAAAAAAGAGCAAGGCATTATTATCACAACATTTTAGGGAAATGAAAATATATCTTCAAGATCCCATGTGAAAAACTCCCTACTACTTAAATTATTTTTCTCAGTAAAAATGATAGGTTTTTAAAGGAGATATAATATGTAGGTTTTTGAGGGAGAAAATGGTATGTAAAACATACCAGAGCTAACTGGAGGTAATTCTAACCATCAGAGCATCAAGAATCTATTTGTGTGAGAGATGCATTTTAAGTGGTATAAATATATGACCTACTTTATTAGTTAAGATACATTTATCGGCAAACAATAGAAACCAATGGTGGTAGCTGCAGTGGATGGATATCTTATTCGAGTAATATTGTAAGTTCATAGGGCACTGGGAGTTTACAGATTCAGACAGAAAACAAAGGTGCACGTTAGGACAGACAGATATTGAACAGAAACACATTTTTTTTTTCATTTTAAGAGAAAAAGTTTGGGTACCCATGCTGTAGCTGATACAGTGAATGATTTCTAAAAGTCTCCTACAGAATCATTGTATCATGTGTTCAAAATTAAAAATTCTGGGTAGGACTATTCAATTAGCTAGGCTAAGTCACCTTTCTCTGCCTTGACTTTTTTATGTTGAAATAAGAAAGAATCTGATTTTTTTAATTTACTTCTAGAACATGCAGTACAACCTTGCATCAAAGCTACACGAAATGCAAAATACCTTCCCTAAAGAAAAAAGGGGGTGAATACTATACTTTTTTTGAAAAGCAAATATTCACTATACTTAGACAAAATAGTAAGAAAACCTTTTCTCCATTTTGTAAAAAGGTCATTTTATAATAATCTTTCAAAGTTATACCATTTGTTTATATACTTGCTTATCTCTTTGTTTAATTTGTACTTTGTCAATTTAACTTGCTTGTTGTCATCAATGGCTAAAACATAGGTCTCACAAGAATCAGAACTTGTCTCTCTGGTTCAAGGCATTGAGATCAGACTCTGGTAAATCGACACTTAGAGAATCAATATTTATTTGTTGAACTACTTGATTGATCAATAAAGGGACACTAATGTGTGGAAAATACCACTTCCCCAATTTCTTGGCCCAATTCAGTCCTTCTGAGTCACTTGACACAGCCCTGTGGTGCACTTTCCACCTCAAATAATTCTTAGGATGTAGAAGCTTTGACTAAAGGAAAGATGGAGAGCTTCCCACACTGTGTTTTAACAGATTCAGCATTTTAATCTCTACATTCTCTTGTAGAAAGTGAATTTCTGACCTACTTTCTCTAATGGTTAGTGTGCTGAAGTTAACAATGACTGTGATGTTGAAGAATCACGTGTGAAACAGATGCTTCCTCCTGGTCCCTCTGACACTGAAACCCTCTGACTTATGAAAAGATTTTTCAAATACCAATGGTATTTGAAAGATAAATGTAAACAGGACTTCTTGGAGTAGCTTCCACATTGAGAAGTTTCTAACATCTAATTCTGAAGAAAGAGTCAATAGTATAGATTTGAAAAGAGTAATGATATTTATTTTGGCAAATATGTCAGCAAGATACTCGATTTTTTTGTTTGTGGGTAGACATGGGATGATAAACAGATGTCAAGATCTACGATCAGGACTCAATAAATTCTGGGTGATGCTTTCTGTCTAAAACTCTTTTATCCTTTAATATCCAGTTCCAGGTTCAGGTACGTAAAAGGCTTACCTGAACTTTAAAGGTGACCTCCATTCCATGTTTCCATTACATCCTACTTTATTTGAAAATTTACCATTTTTACATTAAGTTTATTTTATATATTTCTCTACTCAAATGCTATCATCCCAAACGTACAAGCCCCATCTTATTGTTCTTTATGTCCTCAGAACCTAGCTCAACATTATATAGCATTTACAGTTATACAGTACTTACAGTTCAATGCATTATTCTTAAAATTAACTGGTCTAAGGTACATAAAGTCATGTAACTTGCTGAAAATCAATGATAAGCCAATTCCAGGTTATCTGAAGAAATGTAATATGTTAAATAAGAACACGATTTCTACTCCTGAACCTGAAATTAAATTCTCTCTTCTTTGTAAAGTAGTAAATATCACAAAGTTAAAAAAAAAAGTAAGTAGTATGTAAATAATCAGCAAGGACCAGCTCCTAAATATGAAAATAAAGTTCACAGACAAGATAACTGTTACCTTTTCTCTTTTAAAGAGATAAGAAAGTTAGCACACAGATGTAGTCAGGCAACAGGAGAAAAAAGAAAGGAAGAAGAAAGAGGAGAGGGAGTGAAAGGTAGAGAACAAAATAAAAGTTCATCTTTGCCAGTCTACCTCAAATGACTCAGGAAAAAACAAATAAACGCAGAAAATCCCAGTGGCACCTTGTTTATACCATGGTACTTTTAGATCATTTTAAATGAGGATTTCAGAGTTCTCCAGAAAACAAACTCTGTCCTTCTCAAGGTTCTTATATTTTCAAGATATTTCAGGACATCTAGTAATTTCTGTAAAGACTTTGCCCATTAGTAATTTGCAAACATCAAAGTCTTTATAAATGTAAGAAGAAGAATTATTCATAATTTAACATCTTTTTCATGCAATTTTTATATTTTATCCTACTCAAGGCTTGGAAAAATATTTCTTTTATTTATAAACTAGTTATTGAGTACCCTGTGTATCCCATGTTAAACGTCATATTGAACAAAAGTACACAGTTTAAAAGTGAACATTTCCTTTAACCCCAGGCCACAGTGTTCTGGGTTCAATAGTGAGGACAGCAGAGTTTCCTTCTACTCTCTGGTAGATGTGAGGCATGAGGGAGAACTACCATTGTTTTAATTCACTGAGATGATGAGTTTGTTGATTTGCAAAGTATAATCTAGCCTACTGTTTTACATATGAGAGTTATATCTCCCATAAAATGGAATAGTATTCTTTTATTTTATAATTTTGCATTATTCAAATTCATACCACCATAGATAAAGAATGCCACCTGCCATATCAGTAAACAAAGGATGTTGTGGCCATCAAGCCATCAGTCACTGCAGTCACCCCCCCACACCCACAGATGGCACACCCTGAGGGGATTCAGGATGAAGAAAACAAGAAATCGGCCCCAGATACTTAAAGAAAGATTTCAATGAGCCCAGACTCTTTCATCTCACCATATACAGAAAAAGGTTAAATTCATTAACTTGAGATGTCTGTTTTCTTTAATTAACAGTACCAGATTTGTATGTGTGTGTGCAAAATCTCCTATATATCCTGACTCTTTCCTTATCTCTTTGGAGTAATCCCTCAGAGCTAAGAGACTGTCTCCCAGGTTTCAGTCATCAGCATGTCCATTAAACAGTAAAACATAATTCTCAACTAGATTGTGCATTTTTTCAGTTGTCATTGCTTTGTATTTTTCTGTATCTTCTTCTTTTATTACCTTGGAAAATCTCTGATGTTAATCCATGTTAATTCACTTCATTCTTTTCAACAGATTTATGATATTTTACAAAATTAATGTAACATAACTGATACACTGAATTGGTTGAAAGAATATAACATGTAGTAGAAGAGGACTCCATATAGACTCAAACTTCCATAAAAATAAACAGTGAGTGAATAGTGCAGAAATTAAGGAAGATGGAGAATTCAGAAACAACCCTAGCGTAAACCAAAGATCAAAAGTGGTAGAGTAAGACATGTGAGGTAAAATGCTAAACTGTAAAAATTAACAAACAAACATAGGCAAAAGCAAGGGAGGGTTACTCATCACCTATGAGAGAAGTGGTCTTTTTGAAATTTATATTGATACTTATTACAGAACCAAGAATACTATCTGATATAGTCACCAACTTAGGGTTTAAAACATGTTTGTAGAGTAATGATAATAATAAAAATAAAAGTAATTCCTACCACTTATTGGAAACTTAGTATATGTCAGACGCTGTGCTCTATGCCAAGTACTTGTGCTAAAACTTGAAAAGGTCTCTACAGCCAATTTCATCCAATTCACTCACTCAGTACACATTTTCTAAATTTCTCTTTCACAACCGCACGTAATCTACCAGTGAGGTCTATGGTCTCTGCTTTCAAAACACATTCCAAATCCGACCATTTCTCATCACTTTCACAGTTCTCCTCTAGCCCAAGCCATCTTCATTTTTAGAAACAATTAATATCTTTCTAAGTAGTCTCCCTGCTCCCACAGTTAATGCTTTCAGCATGTAAAGCAGATCACAGTTGTGGTGGTTTAGTTGCTAAGTCATGTCCTCCTCTTGCAAGCCCACGGACTGTAGCCCGCCAGGCTCTGTTCATGGGACTCTCTAGGCAAGAATACTGGAGTGGGTTGACATTTCCTGCTCCAAAAGCAGATGATGTACCCTTCTTATTGAAATAATTCTCATAGATTCTCAATCTGGAACTGTGATGCCAATAAAGAAGTATTATTCAGAGGGAAAATGAAGAGAGAGATGATACCAAGAAAACACCTCAAAAATTAGTTATAAGATCCTAATAGGTTGTCCCATCAAGAATGATAGACTGCTAACACAGGTCACTAGATACAAAGAGTCAGACAGCAACTCGAGCTGCTCGGATTTGGGAGAGCTGTGACGTGGGGATGTGAACTTTGTCTGTACCCAAGTGTTACTACTTGCCACAGCCAGCCACCCAGGTAACCCTAGATGCGAAAGGGTGATGAGGAAGTACCTGCCACAGGACAGCAGCATGGTTCAATTAACAGCAAGGGGATCACAGAGGAGACAGACAGGGAAGACTTCAGGAGGCTCATCAGAGGACTATGGTACAGGGGGCAACAGCAGATCAGAGAGCTGCTGAGAAATATATTAAGTTGACCAGCCAGCAGCACTAATGGAGGGTCAGAAGGAATTGATAGTGAATTACTCGCAGGCCCTGTGCACAGCTGCTAGCAGCAGGAAAAGCTGGCAGGGTGAGAGGAAGGAGCAGCTAATCAAACTGTCTAATGTGCTGATTAGACAAGCGGTGGGATCAGACAGCAGGGGTAGGAGATTCAACTGCAGGAGGATCAGAGGGATGGGAAAGGCAAAGACAGAACAAGGTCAGTCAGGAGTCTGGAAAAGCAGTCACTGATTGGGCGGCAAGCTGACGAGCCAGCTGTGACAGCTCCCTGCATAGTAAAGGGAGGAGTGAGGAGGGCCGAGGGGACGGGGCGAGTTTTAGAGCCGAGGAATCTCAGAGTCAGAAGAGCTAATCAGAGCTGACAGCAGCTCTGCAGAGCTGGGGGTGGGGCTGGTTTGAGTCTGCCAGTGCTTTTGGCCAAGGGTTTATTTTCCACACCACAAGCAGAGCATACTGCTCAACTCCTTTCTCCACTCTCCCAGGGCTCTGGGGACTGTGATTTGAAGTTTCCTTGACAAAGCAGGGCAGAGGCCAAGTCTCAGCTCCTGTCAATACAGCAGCCTGGACGAGGAACAGAGGCCCACTCCGGATCCCTGGCCAGCCTGACCCACCAGGGCAGAAACATACACAAACACTCCTTTTCTCATTCATTCTTTCTTTCTTCATTTTGAAACATAAAATCAGGCATTATTGGAGAAGGTACATAAAGGATTTCAAAAGTAAAGTTTTAGGTCAAAAATACGACACATCTTACTTAAATGTGTCAGGAATGTCTGTTCCATGACCTTTAAGCTTCAGGTATAGTCACTCCCCACACATAAGCATTATTTCCTTTTTCCCTCCATCAAACCACTGCAATTTTTTTTTTCCTGTTAGAATACACTGTCAGAAACACATACAATCTTAAAACTGTAATATTGTGGAGTACTTTATGCAATAGATTTTGTAAAAGGAGAAAATATATGTAAAGTCTGAAAGACTATTTTCTTACTCTTTTTTCATGTTGATGGCTTTTAACTCTCTTCTAATAAAAGTCAATCACCTTCAAACCTATTTAGAATGTTTGGACAGCAAACTGGCTTCCTCTAACCTGCATTTTTCTTATTTGTGACAGCTTGAGAATTTAAATGTACATAATATAGTTAACAATGATATCAACCTTTTTTGAGTGATTAATTGGAAAAATGATATGAGGTTAAAAACTATTCACATCCCCACTTTTCTGGGAAATAAGGCTCACAAGGTTAAGAAGTTTAACCAAAGTTACACACTAGAAAATGGGTAATCTGAATCTCAACTGCTATCCATTTGCCTACTGTGTTGCATGGCCTTTGTGTTTCCAACAAAATTAAAAGATGCTGGATGAAAACTTGCATAGATTTTACTATTCTTCTCACTTTTATTATCTTCAAGAAATAGACTAAAGGAATCTTTGGCCAAGGCTTAAAATTTCTGTACATTATGGAAAATAGTCTGCATATATTGAGAATGTGGTAGGCGACATTATTACAAAAAGTGAGACTGCTATATTTGGAAGGTGTGAATTAAGAATGTCTTTATTATATCCCTTCTGACCTCCTGTATCATCTGGATAAGAATCTGACCAAGAAAGATATTAAAAATGTTATTTTAATATATGAAGTAATTTAGTCAATATTAACTGGTCTTGAAACTGTATAACTAAAACAATGTGTTCCTAGAACAAGAATTGACATGCTGATTAATGGAACAAAATAGAAAATTTAGATTCAAGTAAGTGTAAGATTTAAATTACTATAAAGGTGACATTTCAGATGGCCAAGGGAACGGTGAACTTGCTAGTGGTTTGGGGATAATTTTCTGACTATTAAAAAGTAGTAAGATCCTTGTGTCAAAAGAAAAATACCAAAATGCATTTCAGATAGATTAAATTTAAAATTGGTAGAGTGTATGTTGGAATATGGGCTTCCCAGATGGCTCAATGGTAAAGAATTCACTTGCCAACGGAGGAGACACAGGAGATGAGAGTTTCAGTCTCTGGGTAGGGAACATTCCCGGAGAAGGAAATAGCAACCCACTCCTGTATTCTTGCCTGGGAAATCCCAGGGACAGAGAAGCCTGGTAGGCTACAGTCTGTGGAGTTGCAAAAGAGCTGGATGCTACTGACCACATATGCATGCATGTTGGGATTCACTTTAGCTGATAAGTATAAAAATTTTTATAATGTGCTTGACTTCTCAGTCAACACTTTTACTTTCAATGAATGTTCAACACATCATTGTTTATTCTAACAAAAAAGAAAGATTCATATTAATTAAAATCAAACAATAGGTGAATCACATAAATATATTGTATACTTATAAAAATTGGCTACACTATCATCACTACTAATAATTTGTGCTGCCAGACTCATATATTACCTTTGTAACTAGAAAACAAACAAAACCATATTTTAATAAAATATACAAAATTTATTATACATACACACACACACACACACACACACACACACACACACATACAAGTAAATTACAATAAACTACTTAAAGTCAGATAGGGCATTTTTGGTGTTAGGGTCAATTTGATTCCAAGAGGGGCCTAGAGTGGTTAACACTAACTCACACTCAGTAGATATACAATAAATATATGATGGTATCAATTATCACTGTCCTGAAAGCATTCCATAATTTTCCAAAGTTGATTAAAAAACATCTTTGTATCATCATGATCCTCTTTGGTCACACCTAGGTAAGTGTTTTTACCATCCAAATTGTTAAGGTTTAATACACCATATAATTTTTATATATTGTAGTATGTACTACTTTCAGTCAAAATGTAAACCAATGAGTAATGAATGACTAAGGAAAACTAAGAAACATGGGGCAGTTTTTTCATCTTTTCAATGTCCCTCTTTCCTAACTGATGGAGTCCAATGAGAATTTCTTCCCATGTGGACTTCTGAAGGATCTGTTATTACCTCAAACATAGCTTTAAGTGAAAATCAGTCTCAGTATTATTCTATTCCATTATACATGAGTTTTTCAAAGAAGCAGTATATTTTATATGCCTGCTTTTTCTATAGGAGATACAAATAAAAAATAAATAATCATTCCTTCATGGTTATATGACATGAATAATTATGACTATTTTAGTCAGTGACTCAAATTTCAAGGCATTATACATGAGTCACACTTTGGAGATCTTGAATAACAACAAAAACAATCTTGAACATTGGTCTAAAGAATTTATTGATTTAACTGTTTTGAAATATGAATGGTATCATTAATTACTAATTCACAAGCAAGCAGAAGGAACCACAGTCAAACTCATTTAATTATAAGCAGCATGCCCATTTTCAAAGAATATTGATCATTAGAAGTAATTTGATTTGATAATCTAACTTGGGGTGTATTCACTAAGAGAACAGCTACTATCTAAAATTAGAATGATAGCTTTAAAGAGAAGAGATCACCATCAGTGTGGCAGACACTTTTGGCTAATTTTTGTTTGCTTATTATTTTGTCATTGTTATTATTTTTCACTACTGCGAATGGAATGGTGTGGAGGAAATTCATGATCTGTAATACTGATGGTTTAGGGAAATAATGCAAGGGCATTGAATAACTGATTGATTCTGGACTGAATCCAAATTATCATTAAACAAAACAGGCTAACCCATTAGAGGTATAATACATACATTTATAGTTAGGCTAATGGAGGAATATCTACAGCAGGAGTAGCAGACTCAAATACTTGCAGGTACTAGGAAAGCATCATAAATGTGCATACTGAGTTGCAATTATTATAGAATGGTGAACAGTGTCAGAACTTACTTAAACCTTCAAAATTCAATTAAAGTAACTGTGTTTGGGAGGAGAGGGGTGGATACAAAAGGCCACTTTCATTCAGAGATTGCTATTTGTGATCTGGCAAAATGACTAGTGTATGTAAATATACTCACAAAATGAGGGACTCAAACACTGGAATCGCTGTGGTATGATAACCATCCTGTGACCAAGCTACTTTGTTCTTTACTCAAGAGGGTATTTTGTCACTTGCTCTGAAAGGGGATAAGAAACACATAGTTCCCCAGAGCTGATGGTTTAAGGAGTTTATAAGTTTATATACATTAGATGGCAATTAATTAGGATAAGTGCTATAATAAACAGAAGTACAGAGAAGAGGAGCATCTACTGCAACTAGGACTAGTGAAATCTGCTTCAAGTCACTAAGGATAAATAAGAATTACTCAGCAATGAATATGAGAACCATGATACTGAATGGTTTGCCTTGGAAATGAACAGAGATCATTCTGCCGTTTTTGAGACTGCATCCGAGTACTGCGTTTCAGACTCTTTTGTTGACTATGAGGGATACTCCATTTCTTCTAAGGGATTCTTGCCTGCAGGAGTAGATATGACAGTCAACTGAGTTAAATTCACCCATTCCAGTCCATTTTAGTTCACTGATTCCTAAAATGTCATGTTCACTCTTGTCACCTCCTGTTTGACCATTTCCAATTTGCCTTGATTCACGGACCTAACATTCCAGGTTCCTACGCAATATTGCTCTTTACAGCATCGGACCTTGCTTCCATCACCAGTGATATCCACAACTGGGTATTGTTTTTTCTTAAGCTCCATCTCTTCATCTTTCTGGAGTTATTTATCCACTGATCTCCAGTAGCATTTTGGGCACCTACCAACCTGGGGAATTCATCTTTCAGTGTCTTCTATCTTTTAGCCTTTTCATACTGTTCATGGGGTTCTCAAAGCAAGAATACTAAAGTGGTTTGCCATTCCCTTCTCCAGTGGACCACGTTTTATCAGAACTCTCCACCATGACCCGTCTGTCTTGGGTGGCCCTACACAGCATGGTCATAGTTTCATTGAGTTAGACAAGGCTGTGGTCCATGTGATCAGATTGGTTAGTTTTCGGTGGTTGTGGTTTCTGTCTGTCTGCCCTCTGATGCTCTCTCTCAGTGTTTACCATCTTACTGGGGTTTCTCTGACATTGGACATGGGGTATATCTCCTCATAGCCCCTGCCTGACCTTGGACGTGGGGTACCTCCTCACAGCCCCTGCTCCTGACCTTGGATGTGGGGTACCTCCTCTCAGCTGCTCCAGCACCACATGGCTGCTGCTCACTGCTCCAGCTCCATGCAGCCAAGGCAAACAATTGCGTCATTTCCATGGTACTCCCTTCAGTATCACAGTAATCCAAGTCTATACCACAACCAGTAATGCTGAAAAGCTGAGGTTGAACAGTTCTATGAAGACCTGTAAGAACTTATAGAACTAATACGCAAAAAAAGATTTTCATTATAGGGGACTGGAATGCAAAAGTAGGAAGTCAAGAAACACCTGAGGTAACAGGAAAATTTGGCCTTGGAGTACAGAATGAAGCAGGGCAAAGGCTAATAGAGTTCTGCCAAGAGAACACACTGGTCATAGCAAACATCCTCTTTCAACAACACAAGAGAAGATTCTACACATGGACATCACCAGATGGTCAACACCGAAATCAGACTGATTATATTCTTTGTAGCCAAAGATGGAGAAGCTCTATACAGTCAGCAAAAACAAGACCGGGAGCTGACTTTGGCTCAGATCATGAACTCCTTATTGACAAATTCAGACTTAAATTGAAGAAAGTAGGGAAAACCACAAGACTATTCAGGTAGGACCTAAATCAAATCCCTTATGATCATATAGTGGAAGTGAGAAATAGATATAAGAGACTAGATCTGATAGACAGAGTTCCTGATGAACTATGGACAGAGGTTCATAACATTGTACAGGAGAGAAGGATCAAGAAAAAGAAATGCAAAAAGGCAAAATGACTATCTGAGGAGGCCTTACAAATAGCTGTGAAAAGAAGAAAAGCAAAAAGCAAAGGAGAAAAGGAATGATATACGATTTGAATGCAGAGTTCCAAAGAATAGCAAGGAGAGATAAGAAAGCCTTTCTAAATGAGAAGTGCAAAGAAATAGAGGAAAACAATAGAATGGGAAAGACCAGAGATCACTTGAAGAAAATTAGAGATTCCAAGGGAATATTTCATGCAAAGATAAGCTCAATAAAGGACAGAGATGGAATGGACCTAACAGAAGTGGAAGATACTAAGAAGAGGTGGCAAGAATACACAGAAGAATTGTACAAAAAAGATCTTCAGGTACCAGACAATCACGATGGTGTGATCAATCACCTAGAGTGAGACATCCTGCAATGTGAAGTCAAGTTGGCTTTAGGAAGCATCACTACGAACAATGCTAGTGGAGGTGATGGAATTCTAGTTGAGCTATTTCAAATCATAAAAGATTATGCTCTGAAATTGCTGAACACAATATGCCAGCAAACTAGGAAAACTCAGCAGTTGCCACAAAGGTCACTGGAAAAGGTCAGTTTTCATTCCAATCCCAAAGAAAGGTAATGCCAAAGAGTGTTCAAACTATCACATAATTGCACTCATCTCACATGCTAAGGTCTCCAAGCCAGGCTTCAGCAATACACGAACCATGAACTTCCAGATGTTCAAGCTGGTTTTAGAAAAGGCAGAGATACCAGAGATCAAATTGCCAACATCTTCTGGATCATTGAAAAACCAAGAGAGTTCCAGAAAAACATCTACTTCTGCTTCATTGACAATGCCAAAGCCTTTGACTTCGTGGTTCACAACAAACTCTGGAAAATTCTGAAAGAGATAGGAATACCAGACCACCTGACCTGCCTCTTGAGAAACCTCTATGCAGGTCAGGAAACAATGGTTAGAACTGGACATGGAACAACAGACTGGTTCCAAATAGGAAAAGGAGTACGTCAAGGCTGTATACTGTCACCCTGCTTATTTAACTTCGATGCAAAGTACATCATGAGAAACACTGGGATGGAGGAAGCAAAAGCTGGAATCAAGAGTGTCAGGAGAAATATCAATAACCTCAGATATGCAGATGACACCATCCTTATGGCAGAAAGTGAAGAACTAAAGAGCCTCTTGAGCAAAGTGAAAGAGAAGAGTGAAACAGTTGGCTTAAAACTCAACATTCAGAAAACTAAGATCATGGCATCCGGTCCCATCACTTCATGGGAAACAGTGGAAAGAGTGGCTGACTTTATTTTTGGGGACTCCAAAATCACTGCAGATGCTGACTGGAGCCATTAAAAGATGCTTACTCCTTGGAAGGGAAGTTATGACCAATGTAGACAGCATATTAAAAAGCAGAGAATTCCTTTGCCAACAAAGGTCTGTCTAGTCAAGGCTATGGTTTTTCCAGTGGTCATGTATGGATGTGAGATTTGGACGGTGAAGAAAGCTGAGCACCAAAGAATTGACCCTTTTGAACTGTGGTGTTGGAGAAGACTCTTGAGAGTCCCTTGGACTGCAAGGAGATCCAACCAGTCCATCCTAAAGGAGATCAGTCCTGAGTGTTCATTGGAAGGACTGACGAAGAACTGGCTTAGTTGAAAAGACCCTGATGCTGGGAAAGATTGAAAGCAGGAGGAGAAGCGGACAACAGAGGATGAGATGATTGAATGGCATGACCAACTTGATGGACGTAAGTTTGAATAAACTCTGGGAGCTGGTAATGGACAGGGAGGCCTGGAATGCTGCAGTCCATGAGGTCGCAAAGAGTCGGACATGACTGAGTTGCTGAACTGAAGGGAACTGAACATGAGAACAACCTTCTAGGCAGGCAGGAAAACAGCTTATTAGTTAGTGATTAGGCGATGGCACCCCACTCCAGTATTCTTGCCTGGAAAATTCCATGGACGGAGGAACCTGGTAGGCTGCAGTCCATGAGGTCACAACGGAGTGACTTCACTTTCTCTTTTCTTTTTCATGCACTGGAGAAGGAAACACAGCCCACTCCAGCGTTCTTGCCTGGAGAATCCCAGGGACGGGGGAGCCTGGTGGGCTGCGTCTATGGGGTCACACAGGACTGAAGTGACTTAGCAGCAGCAGTAGCAGCAGTGATTAGTTACTGTTAGTGATTGGCCTTTCTTATCTTTCCCTTCCTCACTTCTTAAACTATAGTACTTACATATGTCAATAGATTAGATAGAGAGAGAGATAATTACTCAATAAATAGCTGTTATTATTACAATGGGACAGTGTGAACTGATGTTTGAAATTAGTCAGACCTGGGTTCAAACCCTTGGGAGGCAAAAGAAAGTGAAAGTCACTGTGTCTGAGTCTTTGTGACCCCATGGATGATACAATCCATGGAATTCTCTAAGCCAGAACACTGGAGTGGGTAGCCTTCCCTTCTCTGGGGGAATTTTCCCAACCCAGGGATCAAACTCAGGTCTCCCACACTTCAAGGGGATTCTTTACCAGCTGAGCCATAAGGGAAGCCCACAAGGCAACTGGAGTTGAATTTAAATTCTGCTTTCTGAATTTATTAGTTGTGTGACCTTAATTATATCACAATAATGCACTAGGCTTGTTTCCTTATCTGTGCAGTGAAGATAATACTAACCCACAGGGCTGTCATGTGGATTAAATGAGTGATGCACAGAAATCCCAGCGCCTACTATACAGCACATACATACATTCTTAAAAAGTTTTTAATTGCCAAGGAAAACAAAACTCAGTATCAAAGAGTTAAGCAAAAGAAAGAAAGAAAATTAGAGCAAAGGAAGTGATATTAGTTCATCCATATCATTGCTATGGGTCTACTTTGGTAATATTTATTGTTTTCTCCCTGGAAAGTCAGGGGTGCTCAGATGTGACTCACAGATGCGAGCCCTGGGCCTCAGGAGAGGGCTTCAGGAGAGGAAGATGAGTGAGTTGCTAGCAACACCCTGAGTGGGAGCCTTCCTGAGTTTCAGTGAGCCTTGAGCTCAGAAACAGAGCCAGCTGTTTCCTTGCTGTGGATTTTATTTACTGAATGTCAGCTGGGATGATAGGATTTGGGTTTCCTGCGCTGTCTTTCATGAGAGCTCTGGCATGCTTCCTCATTACCTGCCCTGTGTTTTCCACACGAGCATTTTTTTTTCCCCCCTGTGGCATCATTTAAAATTAGAGCCTTGGTTCTTGCCACATGGAAGAATGATTCAGAATACCACAGTTGCTTTTTTTTTTCTTTAATTTTAATTCCTTTATTAAAAATCACCTTCCATCAGGGTACTTGAAACAACTGGAGGAAATCTTTAAAATCGGAAATGTAGAAAACGTTCTGGGCAAACCAACTTATGTTTATTTTTCAGGTATCTTAAGACAGAAACGCCAATATGAGCCTTCCAGGATAATGTTTACCTTTTCTAGAGTGTGGCCACTCTTAAAATCTAAAAGGTAAATGCTATGCACACAGTGTTCAGTAATTGATATTCTGTGCTATTTATCATGGAATCCTTAGGGTTTCTCTCCTTCCTACCCTCTGAGTCCAGAAAACTAACAGTGCCAACCTTGTGATAAAAGAAACCACTCATTCTTGTTGAACTGGGGCTAGTAATAGAAATTGTAAGAAAATCATGCTATCCATATAAGATATAAGTTCACATCTGAGACCTTCAGCATTTTTTCACATGCCTAGAACACATTGGCATCTTTAATTCTTCTATAATTAGTAGGAAAATATTACTTATAAATAGCATACTAGTGTATATATGAGGAGTTGTTTTACAAAAAGACTAGAAATAAGATTTATATTTGTGTCACAACTCTGATACTGTAAGATGGCTTGGATATGTATTGAACTTTAGGGACACTCATTAACAAATATTTATTGAATGCATATTATTGTTCCAGATTGTGATCTAAGTACTGCCCTCACGTTCCCTCTTTTAAAATGAGCATAAAAGTCACAAGATCAAGTACAGTTCACTATAACAATATGTCTATTTTAAACTGGAAAATCATATAGAAAATAAATTCATCAGTATTCATTTTAGCTATTTTTTGGACTATGTACACTGTAAGGCAAAAAGTGCCTCCTGCCTTATGAAAGATGAAAATGGCACACAGTTTTTGTGAAGCTTCTTTGTAGCCATGAACCAGGCCCAGCAGCTAAAACTCCACCAATGGAGTGAATTGACCCTAGAGCTAAAGGGGCCACGAGGGATTTTGCTAAGGATTTTTCTAAGTCCTAGTGCTAAATGCAGGCCGACCCTCTTCCCAAGGACTGGGGGACAGGAATGGGGGCTGGTGCTGCTGAGGTTCTGAGCCTTGGGACCCATGTGACAAGCTTCAGGGAATAGGACTCGGTGACCACAAATGCTCCTCAGTTCTTCACCGGCCTAGGACACACAGTTCCAAGCCTTATTCTTCAGCCTGCTCAGTTATTCCCTAAGCTCTTCAAAATCCTTTCAGTGCATTTGTTTTCTGCATTAAGTAACTACAAATGATTTCTGCTGCTGCTGTTGCATCCCTGGTTGATATAAAGGGAATAGTTAAGTCTTTAACTGTTTAAGATGGTTTTAAAATACCCTAAACCTATGGAAGATGCCACACAGGTACCACTCCAGGCCAAGCAGGAAACAATAACAGAGCTCTTCTCTCCCCTCAGAGGTTTTCCGACCTCTCCTCAACTACAATGGACAGTACCATTCTGACCTCTGGTTCTTTTACAGTGAAGAATCAAGTTCAAAAGACAGAAGAGTGTGCTGGGCAGCACATACTAAGGTGACTTCTGAAGAAAACAGTTATCTTTGTGATGCTCCACAAATCATGTAACTCTTCAAATAACCTTAGAAAATTATGAGTACACATACACAAAACAGATAAACAGAATTTCTATAAACAGATGTGGCAAAAAGATATTTGTAACTTTGCACCTTGTACTCAAACTTATCTTCCAAGACATTAGTAACATTCTGCCATACAGCATTCTGTTGAATACATTTTTAGACACAAGTCTAAAAGTCATCTTATTTAGTCATCTTACTTTGGAGGAGATAATCCGAAAGGAATGCTATGCATGTTTGCCAGGAAAAAGAGCATGGAAACAGGATGCATATCACATATAACTAGGAACATAAGGCACATATGGAACATAAGGAACATTCTGTAGAATGGGGTTAATGACTCCTTTTCCCCAAGGCTGTGGTAAAGAGTGACTGAAATAATGTAAATAAAAGTCAACATATTGTCTAGCACATTGCGAGAAATTTGTGTTGTTACAAAAATTAAATGAGGATTATTAAAATTTAAATCATTTAATGTTTGAAAATGCCTGAGTATAAACTCAACCACCTCTCAGGTGGTTAATAGACAGTAACAAGCTAAGTTACTTTTTCCTCATTGGTAAAAGTAAATTTGGACAAAGATCACTATAGTGTACTGTAGACGCTCCTCACTAGACTGTGAACTCCAGGAGCATAGGGGCTGTGTCTGCTTCTCATCAGCCTATTTCCCCTACCAAGCATCTATAACAGAATATGCATTATTTTTTGTACATCATTGATTAAATGTCCCTCTGTCTTGAACTTCACAGGGCATAGAATCGAGATACTTCACTATCTACCCTGTAGAAATAGTGTCAAAATTAAGTATCACAGAAAGCACATTTTCTAAAAGTTACATTACTCAGCCAGGTTCCAAAAGCATTTACCCATCAAAACTTTCACTGATTAGCATAAGACAAAGAAATGAGAACATCTTATTTCTGATTGAGTGAAAGAGGCATATATTGGCATCTCAACAAAGGTGGAGATTGAAAACTTGACTCTGAAACATTTGAAGACTTTCCCATTAAGCAACGATACACTCTCAAATCCATAAATACCAAATTGCTACTGACAGCAGGGCAGAACAGCCTAACCAGTTTCATGGAATTACTTTTCAGTAAGTGGATTACAAACACACAGAGAATAGCAAATTGATCAAAGATGCTGACTTCTAGGGCTAAGGAAAAGCAACAGCTCAGACCACAGAGTCAAGACGAAAGTTCAGAATATCTATTGATGATTTGCATTTTGCAAAATTCCAGATTGAATTTTTCTTATTTGGACCCTACAATATTTCTGTGAGCATGAGAATACCAGCTATGATCCTTAGTTTATATTCATCTCATTCAGTCGCTCATTGCATGAGTAAATAAAAAATAAGAATTTGCTATGTTAGGCCACTGACATGTTTTTTTTTTTCACTGTAGCATACCATAGCTTAACCTGACTATTACAGATGGTCTCTGGTTACCCAAGATCTTACAGATGAAATGACTAAATTGGGTCATTTTTCTGAGGTTAATGGGGAAGTACTGAATTATATCATAACAATGTATGGCTAAAACAATAATTAAAAAAAATAAATAAATAAAAAAAAATAAAAATAAAAAAATAAAAAGGGCAGAAATTCTCAGGTATTTTCCTTTGGGAAAAATTATTTTGTAATAAATACTTGAAGGAATGATGATGAAAGTGAGGTTAAGAGAGAAGTCTTCCACAGAACCATTCATCCCTCCAGATCACTGATCCTCCAGACCATGAGTTACATCCAGGCCCCTTAGCTCCAGAGGCTTTCCCATGTCAGTGCAAGGTGCCCTCGTTCATCACAGGATGAGAAGAGGAATAAGGTCATTTTGCATGGACTTTCATCCCTCAGCACAAATGTAACGTTATTCATAGAGCTTACCCAACTGAAAGGGAGGGGAGGTATGTACCACATGTGTAAGTGCACATTTGAGGAGAACCAATGTCTCTTCTTCATCTCCTTACCTGTCCATCCTTACCTGTATCACTCTTCTACATGCACCGAGCTCTCAGCCCTACACATTTTCTTGGGGGAAAAAAACACACTCCTTCCTCCCTCGGGCATTGAGACACCTTTTATCTCTGTGGAGAGTAGTCTTTCCCATTCTACTCCTTTTCCCTCTCCCTCAACCTTTTTACCTAGCTGGTTTTCATTTGCTTGTAATCTCAGCTAAGCATCATCTCCTCAGCATTTCCTCAAACTCCTCCCCTCCCACAAGTACTATTACTGGAATATTCTCTCTGGAAAATTTGCTATACTTTGCAGATTTACGTTTCTCATTGTGAATATCTGATCAAATCTTTCCTATCTGACTAGAATGGAGACTGTAAGAGGTCATGAAATATACTGATTTCTTAATAGCATTATTTTCTTAGCAGATAGAAAAATAATTGGCATATAACATGAATTCAATAAATATTTGTGAAGTGAATAAATAAGGAAGACTTTGATGTGCAGTGGCATTATAACATATGATTAAACGTACAACTAATTAGTAAGAAAGCTGAAACTCATACCTGGGTCTTCTGACTCTAAATCCCATTTTTTTTTTGCCAGTCCCCAGTTGGCTAAATTTGGAAATGTGTCGTTTCTTGGAAGGAGAGCACTGGAGACTTCTCACAGAAAAACTTTACTGTCAAAAAGAAAAAAAAAGAGAGACATATTTTCACCATCTGCTTTCACAGAGCCCACAATTTGGGGGCTTGAGAGATCTTTGGGTATGTGAGTTAATTACAAAGCAACCTCTGTCAACTTAGAAAACAAAAGGAAACCACTGTTAATGGCAGCCAAGAGAGCTTTCAAAGTGTGAAGACAAAACAAGTGTTTGCATTGTGGCTTCTATTGTCCTTCCATGTTTCTTTTCAGACCGTAGGGACAGACAAATAGCATAGCTTTATCATGAGTCACCCTTTCTAAAAACAGAGTTCCGTTTACATGAACAATAGTTATTGGTCCAACGTGATAGTCAGCAAGGTTGAAAACCAGCCTCAATTGAGTAGATAGCTTTTTCTGTTCCTGTGGCTCACCTGAAGGAACATGAAATCTTGCTATTAACTAGTCACTTAAAATATGCTATGTTGTAAAAGCAGACACACAGTCACTGGGAAAAGTATTTCAAAATATTTTAGAAGTACAGGGAGGAAACCAAATTTCATTTGAAATCCTACCTCCAAAATATCATAATCCCAGCTAACATTTGGGTAAACATCCTTTCTGAAAGCTCTCTCTCCATAACCTGTATGTTTACAAAACTGTTTTCAGATGCACAGTCAAATCGTACAGGGCTAGAAGGAAGAGCCTCTGGTTTGAACACTAACTCTGCCCCCTACCAGCTGTGTGACCTTGGACAATCACTTAACTTCTTTACCTTCAACTTACTCCACTTGTATAATTATGCCAGTATTTGCATGGCAGAGGGGTTATAAAGGTACAATAAGTTATGCCTTGTACCAAGGATAGTGCTAGACATGCTTAGCTCTCTAAGGAAAAAACCCACAATTTCCCCAATGGGGGGAAGATTAGATAGATAGATAGATGGATAGATAGAGGTATCTGACACAAGGTTTGATGCAAACAACTAATTAGAAAGTGGGATGTGGAGACCACAGACGCCTTACAATGAGCACTTCAAGGCCCATGCCCTCAGCTACTTTGTGATCAAAACTGGTGAGTGCTGAGGCTCAACTGGCTTTTAGACAATTTGGAGGGTTAAACTCAAGGAAATTATATGAAAAGTGACTCTGCAAAAATAAAGTGTATATAGAAAGACATTATTTATTGAGAAGTGTGAGGCAAGGAATCATGCTGGGTCCTTGACATTCATTACTTCGTTGAATCCTCTCAACGTGAAACAAGGAAGCTGCCATGGCCAGCACATTTTACAGATTAGGTAACTTGAACCTAGCAAATGTAAGTAATCTGCCCAGGGATTTACATGCGATAACAGAGGATCCAAGCCTGCAAACTCCAAATCTGAAGCCCTGAATCACTGGTCAGTACTGCTTTGAGAGGCAATGGAATGTCAGCAATTATTGTTTAAAATCCTGCAAAAATGTGTTCATAAAGTAAGTTACAATTTTAACAGAAAAATATAGTATTTACTTCATAGACAATGAATTTGAGATCTGAAAGGATCCATTGTTTGCTTATTGTCTGATAACATGCACAACAGTAGAATGACAAGACTGGGCATGATCTTCCACTCCTACATTGCCCCAAATAAACTGATTTTTGGAAGGAGCAAGTCACAACTCATCAGTTAAGAATTGTTGCCCAGAAAAACAGTGAAAATTATTTTGCACACCTCAATTGTACAATATACTCTTTCAAAAATCATATGATACTTATGAAAATTTTTAACATGAAGGGCAGATGTTATAATCTCTATTTTACTTATAGAAGAGGTTAGATCACAGATTCAACTAATACTAGAAGAAAATCTAGACTTTTCCTATTTAAAAACCAGCGTCCTCTTTATAATATCTGATTCTCTCTCTCATGGGAAAAAATCTTAAGGTATTTTAAAACTCTTTCACCTACACTGTCATGTCCTCAAGCAAAAAATTTATAAGACACTTTAAAAATATTTTATACCTAAGCTACGGAAACTTTTGGTTTGAGACACTACCACACGTACCTCAAAGAGCTCTGCTTGGGGAGTTTCAACAAGACTCTAAATGAGATTTATGACAAGGCTTCTCTGGCTGTGGTGGAGTCTTCCTAAATGAAGAACTTTTCCAATAACTTGGTGAGATCTACACTTGAGGCACTTAGGGACTATTTTTCTGAGAAATCAAAATGACTGCCTTCATCACAATGAATGATATTTGACTTTAGAAAGAAAATGTAATTAACTGACTCAAAGTACAATCACTCTAAATTAATCAAGAGTAGACAGACATTAATTCAGAAGGGGAAAATCCATCAAGAGCAAACCAAGTTAAACGCTGTAGAATCATTAATATCCATTTCATAAGACTGAATGCCATTAGCTTTAGTCAGCCAACAGCCTGGCAAAATCACTTTTTCTTCCTTCTACCACTGGTCCATGGAAAAACAAAGCTTACCGCGTTTGTTTTTAAACAACTTAATTTGCTTCTCATTAAGGGCCTGTGCGAATGGTTGTAATGGATTAATCTTTAAATGAGAAGAGCTTATTAAAATAAATAAGAGCTTTTATTAGAAATATTTAACTTTGATGAAAATTTTTTGTTTTGATGTGAAGAACTTATTTATGACTCCCCACTACCCCAAATCTGTATGCCCAGTTTGATTTATTCAAAGAAATACTGAGAGTTGCCTGTGACATTCCAGGCGTAAAAGTAGTGGATCCAACTGAGCTGTGTGGAATAACATGTGTGTGTCTGTGTATGTGTACACGCACACACATTCAGGAGTCTCTGACTCTCTGTGACCCCATGAACTTCTCCTTGTAGCCTGCCAGACTCTTGTGTCCATGGGATTTTCCAGGGAAGAATACTGGAATGTGTTGCCATTTCCTTCTCCAGGGGATCTTCCCAACCCAGGGATCGAACCCATGTCTCCTGTCTTCTGCACTGGCTGGCAGGTTCTTTGCCACCTGCACCACTTGGGAAGCCAAATAGCTAAAATGAAAACGTGGGATAGAACACAAATTCTACCATCTCTCAATTCTATGTTATAAGCACATCACTGTTCCTCTCTGAGGCTCAGCTTTTTTATCTGTAAATTGGGTAACTATATAACACACCAAGAAGCTGTAAGGTTTAAATGAAATAACGCATGTAAGTATTTTGTAAACTCTGAAATTATATAGTAAGGGAGTTTCTGAGACAGAGCACCATAGACTGGAATCTTGGTTCCTGCAGCATCTAAGTTGTGTGGTCCTGAGTAAATTGCATACCTCTCTGGGCTGAACTGCATACCACTCTGGTAGTCTATAAAAAGATAACAATAATATCTAATAATCCTGTTGTGTGAGATACTAATAAACAAATATAACTATATTTGACACTCAGAAAAGTTAGTATAATTATTATTATGGTTATTAAATCATTATACTTTCCCAAGTCCAACATAATGAGATTCTTAGACAGCAAGGGGATGATAATAATGGAAAGTATAAAATATAATGCAAGAAGTCCTGGCAGAAACAAAGGCAAAGGCATGGCAGGGTTGAGAGAGTTGAACATTCTCTGCTAACTGATGTGATTAGTTGCAATTCATAAATTTATATATTTAATTATTTTTATGGAGTATTAACTGTTGGGAATGCAGATACAGAGATTTGCTATTGGGAAGCCTCATATCTACTCAGATAGATAGATAAAAAATAGATAACAGAAATTCATATTTGTATACATATGTACAGACAACAACTATATTATATACACATTTGTAGTTTATATAGATAGGTTTGTTTACAACACCATATTAAATAGTAATTTTTAAATTAAACAATAACATATTGCAAGATAGCATATAGTGAAACTGAAACTATGATGGTAAGTATTTAAGTACAGGAATGATGCCAGTGCTAAACTGAACCAAGTGAATTATTTCACCACAGCATGTCCTTAAATATATTATGTGCATATCAATGCATGTTTCATTCCAAAAACTAGATTCTGAGGACTAGAGTTTAGCATTTCGCCTGTTTCCTTTGCTTACCTGAACTAAAGATAAGGGAGATTTCCTTAAAGCAAGCTGTCAGTAAAGGTCAGCAAATTGGATTTCACTCAAGCTTAAAGTCCTTTGATTTTAACGCCTTGGTATATTAAGTGGCTCAAGAGTCTATGTCTCCAGCTACTCTGGTATACACACATGATCTAGGGACAGCGTTATACTGAATGGCTTCCATTTCCCAGACATCCCACTCTGTCATACTACCAGCCCCATGTACAAGCTGTTCTCTCCACCTGGCACATCCTTGCTTCAGTTACCTAGTGAGCCTCTACTCAACCTCTGACCCCTCATGCAAATTCTTCTTCTTTGCAGTGTAGCAGACCTACACTAATCAGATGAATCATCAATTCCTTTGTTCTACTGTACTTAGACATTACAGATAACTATATTGCAATCCTCCAATTACCCATCTATCTTCTCCACTGGACTACAAGTGCTTCAAAATCAGAGACTGTTTTTTCTATCTTCATGTTCCCAGGACTGGCAAATAGTAAGTACTTTACAAATAAATCTGTAGTTGATTCTTTCAAATAACCCTATCTTAAGTCTGTCGCTGAGTTACATGAGATTAGAAGGAAAACATGGGTGTTGAGTAATATCAGCTAGTATCACTGAGTATTTATCATATGACAGGTATGATACTGTTATGAACCCTGATTCATAAATGAAAAATCCTTAGCTTAGAGAAGTAATGAGATAGTCCCCAGGTTATTCTGGTTGCCTGCGTAGGACAGAGCTGGGATTTAAACATTGGTCCATTGACTTTGAACCATTAAATGGTCAAATGAGAACTAATTTAGGGTGACCTACCCAACTGTCACTCTGTTTAGGAAAGGGCACTGACGTGATGATTCAGAACTGTGCAAGCTTTGTGCTATGGAGAAGAAAATAAGGGTGAACAGAACCACCTACACAGCTGCTCTCAACAATACATGTGCTCATTTTATTAATGGAAATAGAAGGGAGTTTGCTCTACTTGGCAAGGTTAAGACAATCTGGTTAGCCTTAAGAAATAAGATTCCACTCTGCCTGTTTCACAGAAAAGAGCTAAAATAGAATATTCAATTGCTAACATAACCGTATAAGGGAGATAATTATTTTTGTTAAATGTCACTAATAACTAACGGGGAAAATTCCAATTTTGTTAAACACGGGAAAATATGTGACTAATAGCTGAGTGACAAAAGCGCTTGATCATCACTTGTTAACTGATGGCTTTTTAAATCATAGATGAAAGGAAACATACATTTGAAAATAACAGACAGAGCCCCATTAGAAAGGACAATGAAGGAACCCTAGAGCCTAGACCAGAATATTTTTTCTGAGTAAACAGGTGCTTCAGGAGAACTGAAGACATCACTGAAATTCCCTTCCTTCTTTATTTGCATCCCCTATATTTCCATGTACAGAGAGTGCTTATTTCATCCTCAGAAGTTCTGCTTGACAATCACCGGCATGGCAAGCATACAGAAGATTATTGATGACTCTGAAATGCTGTAGCTCAAGGCTTCAGCCTGTGGCTATTTAACAACTTTGAAAAACATATCTGTTTTGTTTTGGAATCAAGCTTCCTCTTTTGGAATAACATTGCAGAAGTAGCCAATGAAAAGAACAACAATTGCCAAGGAATTAACATGTCTACAATACCTACTTAAATACATAAATGCCCACATGCATGTGTATGCGTTCATACACACACATACAAAAATTTGCTTGTTCTAGAATTCCTACTTAGTAAACTATCATTGAATGGTATCAGTTGCACTGATTTTTTTAGAATGGTCTTTTTCTCTTGTTATTGAAAAGACTGGCAAGATGCTCACTGATTCCATTTTGTCTTCATAGAAACAGGAAAAGACCACATTTCCCAGCCTCTCGTGTTAGCCTATAGAGCTGGGTTCAGGCCAAGAGAACACGAACAGAAGTGATAACGTGCTACCTGCAAGTCTATCAGAATATCTTGTCCAATTTCTCTCCCACCCCCACCACACGCCCATGTTCCTCTGCCCTGTCTGCCTGGTGATGACATGAGACTCACCCTGAACCTCAACATGATGGAGAAATAGCATGTGAGCAGCTTGGGTTCTGGCATCAGCACTTGGAAAAGAATCCCCGACCTACCTCAGATTTCAACAAGAATGAGAAAATAAACTTCCCCAATAAGCCACTGAAACCTTCAGAATTTAGAGCTTCACCACTGATGGCCTACTCTGACTAACAGAAAGTCTGGCACAAGGTGTGGTGCTGCTTTCAGAAGAGCCTGAACTAAATAGCATTTCCTCATCAGTTGGTCAGCAGTCATTTAAAAAAAATCAATTATCAGAAGTAACAAACATGTCGATCAATGGTATTCACAGTCAAAGCTTTGCTAAAACTGTCGACCCAGATCAGCACTTCTATGTCCCCAGCACCTCTAAAAAAGGAGGACTGAGAATACAATGCAAGTATTTGGTGTCATTTTTTTCTTTAATTTTTAATTGGGGGATAACTGCTTCATAATGTTGTGCTGGTTTCTGCCTTATGACAATACGAATCAGCACGAATAATACTATTTTATATGTGTGTGTGTATATATATATACACCCCCTCCCTTTTAAGCCTCCTTCCCAACCCTCACCCATCCTGCCCCTTTAGGTCATCACAAGGCGCCAGGCTGGGGTCCCTGCCCACTTGGGCAAATATTACAGGAATGAAAAAAACTCCCATGAAAGAATGGGTCAATTTTCAAACCCCGATCAAAGTGACTGAGCAGCACAGGAACTGAGGCTTTCTCAGACTACACATGTGAGGAAGAGGATGTGAAAAGACTCAGAGGTGAAGACCCAGTGGAGCTTCTTAGTGGCTCAGAGAACACTTCAAACAAGGAATTATGTCTTCCTATTAAAACAAAGAAAAAGGAGAGGCATGAGATTTAGAAAGCACAGAAATAAACTAGATATGTGAACTGTGTTTAGAAAAGATCTCTGTTTCATTGCACAAAGCTGAGTAGATTAAAATATATCAGACGTCTTCTATTTAAGAAACTGTATTGCCAGAACAACTATATACCTGATGCCTAAAAAACGATGACTATTCGAAACTTAAACAACCTTTGTTATCTGTCTTTTAGAGCAAGAGCTAGGCTCTTCAAACTTCCACAGACCAATGATTGCTTTACTCTTCACATGCTTTCAGTTTTTGAATGAAAATACTTATTGCCATTATCTTGATTCAGTTTTCTTTTATACTGAAATATATGACAGTGGGGGGCAGATCAGTTTTATTTTCATTTCATAGGTTACCAGTCCCTAGGTCACTAATTACATCCAGGCTTTATGAAGAGGACTGAGCAGCACTGTTCAGGGCCTGGTTAGGATTTAGAGCTGTCATCCTTGTGAAGAGGTAACTTTTTACGTATATGGAAGGAAGAGAAATGGTTTGGATAGAACTAGAAGGATGTATAGGGGACTATGGTTAAGACTGGCTAGATACGCAACGTATCATTTCTTCTTCTTGGACACAAGGAAGGCTATTTCCCTGCAGTTGAGAGCATATGACTGATTTCTAGCACATGCAATGTGTTCATAAATGATTCATAACATTCTGGACATGATCATAACACATACTGATTGATACTCAAGGTTATCTCTAAGTCACCCTTACATTTCATGTCTATTACTGATGGATAAATAAAGTCAGAGTGAACTGAGACCCACAGGATGCAAATAGCTTGCTTGTGTTTCTGCATTACTATTGGGAGAGAAACATTTTACCTACATCAGACTGATCCTAACAATAAAAACACTTTTGTTGTATTATGTCCCTAAGGTTTTTGTAGTGTGTTACTGCAGGATGCCTTAAGCCTAGCCAACTTGTAAACTTTCATTATGTGGGGGGAAAAAAATCACTAATCACCTATACTCCAGTATAAAATAAAAAGTTAAAAAATACTCAAGTCATATACATTATGCTGTCATTATCTCATTGGACTAAATTTCTTAATATTCTATTTATTAAATCAGTAAAATTTTGACAGTTGTTTATCACAGCATATGTTTAGGAGATGGAAATATTTTTAACTGACCACTATATTGGTCCAGGCACTGTACTAGACACTTTCAGATCCTTTCAAGTTTCATTATTTCTACTTTAAAGATGAGAAGTCTGAGAAACAGAAATGCTATAGGACTTTTTACTTGAGTGGGTACTTCTACCTTATACCCATTCTTCCTTTTTAAAATCTTAAGACTTCATTTAGGGCTATGTCCCACTGTCTAAGTAGGGTTTTACATTTAGACCTCAATCTAGGCTCATCCCCATCTATATCAGTGCAATTATGATGTAATCCAGTCCGATCACATTTGGTTTTTAATTTTAGAAACTTTTGAGATTGGGGCAAGTAAGACACTCTCTATTCTACATCTTAACTAGGGATGGGTTATTGCTTAAACATGCCAAAAAAGGTTTTTCAAACATAAAGAGTATTTACACATAAGAGGAAGAATGAGAGATGGAATGTGTACTTATCATGTCATTTGAACTTTTATATTTTGGGGCCTAAAATATGTAACCATATCCAAATACTCTTGTTTGAAACTCTCCATTCCACTTTCTGAAGCATGATGTTGGTTTACTCTTAATTTTCAATCTTATGCATCCTAAAATTTAACTAATTTCAGCTAGCTGAACTAAGTATTAAACTTCAGAGCACCATTTTTCTTCTTCTTTCTTGAAGCTGTCTTCTCTTCAACTTGATGAAATTATCAGTCAGTCAGTTCAGTGGCTCAGTTATGTCTGACTCTTTGCAATCCCATGGACTGCAGTACACTGGATTTCCCTGTCCATCACCAACTCCTGGAGCTTGCTCATACTCATGTCCATTGAATCGGTGATGCTATCTAACCATCTTTTCCTCTGTCATCCCCTTCTCCTCCTGCCTTTAATCTTTCCCAGCATCAGAGTCTTTTCCAGTGAGTCAGTTCTTCACATCAGGTGGCCAACGTACTGGAGTTTCAGTGTCAGCATCAGTTCTTCCAATGAATATTCAGGACTGATTTTCTTTAGGATGAACTGGTTGGATATCCCTGCAGTCCAAGGGACTCTCAAGGGTCTTCTGCAACACCACAGTTCAAAAGCATCAGTTCTTTGGAACTCAGGTGTCTCACATCCATACATGACTACTGCAAAAATCATAGCTTTGACCAGACAGGCTATTGTTGCAAAATATTGTCTCTGCTTTTTAATATGCTGTCTAGGTTGGTCATAGCTTTTCTTTCAAAAAGCAAGGACTTCTTTTAATTTCATGGCTACAGCTACCATCTGCAGTGATTCTGGAGACCAAAAAAATAAAGTTTCTCACTGTTTCCCATCCATTTTCCATGAAGTGATGGGACTGGATGCCATGATCTTAGTTTTCTGAATGTTGAGCTTTAAGCCAACTTTTTAACTCTCCTCTTTCATTTTCATCAAGAGGCTCTTTAGTTCTTGTTCACTCTCTGCCATAAGGGTGGTGTCATCTGCATACATGAGATTACTGATATTTTTCCCAGCAATCTTGATTCCAACTCGTACTTCATCCAGCCTGGCATTTCACATTATGTACTCTGCATAGAAGTTAAATAAGCAGGGTGACAATATATAGCCTTGACTTCTTCCTTTCCCAATTTGGAATCAGTCTGTTGGTCCCTCTCTGGTTCTAACTGTTGCTTTCTTAAATATGGTTTGCATTAAATGAAACTATTTGTTTACATACAGACATTTGTAGAGTAGCAATTATACACTGGGCATTATACTTTGAAGGAAATACAAAATAAGCAGAATCCTGAGCTTTCAGACTTGATAAGACATAAATAATAACCATGAAGCTTGAGAGAACTGCAGAAAGCAAAGATAACCATGTGCTAAATTATGAATTTCATACTGATCAAACTCAGAGAACATTAAAAACCTTAGGACTAATTGGTTCAAAACACTTCTTTCTTTGCAATATTTCATGATTTCTGCTCGGTATATTCTTCCATAAAAATTTCAAAACTCCCTTCTTAATTCTCTCTTATTTTAATCACATGCTGTCATTATTATCTCCCATCCCTATGACAAAAAAGGAAAGTAAAGTATAAGAGACACTTGATTACATGAGGAAATATGATGTGTTGGTAAATGTTTAATAACTAGCTCTCTCATTTTCAGCACATGTCCATTTCCAAGGCATAAAAGCTACCACCAGGAATGATTTCAATCTACCAACATGGAATCACTAAATTCAGAGTTAGAGGGAAAAAAATGCAAACAGGGTCTTGAACAGCTACTAGAAGCCAACTCTAGAATACTACTGAATATAGTGGTAAATTTTTCTAAACTGTTTTAATGTAACTATATCAACTCATTTTCTCAACTCATATTCTTTTTAAAAAGTTCTGTGTCTGCATATGTGTGCCTGTGTGTATGTATACATGTAGGTAAACAGAAAAATGAAGGGAAAATACAAGTCAAAATACTATTACTGGTTATTGCTAAATATGAGATTATGGATAATTTGCATTTTCTCTGAGGTTTTTGCTTCTATTTCTCATTCTGCTATCATTCTATATTACTCAATAGAAAATATGTTTCTTTAATAAAAGAGAAACAGTTTTAAGCCTGAATTTTCTATTTCCCCATTGAAAATGTTCATTTGAGAAAAAATCTATAGCATCATCTGTGTACAAAGATGACAAAGTTACTTATGATACATGTGATATTGAGCATGTTGCCTGACCATTTAAATTTTTTTTTTTTAAGATTTGTTTATTTTTGGCTGTGCTCGCTTTTCTAGTTGCAGCAAGGGGGCTTCTTTTCTTTGAGGTGCGTGGGCTTCTCACTGCAGTGACTTCTCCTGTTGCAGAGCACAGGCTCTCGGTGACAGGGCTTCAGTAGCTCCAGCATGCGGGCTCAGTAGCTGCTGCCCCCCAGCTCTAGAGTGCAGGCTCAGTAGTTGTGGCCCATCGGCTTGGGTCACTCTGGGGCATGTGGGATCTTCCTAAACCAGGGATTGAACTTGTGTCCCCTGCATCAGCAGGCGGGTTCTCAACCACTGTACCACCAGGGAAGACCAAACTAATATATTTTAAAATGTAATTCATTTGTAGTCACCTGGATTTATGCTAAAGATGAAGATTTTCATATGGGTATAATAAAAGCAACATCATACTGAGTTTGAGTCTGGTAATTACAAAAAAGCTGTTGGAAAATGAATAATGTGATCCACATAAAATTTTTGCTTCCACAGAATCAAAAGACTCTAAGGAAAGATTCACAGCAAAGATATATAAAATTTCACAAAACTATCTCCACCACAGCATCATCATCTTATCATAGCACTCAGATTCAAGGAAATTAATTGCTTGGTGGCACTTACATTTTAAAAAGACTCTCACATTAGGCTAGTAACAAGATAAAACAAATGGGCTCATAACTAATCTTAATTAACATAATGTTATATATGAGGTTTTGCTTGTAGAGTAAATACAGTAAGTTACTCTGCACATATTTACTTAGGAATTTCCTTCAGAATCGATTGCCAATGAAACTCGTTAGCTAGTAGCAAGAGCATATAGGTAGATCATCGTATTCAGTGGATATTAATAGGAAAACAAATTGCCCAAAATGAAAACTAAACCACAAGAGAAAAAGACATTAGACAATCCTTCTAAATTAAAATATGGAAAGATAATAAGGGGTGAAAAGTACTATTTATGACAACTTCATATCAAAGGATAAATTGCTTTAGCTCTGAAGATGAATTTTAAGGTTGAATTAAATAGCTGCTCTCATTACTTGTGACTGGCAGTTCAAACAAGGGGTAAATTTCTGCAAGAGGCATGTTTTCTATCTGGCATTTGAGATGCTCAGTGATAAATACCTAGTGAGGGCCATAATTAAATATTAGACTTCTAAATAATAAAGACTTCTGACAAAATAGTCATGAAATTCTATATAACATGAATCCTCTGATACTTATTTCATAATACCTTGTCAAGTGATTTTTGACTCATTTCAAGTACTTTGCATTCATTCAAAATTAATCTGGAAAAGTAGGACAGATGCTTTATTTCCTATTTAAAAGATGTGGGTTCAGAATGGGAGAGATATTTATAATTATATTCAGAATATATTAAATATTTATCTTAAATATCAATAAGAATAATGCAGAAAACACAATGGGTATATGTCAGAGACAGAGTATTCACAAAAAGCACATTCAAAGGGGTAATGTAATAAACAGATGGAAAGAGATTTATCTTCATTATTTATCAGGAAAATTCCAATTAAATAAAATTAAATAAGAAAGTGTTGAGTTGCTGGGTCACGTTTGATTCTTTTGCAACCCCATGGACCAAAGCCTGCGAGGCTCTTCTGTCCCTGGAATACGCCACTTCCTTCAGGGGATCTGCCTGACCCAGAGACTGAACCAGGGTCTACTGCACGGCAGGCAGATTTTTTCCTGTCTGAGCCATCGGGCAAAGACTAACAGAGTTTTACCCAGAGAACACACTAGTCACAGCAAACACCCTCTTCCAACAACACAAGAGCTACACATGGACATCACCAGGTGGTCAATACTGAAATCATACTGATTATATTCTTTGCAGCTGAAGATAGAGAAGCTCTATACAGTCATCAAAAATAAGACCTGTAGCTAATGGCTCAGACTATCGGCTCCTTAATTGCAAGATTCAGGCTTACACTGAAGAAAGTAGGGAAAACCACTAGCTCATAATCACAGTTCACTTCAGTCACTCAGTCATGTCCAACTCTTTGTGACCCCATGAACTGCAGCACACCAGGCATCCCTGTCCATCACCAACACCCGGAGTCCACCCAAACCCATGGCCATCGAATCAATGATGCCATGAATATGCTATCTAGGTTGGTCATAACTTCTCTTCCAAGGAGTAAGTGTCTGCTGCAATCACCATCTACATTGATCTTGGACCCCCCAAAAATAAAGTCTGAAACTTTTCCCACAGTTTCCCCATCTATTTCCCATGAAGTGATGGGACCAGATGCCATGATCTTAGTTTTCTGAATGTTGAGCTTTAAGCCAACGTTTTCACTCTCCTCTTTCACTTTCATCAAAAGGCTTTTTAGTTTCTCTTCACTTTCTGCCATAAGGGTGGTATCGTCTGCATATCTGAGGTTATTGATATTTCCCCCGGCAATGTGGATTCCAGCTTGTGCTTCTTCCAGCCCAGCGTTTCTCATGATGTACTCTGCATATAAGTTAAATAAGCAGGGTGACAATATACAGCCTTGACGTACTCCTTTTCCTATCTGGAACCAGCCTATTGTTCCATGTCCAGTTCTAACTGTTGCTTCCTGACCTGCATATAGGTTTCTCAAAAGACAGGTCAGATCATCTGGTATTCCCATCTCTTTAAGAATTTTCCACATTTATGATCTAAATCGCATCCCCTATGATTATACAGTAGAAGTGACATTTCTAAGGATTAGATTTGGTAGACAGACTGCCTGAAGAACTATGGGCAGAGGTCTGTAACATTATACAAAACCATCCCTGAGAAAAAGAAACACACCAAGGCAAAACGGTTGTCTGAAGAAGCCTTACAAATAGCTGAGAAAAGAAGAGAAGTGAAAGGCAAGGGAGAAAAGCAAAGATATTCCCAACTGAACGCAGAGTTCCAGAGAACAGCAAGGAGAGACAAGAAGGTCGTCTTAAGTGAACAATGCAAAGAAAGAGAGGAAAACAACAGAATAAAAAAGACTAGGGATCTCTTCAAGAAAACTGGAAATATCAAGGGAGCATTTTATACAAGGATGGGCTGATAAAGGACAGAAACAGTAAGGACCTAACATAAGCAGAAGGTACTAAGGGTGGCAAGAATATACCGAATAATTATACAAAAAGTTCTTAATGATCCAGAGAACCAGGATGGTGTGATCACTCATGTAGAGCCAGACATCTTGGCAAGTGAAGTCAAGCAGGTCTTAAATAGCACTACTATGAACAAAGCTAGTGGAAGTGATGGGATTCCAGCTGAGCTATATCTAATCCTAAAAGATGAAGCTGTTAAAGTGTTGCACTCAATATGCCAGCAAATTTGGATATATTAGCAGTGACCACAGAACAAGAAAAGGTCAGTTTTCGTTACAATCTCAAAGAAGGGCAATGCCAAAGAATGTTCAAACTACTACACAACTGCAGTCATTTCACATGCTAGCAAGGTAATGCTCAAAATCATTCATGCTAGGGTCCAAGAGTATGTAACCCAAGAACTTTCAGATGTACAATTAGGATTTAGAAAGAGGCAGAGGAAGCAGAGATCAAATTACCAACATTTGTTGGATCATAGAGAAAGCATAGGAATTACAGAAAAACACCCACTTCTGCTTCCTTGACCATGCTAAAGACTTTGATTGTGCTTTTGAACTGTGGTGCTGGAGAAGACTGTTGAGAATCACTTTAACTGCAAGGAGATCAAATCAGTCAATTATAAAGGAAATTAACCTTGAACATTCATTGGAAGGACTGATGTTGAAGCTCCAAAATTTTGGACACTTGACACGAAAAGCCAACTCACTGGAAAAGACTCTGATGCTGGGAAAGATTGAGGACATGAGGAGAAGGGGTTGGCAGAGGATGAGATCATTGGATAACATCACCAACTCAATGGACATGAATTTGAGCAAACTTTAGGAGATGATGAAGGACAGGGAATCCTGGCGTGCTACAGTCCACGGGATTACAAAGAGTCGGACATGACTGAAAGACTGGACAACAACAAATGAGAAAATCATCATGAGATAGGATGTGCACACTAAAATATCTAAATAGGAAATAAAATGATGAAAAATGCCAACTATTAGTGGAGATATGGAACAGCAGAGCTCTTACCCACTCCAGGTGGGAGTACGCATGGTAAAAACACTAAAGCAAATATGTGGCATACTGTGACCTAACAATCACACTCTTTTAATTCATAACAGCAGAAATGCTTTCCAAAAGACATATATGAGATGGCTCAAAGATAACTCTTCATAATTTTCCCAAACTAGAAACTATTCCCAATAGCCATTAATATCAGAATGGATAAATTATAGCATCTTTACAACAGTGAGAATAAATCTCATTACATGCACAATTATGGATGCATCTCACAAGGATAAGGTGGAGTGAAAGACACCAAAAAATAAAGAATGCATATTATATGCATATTGTATGCTTTTACTTATACAAAAACTGAACTTCTGCTGTTAAAAGTCAGGAGAGTAATTATCCTTGGGATGGTTTGTGATCAGAGGGGAGTATAAAATCGGGTTGGAGGGAGCTTCTAATGGGCTTATAATGATCTAAGTGTTGTTTATATGGATCTGTTCATGTTCTAAAAAGACTTGTGCATTTTTTCATGTTTATATTTAACTTCAATAATACATTTTTTAAGTAGAACAAAAATTTTAAGATATAAAAGAAATTTGCCTTGATGACAGAGCAAGCTAGGAACAGAGTCAAAATACAACCAAATTCTGACTTCCTAACTCTTAGAGCTTTATTTTAGATACCTGAACAGACAGCAAAGAATTTCTTTTTCTTCAAAAGTAACTAATTTTTTTCTAGGTACAGTCTTTGTCAGTATAAGCAGTATGATGCAGTGGAAAAACGTCTTCCAAACTGTAACAACCTGGATTCAAAATCTGTTTCTACTCTTATTATTTGTCTTAAATTCTCATGGTTTTTGTTTACATAGCAATAAGTAATATAGGAATATGTATCTCACAAGACTGTCATTGGAATTACAAGCTCTGACACAAAAATGCCATAAATATTGATTTATTTACAATCAATAAATATAATTATCACTCTTTATGTTGTTAAAATTAGATTCAATAACGGAAATTCTGAGTTAGTCAACCTTAAAAATAGATAGCTTAATTAAGTAAGAGCTCTACCATAAGCCCATGAGAGCCCAAACCCTCTGTATTCCCAGGAGGCAGTACAGTTCCTGGAAAATAGTAGATACTACGTAAATGTCTGCTTAACTGCCAATGCCCCTTTGCCATGCCTTTGCCATGCTCCCCAGCTTATAAGTGTTATACTAAAATACAATGGCTCAAAATTACTGAAATATAGCATGATCTCGCAGCAAGCTATTCTCTTTATGGGAAACCAATCTATATAGGAATGGAAACAGTTGCTCTTCAGTGTGGGCAGTGTATTTTATATCAACATATTTTTAAAGAGTTTTATGGATAAGAGTAAAACATTTATTCTGCTTGATAATCTCATCCAATTAGTCTTCAGGCCTGAATTTGAAAATAACTTTTGTACTAATAATGACAAAAAACCATCAACTCTAATGGGAAACCTTTTAGAAGAACATGTAAAAAGATGTACTTACAGCAGTTACATTTAGAATTAAAGGACTCCTAGTCCAAAAAGTGTTGGGCATGTCTATTAAACAAATTTCAAACGTAGTAAAGTCTACAAAATGTTATTATTATTTCTTATGTATCTCCAACAGAGATCTACTGTATGGTACCTTAACCAAATGTATTTGATCTGTGAACTATCCCCATCCCTCTACATCTTAATGTGCTGCACACACATACACATGAATTATTACTATTCTGAAGAAGGTAGTTTGAAAAGAAATGATTTAGAAATACTGTAAATGTATTCTATTATAATGAATATTGGACAATATTCTAATGAGATGATGCTGGTCTAGTCTTAAAAAGAATTAGGTGATTCAAATAGTCAAACCTGAAATTATTTCCCACTTTGAAACAGGAAGGACTACAGAATCTCATTTAATCACATTGGTTGGAAAATGTAGTATGTGTTCAACAGAAATTTCTTTTTATTTATTCTCCGAAACTTTTCCAAGGCATAGTTATTACTGCTAGGATAAAGAGAATTTTCTCTGAAATTCTGCTTCCGTGTACACTCTTGTGCTAGCTGAGGTCCCAATTATATAATTTCAGAAAATCCAGAACTTGGACCTACCACAGACCTTCAACATCACTACCTATACCAGTGGCCACAATGTCAATTTTTGAAGGAAACTTTGCAAAAACAACAGTTACCTCTGATCGATTCTTCTAAGCAGAATAAAAGTTGAAGAAAAGAAAAACAAATATTTTATTTCACTCTATAGATGTTTGAAGACAATGACAGGTGTTTCAAACTAATCTTTTAATTAGTAATTTAAGAGCCAGTGGTGGCTCTAACAGCTGGGTAATTAAAGTACTTATTGACTAAATTGATTAATTAGAATGTAAAATTCAAGTAGCTTCTGTTTGCAAGCAAAATAAGTCTCCCATGTATTTAGGGTAGATCAATTTTTTTTCTTTTCTTATCAAATCTGCAGAGTCACAATGGAGAAAATGTCACAAATTCTAAGAAAATACTACCCTAATGTCTTAATTTGAACCATCTCTCTGGCACTGGGATGGAACAATTTCTATCCCTACATATTATGAGACATTCACTTGCCATGATTCTAGAATGTAGGTGACTAAAAAGGATCTGTGGACAGGGACTTTCCTGGGAGTTCAGTGGTTAGGACTCACATTTCTACTACTAGAGGCATGGGTTTTGATCCCTAGTCAGGGAACTAAAAACCCACAAGCCACACAGTGTAGCCAAATAAATAATTAAAATAACACATGTTTGGGGAAAAAATAAATAAATAAAAGGATATGGGAAGAAGGCCTTGGATCTTCTAAGACATGGAAAACAAAACAAAGAATCCTCCCATAAAGATACCAATGTCTAAAATCCAAAGAGATTCACTGAGATAGAATCTTTTCATAACACTGTACTCACCAACTCCATCACCACTACCAACCACAACTAACGGTATTAACAACAAATTAGCAAAATCTCCTAAAAAGCTGCCCTAGTGTTCATTTAATATGGTGGCTGTCAAAGTTGAGCATATGCCAAAATCATCTGGAGAATATATTACAACACAAGTTTTTAGCCCTACCCTGAGACTTTCTGGTCTACTGCATGTGGGATGGCTCACAAGATATTTCCTTTCTAACAAGTTCCCAGGTGATGCTGTTGTGTCTGGTCTGGAAGCACATACTTTGAAAGAATCATTTGAAATATTTTAATATGATTTCACTCAGTGAAATTTAATGCAGATCTAATTATGATGTAAATATAGTTGAGTTTATTTTTCAAAATTCAAAATAGGATAGTATGGCACGCGTGACTACAATGTATATGTAGAAACTACGCTTGGGTCGGTATCCCTCTAGACCAGTTCAGTTAAGTTTAAGTACCTAAGAGCAACCTATTTCCTACTTTACTCCTCACTATATCTACTATTCCATCCTTTCCAGATAGTTTATATCTTCTTCCTTTGTCTGAAATATACTTCTTCAACATTCATGATTAATTTCTATTGTAACTATAATTACAACAGGAATTGAGAGTTCACTTTTAATTTTGCCTTCTTCAGGACGTCAGTCTTAAAATATTTATTTGCCCCTGTAAAATATGTTGGGTGCTCTCCTTTCTTCATTCAGAGCATGCTGCATTCATTTCTACCACAGCACTTGTCAGAGAATATTATAACTTTCTAGGTATCTGTCCCGTGCATGAGACTGTGAGCTTCTGAAGAGCAAGAATCTGATTTTATTGGTGTCTGTATTTCCAGTCACTAGAATATGCCCTTGACAAAGTTCCTGAATTAAAACAAAGTTTTTATTATTTTAAAGCTAAGTCTGGAGATTTCTGTCTTATTTTGAGACTTCAGTGAAATAGCTTTAAGCTATGAATTTGCTTGTTCATTCAAATTTTAACTGTCTGATCTCTATGTGCAAAACACGATGGTTATATTGATGAAAAAGCCCATGAGATTTGTATGGTGGAGATGAAAATTAAGAAAATTACCAAATAGGATGACAGAAGTTTTGATAGGGGTAGTAGCCTCCCACAGAATTATATATGAGGACAAATTAACCCAAGCTTGAGTTAAGAAAGGATTCCTGGGAAAAGTAATTTTCTAAACTGGGGATTATTGTGATAATCTGCTTCCCTTTGGTGTTGCATATATCATTTTTATATGCTCACATTGAGCATAATCAATTATCTATAGTTCCACTGTGTGGGCTTCCAGAAAGTTGTACTTAACGTACAATGAAAATCAGAAAGCATAAGTTAATTATGTGATATTAGATACTTTAATTTTTTACATAAGTAATTCTGGTCTCTTGTATTAGGAATTTTAAAATATTTTTCCCTTTGCCTACCCTAGATTTTTTTTCATTTATTTGGCATGCAAATAGGCAGATTTGAGACATTGATTGCTTTCGTTATAACACAGTTATTTCTCCAAGCACGTTTAACTGTCAAACCATGCTATTTTGAACTCTGAAGAATACGATTACTCAGAACAACTATATTTGCATTATAATGGGGTTCACATTAATAATAAGGTGATTCATTACTCCTTTACGCTCACCTTTACCTTTGAATTGTCACTTTAAAGCTTAGATATCACCATGTGGTCTTCTGTGTCAAGAGTATTGGCATTTAAGATCTTTATCACACATCTAAAACAAGGCAGGGGCTAGAGGTACAGAAAGGGGTGAAGATCATAAATGCAAAGAATAAAATGGAAAGCTGCAATCCACATTACGTGAATAATTCACAAATTCCAAATTGGTTTTTGAAAGTTCTCCCATCACCATTCATTTTCCTTACTTGGGATCTTTTTCTCTTCAGTTCATTTTATATCCAGTATATCTAACAGGAACAAAGCAAGAACATATTAAAGAAGATATTTTATTTCCTCAGGCAAGAAGAAATACACATATATTATTAAAGCAAGAGATATATGACAAGTGTAAAAGGTTAAATCTACCTCCTTTGTAATGCCTCTAGGTAATTTTCTATTTCTCTCTGGTCTGATTTAAGAAACGGCGTTCTTTTGGTTTCTATCCCTGGCTACACATTAGAATCACATGATGTGGTAGGTGGATATCTATGTACTAGCATCTATGTACTAATGTACTATGTATCCCTTGAAGATATCTAAGTACTGTGAATACGACTGTTTACAGTGTAAATGGATATTAAGGTGGAAGATGGGAATAAGACTGCTAATTAGCTAACCTTAGAATGAAGAGATTACGCTGGAATATCTGGATAGACCCAATGTAATCACAAGATCCTATAGAAGTCCAAAAGTGATTCTAAAAAGAGAAAACTAGAGAGATGGCACCATAAGGAAGAGTTGGCCTAATTTACTAGCTTTTAGTGGGCCACCAGCCACTGAAAGCAAGCAGCCTCTAGAAGCTAAAAATGGCAAGAAAACAGATTTGCTCTGGAGACTCCAGAAAGGAATGCATCCTTCCAACACCTTGATCTCAGCCTGGTCAGGTCCCTGTCAAATTTATGACCTACAGAGCTGTAAAATAATATATTTGTAAATTTGTGTTTCTTAAACCACTATGCCTGTGGTAATTTGTCACAGCAATAACAGAAACTTAATAAATCTGGGGACCTATTAAAAATCCTAATGTCCAGACCACACCACATATCAATTAAATTCTCTGGGGAATGTGGATGGAGGAAATGATGAAATCCAGGCATCAATAATATTCTAAAGCTCCCAAAAGGCTTCCAATATGCAGTCATATTTCACAACTGCTGCTTTAAGTATTCTCTGTGGTTTCCACGGAGTCCTAAAATGCCCCAGAATGAACCCTTAATTGTCTGTAAGGCTCGGCCCATACGATGCAATGACTCACTAGGTGTGCTTCCAAGAGGATCAAATAGCATCTTGAAGCTCATTAGAAATATATAATCTGGGCCACAAACAACCCAGTGAGTCAAAATCCTAATCTTAATACCGAATGTAGATGATACAGATGCAGATTAAATTTTAAGAAACAGCAGGCATTGGCAGTTGCCTTCCTAATCTGAAATGGTTCTACTACTTGTAATGATTTTAAGTTACTACCTAGATAAAACATTTTACAGGAGGCCCTCAAGGCTATAAGTTCCTTGAAGAAACACTGTTTTACTCCCTTCTTTCTTCTCTCCTCTTTTTCCCTCCTTACTCTTCTATTTTAATTATTTATTTTAATTGGAGGCTAATTACTTTACAATACTGTGGTGACTTGCACTATACATTGCCATGAATCAGACACAGGTATACATGTGTTCTCCTGTCCCGAAACCCCTCCTACTTCCCTCCCCATCCCATCCCTCTGGGTTGTCCCAGTGCACCGGCTTTGAGTGCCCTGTTTCATCCATCGAACTTGGACTGGTCATCTGTTTTACATATGGTAATTACACGTTTCATTGCTATTCTCTCAAATCATCCAACCCTTATCTTCTCTCACAGAGTCCAAAATTCTGTTCTTTATATCTGTGTCTCTTTTGCTGTCTCACATATAGGGTCGTCGCTACCATCTTTCTAAATTTCATATATATGCATTAATATACTGTATTGTTTTTTTTTTCTTTCTGATGTACTTCACTCTGTATAATAGGTTCCAGTTTCATCCACCTCATTAGAACTGATTCAAATGTGTTCTTTGTAATAGCTGAGCATAATTCCATTGTGTATATGTACCACAACCTTCTTATTCATTCATCTGCTGATGGACGTGTAGGTGGCTTCCATGCCCAGGCCATTGTAAACAGTGCCGCAGTGAACATTGGGGTACATGGGCCTCTTTCAGTTCTGGTTTCCTCGGTGTGCGGTTCTATGTCCAGTTTTTTAAGGAATCTCCACACTGTTCTCCACAGTGGCTGTACTAGTTTGCATTCCCACCAAGAGTGTAAGAGGGTCCCTTTGCTCCACACTCTCTCCAGCGTTTGTTTGACTTTCTGACAGCAGCCGTTCTACTGGTGTGAGGTGGTACCTCAGTGTGGTTTTGATTTGCATTCCTCTGATGAGTGTGTTTGTTAGCCATCTGTATGTCTTCTTTGGAGAAATGTCTGTTTAGTTATTTGGCCCAGTTTTGGATTGGGTCATTTACTTTTCTTGTACTGAGCTGCATGAGCTGTTTGTATATTTTTGAGATTAATTCTTTCTCAGTTGCTTCATTTGCTATTATTTTATCCCATTCTGAAGGCTGTCTTTTCACCAAGCTTATAGTTTTGTCCATTGTGCGAAAGCTTTTTTAGTTTAATTAGGTTTCATTTGTTTATTTTTGCTTTTATTTACATTACTCTGGGAGGTGGGTCATAGAGGATCTTGTGCTGATTTACGTCGGAGAGTATTCTGCCTATGTTTTCCTCTAGAAGTTTTATAGTTTCTGGTCTTAGCTTGATAGGGATTGCCTTGAATCTACACATTACTTTGGGTAGTATACTCATTTTCACTATACTGATTCTTCCAATGCATGAACATGGTATATTTCTCCATCTATTTGTATCAACTTTAATTTCTTTCATCAGTGTTTTAGAGTTTTCTATATAAAGGTCTTTTGTTTCTTTATGTAGATTTATTCCTAAGTATTTTATTCTTTTCATCACAATGGTGAATGGGATTGTTTCCTTAATTTCTCTTTCTGTTTTCTCATTGTTAGTGTATAGGAATGCAAGGAACTTCTGTGTGTTAATTTTATATCCTGCAACTTTACTGTATTCATTGATTAGCTCTAGTAATTTTCTGGCAGTGTTTTCAGGGTTTTCTATGTAGAGGATCATGTTATCTACAAACAGTAAGTTTTACTTCTTCTTTTCCAATCTGGATTCCTTTTATTTCTATTCCTTCTCTGATCGCTGTGGCTAAAATTTCCAAAACTATATTGAATAATAGTGGTGATAGTGGGCACCCTTGTCTTGTTCCTGACTTCAGGGGAAATGCTTTCAATTTTTTGCCATTGAGGATAATATTTGCTGTGGGTTTATAATATATGGTTTTTATTATGTTGAGGTATGTTCCTTCTATGCCTGTTTTCTGGAGAGTTTTTATCATAAATGGGTGTTGAATCTTCTCAAAGGCTTTCTCTGCACCTATTGAGATAATCATATGATTTTTATCTTTCAGTTTTTTTTTTATGTGGTGTATCACCTTGATTGATTTGTGAATATTGAAGAATCCTTGCATCCCTGGGATAAAGCCCACTTTGTCATGATATATGATCTTTCTAATGTGTTGTTGGCTTCTGTTTGCTAGAATTTTGTTGAGGATTTTTGTATCTATGTTCATCAGTGATATTGACCTGTAATTTTTTTTTTTTTTTTTTTTTTTGCCATCTTTGTCCGCTTTTTGTATTAGGGTGATGGTATTCTCATAGAATGAGTCTGGGAGTTTACCTTTCTCTGAAATTTTCTGGAAGAGTTTGAGTAGGATAGATGTTAGCTCTTCTCTTAATTTTTGGTAGAATTCCCCTGTGAAACCATGTGGTTCTGGGCTTTTGTTTGTTGGAAGATTTTTTATTACAGTTTCGATCTCCATGCTTGTGATAGGTCTGTTAAGATTTTCTGTTTCTTCCTGGTTTTGGAAGGTTATACTTTTCTAAAAATTCATCTATTTCTTCCAAGTTGCCCATTTTAGTGATGTGTAGTTAATGATAGTAGTCTCTTACGATTCTTTGTATTTCTGTGCTGTCTGTTGTAATATCTCCATTTTCATTTCTAATTTTGTTGATTTGATTCTTCTCACTTTTTTCCTTGATGAGTCTGGTTAATGGTTTGTCTATTTTATTTATCTTCTCAAAGAATCAGGTTTATAGTTTTGTTGATTTTTGCTATAATCTTCTTTGTTTCTTTTGAAGTTATCTCTGATCTGATTTTTATAAATTCTTTCCTACTACTAACTTTGGGGTTCTTTATTTTTTATTTTCCTTGTGGCTTTAGGTGTAAAGTTAGGTCATCTATTTGATTTTTCTCTTGTTTCTTGAGGTAAGCTTCTATTGCTATGAACCTTCCTCTTAGCACTGCTTTTACTGAATCTCATAGGTTTGGGGTTGCCATATTTTCATTTGCTTCCATGCATATTTTGACTTCCTTTTGGTTTCTTCTATGATTTTTTGGTTATCCAGAAGTGTGTTGGATTTTTAATAGCTTTTCCCTGTAGTTGACATCTAATCTTATTGCATTGTGATCAGAAAAGATGCTTGAAATGATTTTAATTTTTTTGAGTTTACCAAGGCTAGATTTATGGCCCTGGATGTACTCTATCCTGGAGAATGTTCCATGTGCACTTGAGAAAAAGGTGAAATTCATTGTTTTGGAGTGAAATGTCCTATAGATATCAGTTAGGTCTAACTGGTCCATAGTATCATTTAAAGTTTATGTTTCCTTGTTAATTTTCTGTTTGGTTGATCTGTCCATAGGTGTGAATGGGGTATTAAAGTCTGCCATTATTATTGTGTTACTGTTAATTTCCCCTTTCATACTTGTTAGCCTTTGCCTTAGGTATTGAGGTGCTCCTATGTTGGATGCATATATATTTATAACTGTTATATCTTCTTCTTGGATTGATCCTTTGATCATTATGTAGTGTCCTTCTTTGTCTCTTTTCATGGTCTTTATTTCAAAGTTTACTTTATGTGATATGAGTACTGCTACTCCTGTGCTCTTTTGGTCTCCATTTGCATGACATATCTTTTTCCAGCCCTTTTCTTTCAATCCATATGTGTCCCTTGGTTCGAGAGGGGTTTCTTGTGGACAGCATACATAGGGGTTTTGTTTTTGTATCCATTCAGCCAGTCTTTGTCTTTTGGTTGAGGTATTCAACATATTTATATTTAAGGTAATTATGGCTAAGTATGAGCCCATTGCCATTTACTTTGTTGTTTTGGGTTAGAATTTATATACCTTTTCTGTGTTTCCTGTCTTGAGAAGATCCTTTAGCAACTGTTGAAGAGCTGGTTTGGTGGTGCTGAGTTCTCTCAGCTTTTGCTTGTCTGTAAAGCTTTTGATTTTTCCTTCATATCTGAATGAGATCTTTGCAAGGTATAATAATCTGGGCTGTAGGTTTTTCTCTTTCATTATTTTAAGTATGTCTTTCCATTCCCTTTGGCCTGAAGAGTTTCTATTGAAAGATCAGCTGTTATCCTTATGGGGGTCCCTTTGCGTGTTATATGTTGCTTTCCCATTGCTGCTTTTAATATTTGCTCTTTGTGTTTGATCTTCATTAGTTCGATTAATGTGTCTTGGGGTTTTATCCTGCTTGGAACTCTCTGGGTTTGTTGGACTTGGATGACTAGTTTCTACTCTATTTTAGAGAAGTTTTCAACTATTATCTCCTCAAGTATTTTTTCATGCCCTTTCTTTTTGTCTTCTTCTTCTGAGACTCCTACGATTCGAGTATTGGAGCATTTAATGTTGTCCCAGAGGTCTCTGAGGTTGTCTTCATTTCTTTTAATTCTTTTTTCATTCTTCCTCTCTGCTTCATTTATTTCCACATTCTATCTTCCACCTCAATTATCCTGTCTTCTGCCTCAGTTATTTTACTGTTGGGTCCCTCCAGAGTGCTTTTGATCTCAGGTATTGTGTTATTCATTATTGACTGACTCCTATATTTCTTCCCCGTTAAACATTTCTTGCATCTACTCAATCCTTATCTCTAGACTATTTATCTGTAACTCCATTTTGTTTTCAAAATTTTGGATCATGTTTACTATCATTATTCTGAGTTTTTTTCAGGCAGAGTCCCTATCTCCTCCTCTTTTGTTTGGTTTGGTGGGCATTTATCATGTTCTTTTACCTGCTGAATATTTCTCTGCTTTTTCTTTCTGTTTAGATTGCTGTGTTTGGGGTGCCCTTTCTGTAGGCTGGAAGTTTATGGCTCCTTTATTGTGGAGCCTGCTCCCTGTGGGTGGGGTTGGACTAGTGGCTTGTCAAAGTTTCCTGGTTGTGGGAGTTTGCTCCTGAGTTCTGGTGGGTGGAGCTGGATCTCTTCTCTCTGGAGTGAAATGAAATGTCAAGTAATGAGTTTTGGGGTGTCTATGGGTTTGGCATGGCTTTGGGCAGCCTGTCTTTTAATGCTCTGGGCTGTGTTCCAGCTTTGCTGGAGAATTAGCATGGTGTGTTTTGTATTGGAAATTGTTGGCTCTCGGGTGGAGCTTGGTTTCAGCATAGGTATGGAGACTTTTGGGTGAGTTCTTATCTATTAATGTTTCCTGGAATCAGGAGTTCTCTGATGGTCTCAAGTATGGAGTTAAGCCTCCTGCTTTTGGCTTTCAGTCCTTCTCTTACAGTAGCCTCAAGACGCCTCCATCAATACAGTAGAGATGATAAGACATCTAGGTTAATGGTTAAACAATTCCCCACAGTGAGGGACACCCAAAGAGATTCACAGAGTTACATAGAGAAGAGGGAGGAGGGAGGTAGAGGTGACTAGGAGGAACAGGCAGGAGTCAAAAGGGCAGAAAGCAATTTAGCCAGTAATGACATCCCTAAGTGAAAATGGATATTTAAAATTAGATTCTTAAAGGTACAAAATTGATAACAACAAAAAGCAAAGATTAAAAATCTAGAATAGAGGTTAGACTCTCAAAAATACAGTATAAAAATATGAAACAAAATCAAATGCAAAAATTAAAAGATATATATTTATATGAAATTTCCTTCAAAAATTACTGGAGGTAATCTATGAATATAGTAAAGTTGCAGGATATAAAGTCAACACACAGAAATCCTTTGCATTCCTGTACACTAACAATGAGAAACAAGAAAGAGAAATTAAGGAAAACAATTCCATTCACCATCGAAACAAAAAGAATAAAATGCTTAGGAATATATCTACCTAAAGAAACAAAAGACACATATAGAAAACTATAAAATACTGATGAAAGAAATCAAAGAGGACACAAATAGATGGATAAGTATACTGTGTTCATGGATTGGAAGAATCAATATAGTGAAAATGAGTATACTACCCAGAGCAATCTATAGATTCAATGCAATTCCTATCAAGCTACCAGAGGTCTTTTTCAGAGAACTAGAACAAATAATTTCCAAGTTGTATGGAAATACAAAAAACCTCGAATAGCCAAAGCAATCTTGAGAAAGAAGAATAGAACTGAAGGAATCAACCTGCCTGACTTTAGGCTATACTACAAAGCCACAGTCATCAAGACAGTATGGTACTGGCACAAAGACAGAAATATCGATCAATGGAACAAAATACAAAACCCAGAGATAAATCCACACACCTATGGACACCTTATCTTTGACAAAGGAGGCAAGAATATACAATGGAGAAAAGACAACCTCTTTAACAAGTGGTGCTGGGAAAACTGGACAGCCACTTGTAAAAGAATGAAACTAGAACACTTTCTAACACCATACACAAAAATAAACTCAAAATGGATCAAAGATCTAAATATAAGACCAGAAACTATACAACTCCTAGAGGAAAACATGGGCAAAACACTCTCCGACATAAACCTAAGCAGGATCCTCTATGACCCACCTCCCAGAATATTGGAAATAAAAGCACAAATACACAAATGGGACCTAATTAAAATTAAAAGCTTCTGCACAACAAAGGAAACTAAAAGCAAGGTGAAAAGGCAGCCTTCAGAATGGAAGAAAATAACAGCAAATGAAGCAATGGACAAACAATTAATCTCAAAAATATACAAGCAACTCCTGCAGCTCAATTCCAGAAAAATAAACAACCCAATCTAAAAGTGGGCCAAAGAACTAAACAGACATTTCTCCAAAGAAGACATACAAATGGCTAACAAACACATGAAAAGATGCTCAACATCACTCATTATCAGAGAAATGAAAATCAAAACCACAATGAGGTACCATTTCACACCAGTCAAAATGGCTGCCATCCAAAAGTCTACAAGCAATAAATGCTGGAGAGGATGTGGAGAAAAGGGAACCCTCTTACACTGTTGGTGGGAATGCAAACTAGTACAGCCACTATGGAAAACAGTGTGGAGGTTCCTTAAAAAGCTGCAAATAGACCTGCCATATGACCCAGCAATCCCACTGCTGGGCATATACACTGAGGAAATCAGAACTGAAAGAGACACGTGTAGCCCAATATTCATCGCCACACTGTTTACAATAGCCAGGACATGGAAGCAACCTAAATGTCCATCAGCAGATGAATGGATAAGAAAGCAGTGGTACATATACACAATGGAATATTACTCAGCCATAAAAAAGAATACATTTGAATCAGTTCTACTGAGGTGGACGAAACTGGAGCCTATAATACAGAGTGACGTAAGCCAGAAGGAAAAACAAAAATAGAGTATACTAACACATATATATAGAATTTAGAAAGATGGTAATGATAATTCTGTATGCGAGACAGCAAAAGTGACGCAAATATATAGAACAGTCTTCTGGACTCTATGGGAGAAGGCAAGGGTGGGATGATATGGGAGAACGGCATTGAAATATGTAAATTATCATATGTGAAATGAATCGCCAGCCCAGGTTTGGTGCATGACACAGGGTGCTCAGGGCTGGTGCACCAGGATGACCCAGAGAGATGGAATTGGGAGGGAAGTGGGAGGGGGGTTCTGGAAGGGGAATACATGTCTACCCATGGCAGATTCATGTCAAAGTATGGCAAAACCAACACAATAATGTAAAGAAAATAATTAATTAATTAATTTTAAAAATGTTAAAGTAAAATAAATATAGGCTGTATTTTTTGTAAGGCAATAGGTCATAAAAGTGAAAATTAAAAGAGTAATAAAGAACTTAAATTAAATTTTTTTTTTAAAATGATAGTAGTAAAAATATATCTAGGAATTTCTCTGGAGCTGTTGTGGGCAATGTGGCATCAGTTCAGTTTCAGATAATTCCTTGTTCCAGCTTGTACTTGTTCTCAAGGTCTATAGGCCCCCTCCAATGCACAGTCAATGTTAACTACAGGATTTTAATCTGATTCACCTGTCACTTCCAGAGCATTTCCCTCTTGTTTGTTTATTTTGGTTTCCTCAGTTTGCAAGTCTCTTCAGTGTCTAATTTTCACCCTGACACAAGGGGGCAAAGGTGGTCACTTATTTATGCTCACTTGTTCAGTTGTGTTGTGGGGAGGAAGGGACGCTGCAAACAAATAAAACTGGCATATGTGGGGAGTGCTCGCAGTGTATGGACCACACTGGGTTTGCCAAGGTTCAAGGCGGTGTGTGCTTTCTGGGTCTACACTGCTCAGGGTCCAGGGTGCTCTGCAAAGGCACTGTCCAAAGTGGGCCTTGTGTTTCGTACACTTCCCTGGTCTAAGCCGTTCAAGTTCTTGGGTACTCTGTAAGGGCACAGACCCGGCTGGGCATGCTTTTTGTGCCCTTTGTAGGTCAGAGCAGCTCAGGCGACCAGGTGCTTGGGAGCGCACTGTCCCAGGTCAGCCATGCATTTTAATCATCTCCGTGGTCCTGGCCACTTGGTTTCCTGCGTATACCACAAGAGCACCATCTCAGGTGTGCCGTGTATCCCCTCTGGGAGCTGATCTCAGGCTGCAGCCCTCCTGGTGGATGTCAACCATCCAGGGTCCCAGGAAGATGTGGTTAGCAACTGGGAGCCTGCTCACAGTTTTGTGGAAGATGCCATCTCTGGGGCTGAGATTCCAGCAGCTCCTTGCCTTCCAGCTCTGGCTGTCGCCTGCCTCTCTGCCAAGGGGGTGGGTGGTAGGAAGGGGCCTGTATGCAGCCAGCTAGCTCTCCTTTGGTATTCGCTCAATCCATTGTTCTGTGAATGGGCCAGGTTGCAAGTTGGAGTCTTTCATGGAACTTTCTCTTTACTTTTTTCCTCTGGTGATCCCTCAGTTTGGGTTGCTATCTCACATTAGTTCCCTCACATTGTCCACGGGGCATTCAGGCCCAATCCTTACCCGAAGTACTGATGATGCAGCCCTCACCTCCCTGCCCAGCCCCCATCACTGGTGGTGGCAGACACAAGCATCTGGGCTAATTCTCCACTGGCAGTTGAGATTAGGCATGTATTCTATGGATTTTTTCCCCCCCTCATGGTTATGTTGCCCTCTGATATTCTAAAACTCCCCATAGACCTGCCTGTGAGAGGTTTTCCTAGTGTGGAAACTTCTCCTTCATGACTTCCTCCCCAGGACGGGTCTCTGTCCCTAACTCTTTTGTCTCTTTCTCTGTCTTTTGTATTTGTCCTACCTCCTTTCAAAGAGAATGGGCTGCCTTCTGGGTGCCTGGTGTCCTCCGCCAGCATTCAGAAGTTGTTTTGTGGAAGTTGCCCAGCATTCAAAGGATCTTTAGATGCACTTGTTAGGGAGAAAATTTTGCCTGGATCCAAGGCCCATGCTGTGAAAACTCTGTTGCCAGCAGTGATATGACATGATTCATTGGCCCTGGGACTGACAAGAAGCATATATAAAAGGAATTTCCTCTGAGAAGTCTTAGAAAAAACGTTAGTGGGTCAAACTGACCACAAGAAGGCATTCCAGCAGACCGTGCTGATGTACTGCTTATGTGATATCCAGCACTAAGAAACAAACCATGCTGGTTTCAAACCACTGGTCTATTAGGCTGAATTCCAGTTATTTGCTGAAAACAAACCAGAGATTTCCAATTACCAGGGAATCTTTATAATGTGTTTGCACATACTCTGTCACTTGCATAACACTGCTTTTTCATTGCATCCAGTATAATTGAGGAGCTAAAATGAACAAGAGGAGGCATTATCCCAACAGCCACCATCTATCTGTTTCTTTGGAGGGAGGGAAGGGGGAAAATTCAGAGTCAACCTGCTATACTTAACATGCAAGTATGAACAAATGGCTTCAGCTCTGGGATCTTTAACCAGCACAGTTCCTCAAAGATAGGTCTGCCTATTAGCTAGCTGGCAATGACCACTGTCTCCCACTAAAGAGATATCTAAAAGGCTGCTTCCACAGGAAATGCCAGACAGGCTTGCTGGTCTTATATCCAGTAGATGTTGTAAGTCATACCCCTGACCCATGCACAGGGAGACAGTATCTATGGAGGCAGAATGATGCAGTCAGTATGCTACTGATTTCTAAGATGCCCCCAAAATGGGGGAAAATGGAAGTTAAAGATCACTGTCAGTTCTGTGATAATTAAAATGGTTTTATTACAAAGGCCAAAATTAAAATTCAGCAATGCCAAGCTTTGGATGAGCCCTGGGTTTGAGCCCTGACTCCAGCAGCTACTGGTTTTGTGATATTAAAACCTGTGCTTCAAACTCTCCTTCTATAAAATGAAACAATACCTAAATCTCAGGGTTACTATTGTTTTAAGTTAATTTATGAAGTGCTTAACATTCTGTGTGGAGCAGAACAGACACACAGAAAACATTAGCCTTGTTAGCACTTCAGTTTCTGGGAGCCAGAACTTCAGATTATTCTTTTCCCATCCTCAGTCGCATCTGTTTCATGCCCTGTAAGTCAACATGTTTAGGGCCATGTGTTTCCACCAAGCACCTCATGGAGCACAAATTCCTAATTACAGTTAATGCTTAATGCCTACAGCTATAGCCTTAAATGAAAGACTTTTGTTGCCAAATAACATGGTGAAATACATTCATTAAGGAGTGAAAAACTTCCACTGAGTTCCTACTGATGTGACAGTTTCTGTGTCAATTGATAAGGGAAAAAGATTAAGACATATTGTCTGCTCTTGAGGCACTAATATCCAGCAAGAAAAACCATGTTAACTGAACCATGTACGGCATACAGCCATATGAAAAGGCATGTGGAGTACAGAAGTGTGATCAGGAAATGAATTGTGGGCAGGGTAGTATATCAGCTTGAATAATAAGTAGGATTTTAATAGGAGAGTAAGGGACAGATCAGGCAAATAATCTGGACACAGACCAGGAACCTAGAACACCAACATTTAGATATTTAATGTTTTGACTGGTAGGAACTTAATAAGGTGTATGATACAGGAGAGTGACAGAAATATATCAATATAAATAACTGCTAAAGAAAAGATTAAAGTCTGCACTTAGCCAGTCATGCTCAATTTTCTATTCTTCTAATATCAGTGTGCAGAGGCTGCCAGATCTTCCACTACTCGCTGGTAATGTATGTGGGTGCATATGCATTACAAATGCATTTCAGCACATGACTTGCATAGGCCAAGACTTAGAGGAGGCAGGCTCTCTGGAACAGCAGTGTGAGGAGCTCTGAGGTACTCTTGCCAGCAAAACAAAGATTTTATTGTTGAAAAAGCAATCATTTAAAGTCTATGGAAATAGTCCTAAGAGCATAGAGCAAATGAAGAAACATTGACAAGAAAAAGCTCAGTATGAGCAGTGAGAATCGGTAGTGTTTGAATCAAGACCCATTTCCTTTCTCCCCCAGCCAACCAAGCCTGATGAAAGCACGCCAGCAAAGCCCTGCAGCCAGGAACACAGGGCTCACCGTCTCCCCTCCCCCTGCAAGGTAATATCCAAGAAGAGTACTTCTGGAAATCACAGTCAAGCCTGGGGTGCCCAAAGTCTGAGCAAGTGCACTAGACTGTACTCACTCAGGAGCGATCTGAGCAGGATGCGGGGCTCACTTGAAAGCATTCTCCAAGCCACAGACCCATCAACCTGGCAAACACAACTCAGTGGCACAAAGAGCTCAAATTCAACTTTTGACCAGAGCTCAGGTATAAAAATAAAACTTACCAACTACTGGGATTCTGAACAAGTATCAATGACAAATGCTCTACCCTTCCGAGACTGATTAGAGAGGTAACACCAAGTTTTAGGCTGTGGGACTTAAGCATAATCTGTGACCAATAAATGGATTAAGCTGCTCAGGACTGACCTCTAAGGAACCAAACCAAAAGATTAAAAGCAAAGAAAAAACATCTGAGCAGGGATATCAGAGGCTGCATCCTTCAGAATAAACAGACCTCACAGAATTTGTCACTAAAGAAATTTAAATTGCAGTCAGTTAAATAGCAACAATAACCTTCCGTCCCTCCTGTAGGGGATATGTATCCACAGTTGCTATTATCTACAAGGTACAGTTTTCAATATAAAGTTAAGAGACACGCAAAGAAAATGAACATTTCCCATACACAGGAAAAACGCAGTAAAATATAACTTTGAAGCACATAAGCATGCTCAAAGAACTTTAGGAAAATGTGCTTAAAGACAAGGTAAATGTAGATGACAAAATAAAAAAAATCAGCAAACTAAATTCAGTAATATGTAAAAAGAATTATACATCAAGGTCAGGTAGAATTTATCCCCAAAACGTCTAGTTAGGTTAGGTTTCTTCTTTTTTTATTGAAATACAGTTGATTTACAATATTGTATTAGTTTTAGGGGTACAGCAAAGTGATTCAGTTATAATTTTATAGTTTATACTCCATTTATAGGTTATTAACTTATATTGAATATAATTCCCTGTTATTTACAGGAAATCCTTATTACTTAAACATCGTTTGTATCTGCTAATCTCATACTTTCAATTTTCCCCTCTACCCTTCCCTCTCCCCAATTATAAGTTTGTTTTCTTTGTCTGTAAATCTGTTTCTGTTTGGCATATATGTTCATTTGAATTATTTTTATACTCCACATATAAGTGATTTCACACAGTATTTGTCTTTGTCTGACTTATTTCATTAAGTGTAATATTTTCTAGGTGCATCCATGTTGCTGCTAATGGCAACATTTCTTTCTTCTTCTTAAAAGCCAATTATCTGTTCATGGGCACCTGGATTGTTTCCATGTCTTGACTACTGTACATAGTGCTGCTATGAATATTGGGATGCATACATCTTTTTGAATTAGAGCCCTCCTGGGATTCTGGATCATATGGTAGTTCTATTTTTATTTTTTAAGGAAATTTCATAATATTTTCCATAGTGTATCATTAGTTTTACACCCAGAGTCAATTAGAATAACTATATCAACTGAATAAAGGACAAGAACTATATGATCATCTCAGCAAATACAGAAAACATTGTACAAAATCCGATAACACTTCATGATTGAAATCACACAAAAAAACTATAAATAGAAGCCTCAAACTATTAAAAAGACATCTATAAAACCCCCACAACTATCATAAAAATTAATGGTGAAAGACTGACTGCTTTCTCTCAAGACCATGAAAAGAAGTAAGGATGTCTACTCATGCCATTCCACTCAACACTGTATTATGGGTTCTAGTCAGGGCAATTAGGCAATAAAAAGAATCAGAAAGAATCCAGGATAAAAGGAAAGATGTAAAACCATCTATTATGGACAAGTTGCATGATTTTGTACATAGATTATTCTTAAAAAGGCACAAAAAATATCGGAACTAATAAATAAGTAGAAGGTTGAAGGAAACAAGGTCAATATGCAAAAAGCAACTGTATTTAATAGATAAACAACAAGGACCTACTGTATAGCATAGGAAACTATATACAATTATCTTTTAATAATCTATAATAAAAAACGATCTGAAAAATAATATATATATATATATATATCTGTATGTGTCTGAATCACTTTGCTGTACACCTGAAACACAGTTAAGACAGCTACTTGCTATGCTGTGCTTAGTCGCGCAGTTGTGTCCAACTCTCTGCAACCCCATGGACCATGGCCCGCCAGGCTCTTCTGTCCATGGGGATTCTCCAGGCAATAATACTGGAGTGGGTTGCCATGCCCTACTCCAGGGCATCTTCCCAACTCAAGGATCGAACCCAGGTCTTCCACATAGCAGGTGGATTCTTTTACCAGCTGAGCCACCAGGGAAGCCCACGAATATGGGAGCAGGTAGCCTATTCCTTCTCCAGGGGATCTTTCCAACCCAGGTATCGAATACAGGTCTCCTGCATTGCAGGTGGGTTCTTCACCAACTGAGCTGCCAGGGAAGCCCAAATCAACTATACTTCAGTTTAAAAAAATCAACTGTATTTATATATGCTAGTGATGAACATCCCAAAACTGAAATTAAGAAAACAATTCTACATATATTAGATCAAAATGAACAAAATACTTAGCTATACATTTGTAACAATAAAAATTGTATACTAAAAACTACAGAAAACACTGTTCAAAGGAATTAAGGGTTTAAATAAATTGAATAACTTTTCATGTTCATATGGCAGAAAATGCAATATTTTAAGACAGCAGTAGCATTCAAATTGACCTACAGATTCAGCACATTTGGTATCAGAATTTTAGCTGGCTTTTCTGCAGGCATGACAAGTTGATTCTAAAATTCATATGGAATGGGAGGGGTGAAAATAGCCAAAACATTCCTGGAAAATAAATTGAAGAACTTACATTTTCCAATTTTAAAACTTACTAAAAATCTATCGTAATAAAACAATGCAGATTTAGGGACCTCCCTGGTTTTCAGTGGTTAAGACTCCATGCCTCCAGTTCAGGGGATGTGGATATCATCCCTGATTGTGAAACTAAGATTCCATAGGCCGCATGGCATGTCTAAAACGAAACATGACAAAAACAAACAAACAAGACACAATACAGTATTGCCATAAAATAGACTTCTAGATCAATGGCTAATTGAGTTTGGACAAAAGTGCCAAAACAATCAAACGGGGAGAGAAGTTTTTCACAAATTGCACTGTGACAACTGAGCATCTACTTGCCTAACAATGGAGCTGAACCTGCAACTTGCATCATATGCAAAAGTTAATGTTAAATGGCTCACAGACAGAGAAGAGCTAAAATATGTAAGTCTTGGAAGAAAACAGAGTAAATATCTCTTTTTTACTTTAGGATAAGCAAAGGTTTCTTAGATATGATACCAAAAGTGTAAGTGGCGAAAAGAACATACAGATACACTGAACTATAATAAAATTTAAAACTTTTGCTAGGCAAACCATACCTTTTAAAAAGTGCAGAAAAACAGTCCATAGAACGGAAGAAGTTATTTGCAAATCTTGTATCTGATAAGGATCTTGTGTCTTACAGCTCAGTGATAAACAGACAAAAATGAAATTTAAAAATGACTGAAAGGTCTAAACACACATTTCTCCAAGTGCAACATACAAATGCCAGTTAGCACTCAAAGCAGTGCTCAACATCATTAGCCATTAGGAGAGTGAAAATCAAAACCACAATGACTTATCGTTTCTATAAACTGGGATGGCTATACTTAATATATAAAACAGCAAGTGTTGATAAGAATGTAGAAAAATAACAATACATAGCTGGTCAAATTTTAAATGGGGCAGCCTCTTTGGAAAAGTTTATTAAACATAGAATTACTTACTCAGTCATATAACTCTTTGCGACCCCATGGGCTATACAGTTCATGGAATTCTCCATGCCAGAATACTGGAGTGGGTAGCCTTTCCCTTCTCCAAGGGATATTCCCAACCCAGGGATTGAACCCAGGTTGCTGGCATTGTGGGTGGATTCTTTACTAGCTGAGCCACAAGGGAGACCCAGAATTACTGCATGTCCTATCAATTCTAGTCTGAAGTATATGACCAAGAAAAATGAATCATTAGTTCACACAAAATTTGTAGACAAGTTCATAGCAGCTTTATTCATCATAATCAAAATAACCAATATCTTCGTTAAGGTAGAAAAAACCCAAATGTCTATGAATCGATGAATGGATATATGAATAGTTGCATATCTAAGTACTTTAATTCAATGTATAGATGTTTTATCTATACATAATTATCATATAACATTAACCTATAACATAGGTTAGTTATGACCAATCTAGACAGCCTATTAAAAAGCAGAGACATTACTTTGCCAACAAAGGTCTATCTAGTCAAGGCTATGGTTTTTACAATAGTCATGCATGGATGTGAGAGCTGGACTGTAAAGAAAGCTGAGCGCCAAAGAATCGATGCTTTTGAACTGTGGTGTTGGAGAAGACTCTTGAGAGTCCCTTGGACTGCAAGGAGATCAAACCAGTCAATCCTAAAGGAAATCAATCCCGAATATTCTTTGGAAGGACTTATGCTAAAGCTGAAACTCCAATACTCTGGCCACCTGATGTGAAGAGCTAACTCACTGGAAAAGATCCTGATGCTGGGAAAGACAGAAGGCAGGAGGAGAAGGGGAGGACATAGGATGAGATGGTTAAATGGCATCACCGACTCAATGGACATGAGTTTGAGTAAACTCCGGGAATTGGTGATGGACAGGGAAGCCTGGCGTGCTGCAGTTCACGGGGTCGCAAAGAGTTGGACACGACTGAGCAGCTAAACTGAGCTGAACATAGGTGAATCTAAAATTGTGCTGAATAAAGAAGCCAGTCATAAAGTCTACAAATTACATGATTCTATTTCTATTAAATGTTCAGAATAAGTATACTTATAGGAAGAAAGATTAGCAGTTACCTTGTGCTACATGGGACTGTGGTACAGGGAAGAAGGAATGACTGTTAACAGATACAGAATTTCTTTTGGGGTAGCTAAAATGTTCTATGGGTAGGTTGTTACGATGGTGGCACAGTCCTATGAATATACTAAAAACAGAATTTTATATTTTAATTGAGTAGTTTTATAACATTTCAATATCTCAATAATCTGTTCATAACATATATAATACCAAATATACTTGTAAGTATGTATTTAACACATTTTAATTATCCATATCTTAGATATATGCAAATAGACAGTATATAAACTATATCTATCTGTACATATGACATGCTTATAAAGTATATATTCATTTAACTTCTATTCATTTTATTAACATATTAAAAGGCTATTTTAATATAGATACCATGATGATCTAGTCTATTGTTCTGAAAATTAATTTAAAACACAATAACCATAATTTGCTTTCCCATTCAGAACATATAATTCTATTTCATTTCCTTTTGAGCACTGTAGTATTACATATTACTGATATACCATAAACTATTGAACTATTCCCTTACTGATGGACTTTAAGTTGCTATTCATTTTTACAAACAAAAAAAAATTTAGACATTTTGTACTTATTTATCTGTACAAATGCATCTATTAATATATTCCTAGAAATGGATTTCTCAGATGGCTCACACTGTTCATGGGGCTCTCAAGGCAAGTATACTGAAGTGGTTTGCCACTTCCTTCCCCAGTGGACAATGCTTTGTCAGACCTCTCAACCGTAACCCATCCGCCTTGGGTGGCCCTACACGGCATGGCTCAGAGTTTCATTGAATTAGACAAGTCTGTGGTCCATGTGATCAGACTGGTTAGTTTTCTGTGACTGTGGTTTTCAGTCTGTCTGTCCTCTGATGGAGAAGGATAAGAGGCTTATGGAAGCTTCCTGACGAGAGAGATAGACTGAGGGAAAAACGGTCCTTTTTTGATGGGAGGGGCCGTGCTCAGAATGCACTCAATATGCCAGCAAATTTGGAAAACTCAGCAGTGGCCACAGGACTGGAAAAGGTCAGTTTTCACTCCAATCCCAAAGAAAGGCAATGCCAAAGAATGCTCAAACTACCGCACTACTGCACTCATCTCACACGCTAGTAAAGTAATGCTCAAAATTCTCCAAGCCAGGCTTCAACAGTACATGAACTGTGAACTTCTAGATGTTCAAGCTGGTTTTAGAAAAGGCAGAGGAACCAGAGATCAAATTGTCAACATCCAATAGATCATCGAAAAATCAAAGGAGTACCAGGAAAACATCTATTTCTGCTTTATTGACTATGCCAAAGCCTTTGACTGTGTGGATCACAATCAACTGTGGAAAATTCATAAGAGATGTGAATACCAGAACACCTGACCTGCCTCTTGAGAAATCTGTATGCAGGTCAGGAAGCAACAGTTAGAACTGGACAAGGAAAAACAGACTGATTCCAAATAGGGAAAGGAGTACATGAAGGCTGTATATTGTCACACTGCATGTTTAACTTACATGCAAAGAACATCACAAGAAATGCTGGGCTGGATGAAGCACAAGCTGGAATTAAGATTGCTGGGAGAAATATCAATAAAGTCAGACATGCAGATGACACCACCCTTATGGCAGAAAGCGAAAAAGAACTAAAGTTCCTTGATGAAAGTGAAAACGGAGAGTAAAAAAATTGCTTTAAAACTCAACATTCAGAAAACTAAGATCATGGCATCTGGTCCCATCACTTCATGTCAAATAGATGGGGAAACAGTGGAAACAGTGACAGACTTTATTTTCTTGGGCTCCAAAATTATTGCAGATGGTGACTGCAGCCATGAAATGAAAAGTGCTTGCTCTTTGGAAGAAAAGTTATGACCAACATGGACAGCATATTAAAAAACAGAGACATTACTTTGCCAACAAAGGTTTGTCTAGTCAAAGCTATGGTTTTCCCAGTAGTCATGTATGGATCTGAGAGTTGGACTATAAAAAACTCTGCACGCCAAAAAATTGATGCTTTTGAACTGTGGTGTTGGAGAAGACTCTTGAGAGTTCCTTGGACTGCAAGGAGATCCAACCAGTCCATCCTAAAGGAAATCAGTCCTGAATACTCATTTTAAGGAATGATGCTGAAGCTGAAACACCAATACTTTGGCCACCTGATGCGAAAAACTGACTTACTAGAAAAGACCCTCACGCTGGGAAAGATTGAAGGCAGGAGGAAAAGGGGACAAGAGGATAAGACGTTTGGATGGCATCACTGACTCAATGGACGTGTGTTTGAGTAAACTCTGGGATCTGTGATGAACAGGGAGGCCTGGTGTATTGCAATCCATGGGGTCTCACAGAGTCGGACACAACTGAGCTACTGAACTGACTGACTGTGAAATAGACTTATTAGGTCAAAGCTTATGCATATATTAAATGTTGATAAGTGGTGTAAATTTACTAAAATACTATAGAAAATCTCTATTCCCAATAATATTGGAAATGTACTACAGTGTTTAAAAGAAAGGGGGTTGTGACTAAAACATGTGGATTCATGTCCAAGCTCTACCAGTGTTAATCTGGATTATTTTGTGAGAGACATTTGACCTTTTAGGTTCCATAAAGATCATGTTAGGACTGATAAAATGATGTCCAGTTCACTGTAAATCTTCAGTTCAAGTTATATACTGTTTTTAAATTCATCATGATATAATTTCCTATTTCTCCACATTTTAACGATAGAACATCACTTTATTAGTAGATTTCCCTTCCACTGATGAACGGTAGAAAACAATCTTATGTTTAGATAGGGGATCCTGTTTACATAGTGAATGCCTGAATATCCACCCCTATCAAAGTGCGTGAACTTGGTCAGACTACCTTTTTTTTTTCTTCAGATCACTTTTTTGTGTAGCAATGTCTGCCTCTCTAAAATAAGGATATAATTTTATATGAGGAGCATGAGTTAATGAAATGGTTAGAAAAGTATGTCTAACCACAATTAATAACTAATAATTTGTATGTTTTTATTGTTATTTTTCTGATCGCTCTCACCACCAGAGAGGTTAATATTCTATTGGCTAATTTTCTTCTTTAGTAACATGCTTATGAGATATTGCTATTTTCTTATTTATCTGTTGGAGCTCTTTTATAACTATCAATACTTTTCTTGCTATGCCAGTTGTAAATATTTTCCCCTGACAGTTCACTTGTCTCTTCACTTTGTTTCACTTTATCCCATTTCTTACTCTCCCCCTACACTTGCTTTGTTTCAAACAGCTGGCTTCCTAAATGTACTTGGAACAGATGCTGCAGTGGCAGTACCCCTTTTGCCAACAGTGCTTTTCCCCAGATGTTCACCCTCCACCTTCTCTAGGTCTTTGCTCGTAAGCTCATATGTCACCTCTTAGTGAGGCCTATACTTATAGTGTAGGAAGCTAAAGAACATTATATAGTGAAATTAACAGCTGTGATACTTCCAAACAGAAAATTAAATAAAAACACTTCTCAAAACATTTGAAATATTTCAGAAAGTTTTTGAAATAATCTTAGTAACTGTATATTCTTATGTATGCTTAAGCTCACTCATTTTAAAAAATTTAATACTCAATTTCATTTCTAGGAGTGCTATTTGATACTTTTAAAAATGTGCCAGGTCATTTTTTATGTTTTCTTGTCTCATATACATAATTTTCCAGTTTGTCTTCTATTTCTTTAAATAGAAAAACAGCCTAATTTTCCAATAGCTATTCTGGTAATTCCAATAATCTGAAATCTGAGTTTATTATCTCTACGTATTCTTGTATATGGTAGAGTAATGGACTACCCAAAGTACTCACACCCTTTCCCCTGAACTGTATATACCTTATATATATGACAAAAGGAACATGGTTAAATTTAAAATTCTGAGGGGAGGAAGCATGATTAAATTTGCATGACATAATTAAATTTAAATTTTGAGAGGAAGAGATTATCTTGGATTATTGGTGTGGACCCAGTTTTAATCATAAGGGGGCCTTATCATAAGAAGGCAGGACAGTCAGAGACAGAAGAAAAGATATAATGATGGGAGCAGAGGTAGAAGTGATATGAAGAAGGGGCCATGATCTAATGAATGCAGGTGAGCCTTTAGAGTTGTTGGAAAAGGCAAGAAAAGAGATACTCTTTTTTAGAGCTTCTTGAAAAAATACAGTCCTATTGATCCCTTTATTTTTAGGACTCGACCTCCAGAACTATAAGATAATAAATGGGTGTTGTTTTAAGCTACCAAGCTGTGGCAATTAGCAACAATAGGACACCAATACAGATATCTGATGATTTCTATTTCTGGCACCCTTTTCTTACGTGTTTCATTATTTTTTCATCCTGATTTCCCTATAAATATTTGTTTTCCCTGACATTATTTGCAAGACATTTTCATGGCAGAGGGTGAAGGTGAGGTCCTCTGAAGAACATTTACTTCTATCAAACCCAGTCTACTGTAAAGCATTTTCATCTTGTGACTATGTATTTGGAACAAGTAAATTGCCTTGCTTATATTTTTGTACCTTCTCATTTCCATAATATCATATTTTTCCTCCTAGATCTTACTTTCTGTTCTCATGTCTTTGGTGGTTTGTAAGATAAAGCATCAGTGCAGCATGATAAGATAGATGGAATGGTTTGTGAGTAGGAGTACAGCGCTCTGTAAAAGACCATTTTCTCCAAAGAGATGCCCCAAAACTATTAGGAAGCAGAAAGGTTTCTAAAAGGGTGCCTGAGAAAAGAGCAGGGATGTCTCTAGGCTTTCACATAGTTATCCATTATTATTATACTTAGCTTGCTCCTGCATTATGGTCACTTTTTTTCCCCTCTTTTATTGTCATCTTTGTTTGTTGTTGCTGTTATTGTAATGTCCTCTACTTTTCATCTTACCTACACTGTTTAAGAAACCCAAGGATTTAGAGGAGGTAGTTTGAAGCTAAAATCAAGAAATGGTGGCTAGATGCAATATAGGTTTTATGGATACCTGAGAATATTATGTTAACATTAAGCAAATGCCAAAGGATGGCACTATTTTGCTTTCCACAAAGAAGTTAACAATGTTGTACAATGGAGTCCATAGTCATATCATTTCTAAAGGCAGATGCTAGGATGCCTTGGAGTTTTTCCAGGCTTAAAATTATAAACTTTACCAAGAGTCCTCAACCAAAGACAGTTGCTCCCTTACTACCATCTGTGTGGCAGCAAGATGCCAGAAAGAAATCAAGCTAGCCAGGGTATGGTAATAACGCCATGGATATACTGGTACCCTAAAGGACATTGATTAGTTAGCATTATGAAATTTAACTATTAACTATTACTAAATGAGTGTTACTGACCTTTAAAATATCATTGATATATTAAAGATGTTTTCAAGAAAGATAAATGACATAGGATAATCATAATTAAATTCATATATATATATACACATACACCATATTAAGAATAATAAACATTTTAGCTCTATGTAATTAACTATCTGAAGTCATGCATCTGGAACCCTGTAGTCTGTGTTCAAAGTAGCTAGGTTGGACATGAAATCTATCAAAAAACAAGTGTCCCTGTGATTGGTATACCTGAAATGCACACATATATGCTATGGCCCATGTCATAAGTCAGGCCATCTTAAATAAGTTAGTTAAGATCTACCAAGACTGTTCTTACTACTTACCTTAATTAAATCAACAAATACTAAATATAATGCTCTTTCCCAAGTGCTCAAGATACATCAATGAACACAGTAGTAAAAAATCTTTTACCTTACAGAATTCACAACCTAACAAGCAATATAAACATTACATATACATATAAAAATGATAAGTATTTTGGCAGAAAAATCAGAATATGCTATGAGAGGTTAAGAGTGGTAGAGGTCTTGCAGTTTTAAAAGGTAGTCAAGGTGGGCCTTGTGAGAAGGTATTAACTGAACAGAAACTTCAAGGAGCCCTGGGCTTACCCGGGTGGGTATCTGAAAGAAGAGCATTCCATGCAGAGGGAACAAAAAATACAAAAGCCCTGAGACTGGAACATGTCTGGCAAAACTGGTAATAGCGAAGAAGTGGATAAACTCCTAGGAGGTTGCTAGGACTAGGGGAGAAGGAGAGAACTGCCAGCACTGGGATCAGAAGAGGACAAGAGACAGACACGATGGGTCTATGGATCACCGTGCGGATGTAGACCACTCCACGAAGGAAACCGGGAGCCAAGGGATAATGAGTTGAACATTGACTTTAATCTGACTTGTATTTTAATAGGATCTCAGACTGCTGAACAGAGAAGTAATTAGTTAGAAAATAGTAGAAACAGGTAGCACAGGAGATGTGCTACCAGGCAAGTGATGATGGTGGCTTGGGTCAGTGTGGCAAAAGACCTGGTAACAGATAAACAGACTCATCTCTTAGAAGGTGAGATTTCAGTATATTGTGATTGGGAATAGAAATCTCTGCCAAGTCATTTCTGTGTGGAATCATTTCTGCCTGTGTAGAGATCAGTTCTACAACACATACGCTGCTGGAGGGGTACCTGTGCCCAATAGGCAGATCAATTCTGAATACCACTTAGTGTATCACCAAGAACATCAATTTATTCTAGTTCTAGATCATAAAAGTGACCTCTTGACTTCCCAAATAAATACTTTCAGCTAGCACAATAACAAGTATCTCGAATACCAAAGATAGATAGCTGAACTTTTAATGCACTTCTGAGTTTTAAAATAAACGAGAAAATATTTGCTTTGGTTTCCATAGTCATTACTCTTAACATCCTAAGGGTGTGAGAAGAAGGGAGAAAGCACAGCAGGGTTTAATGATTTTCAGAAGTAACAGTCCTATTTTCCAGACCAGAGTCAAAGTGGGAACAGAGAGGAGAGTGAGCACGGTGACCTCAACATGGCTTAAAATTTAGAAAGCAAGACAAGTATTGATCTTTACTCCTTCGATCAAAAGCTACAGCCACAATTTATTGTTCTGCCTTCTGAGTCAGCACCATGGCAGGAAAGCAAGAAGGAGGGCTTCACTGAGGCAAAGCCAGAAAGGCTCTTTAGCTACAGTAAATTAGGCACAGTTACATTTTAGTATATTATAAATTTATCATTCACTTCTGTGTGCATCAGACATGGAGTCAAATGCAAATTCTACCCCTTAAGGAAATGGCAACCCACTCCAGTATTCTTGCCTGGAAAATCCCATGGATAGAGGAGCCTGGCAGGCTACACAGCCCATGAGATCGCAAAGAGGCTGACACAACTGAGTGACTTCACTTTCTGCTTTCTTTGTCTTTCTTTGACCTTAGCTAATGTAATCTCAACCTGTTTTACCTTCATTATTTTTAAAACAAATATAAAATGAATGACTACCACGGTAAATCTTTTTGAGGATTATAAGGTAGTGTATGCCAAGCATATGGCACAGTGCCTGTCATACAAGAAGAATTTAACAAAATTAACTAAATCCTAAATTTTAATTTTGTTATTAAATTTTGCATAGTAAAAAAAAATGCAATAGGCAAATGATCCATCCCACTGGTTCCATGGAATCCTGAAAAATACAACATGTCTGAATTGGCATCTTTTCACATAGTCAATGAAATGTTGTACAAAGATAATAAATTTTCTATCTCCTCCATACCAAAAAAATAAGGGTCTAGGACATATACTCATGAATTGTTTCACTGTACAGATTAATAACAGTACAGTTTTAAAATTCAATGTATATTAATTTTGTGACTATATATTAAAGAAACTTAGTAATACTTATGAATAGCAATAAATATTACCAAAATGTATAAACTGGGATCATTCTTAGTTCACAAATCCCAGGGGAGGGAAGAGACAAATTTACTTATTAATTTTACACAGAAATATTTCACACTTAATGATTGAGCCTAATTCAAGTGTTTCGGAGCATCATCTTAAATCATATAAAAATCTCATGACTGTGATCAACATTTCATCTCTGTTTCCTAGTGATCATTCAGCCTCATTACTAGTGATAAAGGTGGCACACAGGAAAAACAGTAACAAAACAGAAAGGCATGAGTGATGTGGCAATGTTCACAGATCCAATTTTTAACTTCACTGTAAGTCACCTAACTACCACCACCTCAGAATGTTAGGGAAGGCTTTATGGATGGATATGAGACTCATTTTGAGTCTTGAAAAATAGGAGAGATCTGAATATGTAAAATACAGAGAGTCAGACAAACTTGCGTTTAACATTTTGTTCCACTATTTACAAGGTAGTGACCCTTGGAAAATCTAGGTTATGTCATTACATGTAAGAATAACACTGGAATAGCTCATGTGAGTTCCCTGTGAGTTTGCAAGGAGATGTGTGTAGGGTGCCTCACACACATATAGCCTGTCACATAGCAAATTCTCAATAGATGGTGGAAACCGGTTGTGTTTCTTTTATCTAAACTATTATCATCAATTAATCAAGGACAGCAACCTCAGGAGATTATGAGCTGGAAAGCATACAACAGAGTAACCAGTTCTTCCAAATTTAATACAAAATATTTGCAGATGCATCTGGACATGGACTGAAGGTCAGTGTGTTTATGAAGGCTTATGAGAGAAAAGCATAAATGTTGAAGGTAAGTTTAGTGAAGCAAATACAAAAATTCTTAGTACTGGAAGACGCTGGGTAAATGCTTTGAGGCCTGCTGGTCTTTGGCTTTCGTATTAGATTAGCAATGTGTTTAATCATTTGTAGCAAGTGTATTACAATAATATAATGGCCCCCACACGAGGTGTAGACAAAGATTCTGAATATACAAGCCTGAGAACCGGAGTGTAATGGGGGCATTATTTCCTTTGGGTAAGATTAATTTCTCTTGCATGAAAACACCCAGTGCTTTTTGTTTTTCAATTCAACATTTCTAGTGGAAATAATTTATGGTAATACAGGCAGATAGCACAGAGTATGTCAGGAACTGAAATAAATTTGAGTCTCAAATGAGAAAGGTTGGAGTGTTGACAATAGCAAGATGGTTCTTAGGAAATGGAGCAGTCCTCATTATTTTTCCTCACTGATCAACAAGGGACTTGGCTGAAAGGGATGGTTAAGTGGCTGAAGTTTTAGTTTTTACTTCTTTCTCCTTCAGTGAGACAATTACTGTCAAGGTCAATTAGTTTTTCCAAATCCACAGATAAAATTCCATGTAGTTTACAGCATAAGGGATTGTTAGAGCAAGTTTCAAACACAAGTTAATCTGTCAGCTCATTAAGAACATTAAAAAGAAGCCATGACAATATTGTCTTTTGGCTTTCGTTTCAATTCTCTACTTTCCTTTCCTGGATTTGAAGTCACCTGGAATTAAAATAAAGAATTTGAAATAGTTTTGCATACTACATATTTTAAGATACATGTTATTAATAACATATGAACTCCAGGCAGCTGAGCTAAAATAGTTTTGCTAGGAACAAATCATGACATTCAAGTTAAAATTTCACCTATATAATAAATCTGTATTCCTCCACAAGAGATTATATTCGACCTCTAAAAATGACTGATTTTAATGAATGAGAACAATTGAAAACTTCAATTCTAAAATTATATTTAATGTATAATTCCATGTTTCTTCCAACCAAGAGATTTAATTTCAAACAGAGGGAAAAACCACTTTGTAGATTTTTCTGATTTTTCATATTTTGACTTAAGCAGGAGCTGGTTCTAATGGTATTGGCTAAGATTAGTCACATATGCCACAGGTATCTTTAGCCCAACAGAAGCAACCATCACTAGTTGATCATGGAACATTTAATCCTGTTGAGTCTGGATCCACCCACAGAATCTACATTAACCCAGAGCTCAAGTCAGTCGCAAAAATTCATCCTTTAGCATCTATTACCATTACCTGCCTTTGCCAAAATAATCTTTAAATTGGAGAAGAAGCAAACACAAATGATCACTACAACAGTGTTTAAGTTACCATAATTCTGAAAAAAACAACAAACTAAACTTGAATACCACATATTCCTTCATGCCAGTTTTGAGTATTTCATTTTATGAAGATCATCGTCCAAATGCTTCCCATGATTAAGGATGCATTATCAGTGCCCTGTAAAGATGGTGCAACGTGACTCTGTAGTGTTTTATGATAAACATTACCAACAATTTAGTGTGTGTCTAAATAATTCCTGAAGAAACAACAACAACATGCTCAGTTTCTGTTTCTGAGACAAATAAATACAACATATCAAATACTTTTGGATGGATCTTCTTCCTGAATCCCTCATAGCATCCTGTCAACAGTGAGATCAAGACTGAAAGAGACTTCAAAGGGAATCATCCATGCCTAGCAACAACTGACAACCATTATCTTTAGCATAAACTGAATTTGTTTTAAACAGATGTACTTTTTTCAGAGCAGTTTTAGGTTCACATAAAAACTGAGAGGAAGATATAGATATTTCCCATACACCTCTTGCCCCTACACATGCATAGCCTCCCCAATTATTAACATCTCCCACCAGAGTGGTACATTTGTTACAACTGATGAATCTGCATTCATACATCATAATCGCCCAACAATTATAGTTTACATTATGGTTAATTCTATGTTGTATGTTCTACAGGTTTGGACAACTATATAATGGCATGCTACCAAGGTTATGCTTAAAATCCTTCAAGCAAGGTTTCAACAGTATATGAACATGGAACTTTCAAGTGTATGAACTGGACTTTAAAAAGGCAGAGGAACCAGAGATGAAACTGTCAACATTTGCTGGATGACAGAGGTAGCAAGGTAATTCCAGAAAAAAATCTACTTCTGCTTCTTGACAATGCTAAAGCCTTTGACCTTGCAGATCACAAAAAACTGTGTAGAAAATTCTCAAAGAGATGGAAATACTAGACCATTTTACCTGCCTCCTGAAAAACCTATATGCCGGTCAAGAAGCAACAGTTAGAACCTTACATAGAACAACCGACTGCTTCAAAATTGGCCAAGGAATACAAGGCTGGATATTGTCACTCTGCTTATTTAACTTATATGAAGAATAGATCATGTGAAATGATGGGCTGGATGAATCACAAGTTCGAATCAAGACCACCAGGAGAATTATCAACAACCTCAGATATGCAGATTATAACCGCTCTAATAGCAGAAAGTAAAGAGGAACTAAAGAGGCTCTTGACGAAAGAGAAAGAGAAAAGTGAAAAAGCTGGTTTAAAACTTAACACTGAAAAAACTAAGATCAAGGCATCTGGTCTCATCACTTCATGGCAAATAGAAGGGGAAAAAGTAGAAGCAGTGACAGACTTTACTTCCTTGGGCTTCAAAATTAGCTTTTGCAATGCAGCAGATCTGCATTGATCCCTGGGTTGAGAAGATCCCCTAGAGAAGGGAAAGGCTACTCACTCCAGCATTCTGGCCTGGAGTACTCCATGGACTGTATAGTCTATGGGTCGCAAAGAGTCAGACGTGACTGAGCAACTTTGACTTTCTTTCCAAAATTATTAAAGATGGTGACTGCAGTCGAGATATTAAAAGATAGTTGCTCCTTGGAAGGAAAGCAATGACAAACCTAGATAGCATATTAAAAAGCAGGATATAACTTTGCCAAAAAAGGTCCATCTAGTCAAAGATACGTTTTTTCCAGTAGTCATGTATTGATGTGAGAGCTGTACCATCAAGAAGGCTAAGCACAAAAAAATGATGCTTCTGAACTGTGATGCTGAAGAAGACTCTTGAGAGCTCCCTGGACTGCAAGGAGATCAAATCAGTCAATCCTAAAGGAAATCAACCCTGAATATTCACTACTGAATATTCACTAGAAGGACTGATGCTGAAGCTACAATACTTTGACCACTTGATGCAAAGTGCCAACTCACTGGAAAAGACCCTGATGCCGACAAAGACTGAAGGCAAAGAAGAGGACAGCAGAGGATGATATGGTTAGATAGCATTATTGACTCAATGGACATGAATCTGAGCAAACTCCAAGAGACAGTAGAGGACCGACGAACTTGGCATACTGCAGTTCATGGGGTCACAGAGAGTTTGACACAACTAAGCAACTGAATACATACACACACACACATACATTTTTACATTCATAAAAAGATGCCATCAGTTGATAATTCAGGTTTTCTTAAGCACTTCAATATCACGTTAAATACTACTTTATGTATAATGAGGCGGGAGTCCTTAAAGTATCTATGTCATAGATTGCAAGATCACAGGTACTGCAATTTGGAGAACTAGAATAAAATTTAGAAATAATTTAAATGAGTAATTATAAGAACCACTAAGTGTAACATTAGAATGCGGATTTCCTGATTCTCTGATCAGTGTAATTATTTACTACTTTTCTGAAATCTAACAAATATCTATTTTAAGTAACAGTCTAAATTTTACTTAAGCAACACTCTTTATGATGTCATGTCAACACTAAAGTAGTTTTACTTGCTTTAGTTGGACTCATCAGCAGAAATTTTGTATTTCCTATGTCATTTTTCCTTGAAATGCCCTGAAAATTATTTGATTGGGCCAATCTTATTTTAGATTAAGATATAATTAATCTCTTTGGAATATTTGCTTTATAAATTGCTAGGAGTCCTTCTGACTAATCAATGAAAAGTCCATTGTCATCACTTCTACAGCTGGATTAATACCAAGAAAATATTATTCCTCACTTCCAGCCATATCTCCTAATAGGAATATCTGAATAGTATCATAAAAGAAAGGAGGTATTGTATGATCACACTGGTATAACTGAGTTATCAACTAGCCAAGAGTGAAAGTAAGAATATAAATAAGGATTTTATTACTCTTCAGTCATGAACTATAAACTTACACTTGAAAAATAGCATTACTCACCCTTTTTTTATTCATTCCTGTAGACAGTTAAACCAGGATGAAAAAATAGATGCATAAGACATGATCAGAATAAAAGGAAAGGCTTGGTTTAAGAGAAACTATACAATGCTTGATTATCTGAAAATTACTGACTGCATGTTACAAATAAGACAATGCATCTGCAGCTACAGGGCACCTACTAAAGACTGTCATGACCACTTGGGTCTCAAGCTAGGCATCCAGTCTCCTTTGTCTTCATCTCAGGCTGCCAATGCAATGACTAGAGATAACTGGCCCCACTGTAGGTTAGAGTCCTCCAAACAGCTTCACAGTCCTCTTAGTATTTTTGTAGTCCCTTATTTCATTTTAGACATGTATGACTTAGACCTTTCCCATTCTCTTCGACTGACTTGCTCATTTCTGGTTCCTCTTCTTCTTTTTGTTCTAGACAAAGCAGTGTCTTCAAGAATCATAAAAAGATACCTCGGGTAAAATTCTACAATATAAAACTACTGCCTTGATAGCTAATGCTTTCTCTGTTTCAGCCTTCTGGAAAGAAGTATATAAAATATACCCAGCATTCATTTCTTTATAAAATATTAAGTAACACTGAACACTTATTATCTATAAATTACTATGCTACTCCAGATCTACAATTTCTTTTTCCAGCCTTATGTCAGATTATAAAATTTTTTACATCCATTGATCTCCCCAGATTCAAAAGATGACTGGGATAATAAGATAATAAGGAATTATTATCTATTCTTGAAAAATGCTGCAAGGATATGGTGGATTCAATGGAGAAGCTGTGGACATCTGAAGAAGCAGAATCCCTTTGGTTTTGCAATCTCTACATACAGCAGAAAACTCTCAGAATCTCTTTACATTGCAAGAAAAATAAAAATAATGGAAACATGACAGATATAAAGGGTCAAGCCTGAGAAATGAGACTTGATTGCAAAAATGCTGTTTATGCATAGGGTGGAATACTGTTTAGCAGTTACAAGGAATGAACTACTGACACAGGCTAGGTTAAGAATTCTATAGATGAATGTGCTATCAAGATTTTTTATGACCAGATCTTATTTTTACATATTTTATTTGCTTGATCTATAACTCACAATGATACAGTAAAATTACCCATCAGAATTCTCAATTTTTAACTCTTTCTGTAGCTTAATTGACTATTTTCTTTGTGTTTTTGAAGCTACTGGGATCACACAAGATAAAATTGTTATCTTTCCCTTGGGAATTACAACGGAATTTATTCTATTATAAATAACATATTATAACTTTTTTATGACTAGGTGTATTTCCATTCACACTTTTTACTGGTAATTTTTTTATATTAATAGTTACTCAAACTTTGTTTTATCATTTTCTGGTGAGATTTCTTTTTCATTCTTATTCATTCAATATTCTGTCCTTATGTTTTAGATGAATCTCTCATAAGCAACATGTTTGATTTTTAATCCAACATGATAATTTTTGTCATTTAGTTACTGATTCTGTTTTTTTATTTTTTTGAATCTATTTTTTTTTTTTACAACTGTTGTGATTATGGGTGAATCAATTTGTTTTTAACATATTTTGTGGGATTTTTGTTGCTCTGTTGTTGAACTTTTTCCTGTATTTCTCTTGCCTTCTTGCCTTCAATAGATTTCTTAATTTGCTCCAATTTTTATCTGTTACCAGCTTAGAAGTTTTAAAATATGATTTGTGTTTAACTTCTAAGATTTTACAGATATATTTCAGAAATTTTGAAGTTACTCAGTTTCTTCATATTCCATACAAATGAGATATGTTTTAACTGTTTGCCTCTATGCTAACATGTATGTTATTTTTATCCAATATTTTAATTATTTCATTGTTTATCAAATTAGGGATTCTAAGTACAGACATATCACATTTTACTGTGCTTCACTGATATTGCATTTATTACAAAATGAAGGTTCTCAGTAACTCTGTGTATAACAAGACACAGTTACACTGTGTTATGTACAGTTGTACTGTGTTATACTCTGTTATGCATAGTTATAACAAGATGCATTTTTTCACAACAGCATTGGCTCACTTCCTATCTCTCTGTCACATTTTGGCAACTCATATAATATTTCAAACTTTTTGGTTATTATTATAATTGTGAGGATGAACTGATTAGTGATGATTGGTGTTGCCACTGTAATTATTATTTTATTTTTAATTAATGTACATACATAATGCTATCACACATTTAACACAGTATGGTGTGATTATAACTTTCATAAGTACTGGGAAATCAGAAATTTCATGTGACTAGCTTTATTGTAATATTCACTTTATTGAAGTGGTTTGGAACTAAATCTGCAATCTCTCTGAAGTATCCCTATATTGTTTCACCAAAAAACTGTTTATATTTATCCCATTTTCAGCAATTTCTATACACATTTTTCATTCATGCAACTCTGACTTTCGTCTTCATGTTACTTCTCTTATACCTGAGGCTTTCTTTAGCAAAAATCTGTGATTGTTAAACATGCTAAACTTTTGTTCATCTAACAATGTGTCTAGTTCATTTTCATTCTTGAAAGATAACTTACCTAGTTATGTAACTCTATAATGACCAATTGCACTCATCTGACATGCTAGTAAAGTAATGCTCAAAATTCTCCAAGCCAGTCTTCAGCAATACATGAACCGTAAACTTGCACATGTTCAAGATGGTTTTAGAAAAGGCAGAGGGACCAGAGATCAAATTGCCAACATCTGCTGGATCATCGAAAAAGCAAGAGAGTACCAGAAAAACATCTATTTCTGCTTTATTGACTATGCCGAAACCTCTGACTGTGTGGATCACAGTAAACTGTGGAAAATTCTTCAAGAGATGGGAATACCAGACCATCTGACCTTCCTATTGAGAAACCTGTATGCAGGTCAGGAAGCAACAGTTAGAACTGGACATGGAACAGTAGGCTGGTTCCAAATAGGAAAAGGAGTGCGTCAAGGCTATATATTGTCACTCTGCTTATTTAACTTATATGCAGAATACATCATGAGAAACACTGGGCTGGAAGAAGCACAAGCTGGAATCAAGATTGCTGGGAGAAATATCAATAACGTCAGATATGCAGATAACACCACCCTCATGGCAGAAAGTGAAGAGGAACTAAAAAGCCTCTCAATGAAAGTGAAAGAGAATGAAAAAATTGACTTAAAGCTCAACATTCAGAAAACTAAGATCATGGCATCTGGTCCCATCACTCCATGGAAAATAGATAGGGAAACAGTGGAAACAGTGTCAGACTTTATTTCTTTGGGCTCCAAAATCACTGCAGATTGTGATCATAGCCATTAATTAAAAGACGCTTACTCCTTGGAAGGAACGTTATGACCAACCTAGATGGCATATTAAATAGCAGAGACATTACTTTGCCAACAAAGGTCATCTCTTCAAGGCTATGGTTTTTTGAGTAGTCATGTATGGATGTGAGAATTGGACGGTGAAGAAAGATGAGCACTGAAGAACTGATGCTTTTGAACTGTGGTGTTGAAGAAGACTCTTGAGAGTCCCTTGGACTGCAAGAAGATCCAACCAGTCCGTCCTAAAGGAGATCAGTTCTGGGTGTTCACTGGAAGGACTGATGTTGAAGCTGAAACTCCAATATTTTGGCCACCACATGCAAAGAGCCGACTCACTGGAAAAGACCTTAATGCTGGGAAGAATTGGGAGTTGGAGGAGAAAGGGACAACAGAGGATGAGATGCCTGGATGCCATCACTGACTCAACGGACATGAGTTTGGGTGGACTCCGGGAGTTGGTGATGGACAGGGAGGTCTGGCGGGCTGCGATTCATGGGGTTGCAAAGAGTTGGACACAACTGAGTGACTGAACTGAACTGATAATGACCAATTCCTTTTCTCAAAATATTGATTACATTTGGTCAGTGTTTAATAACTTCCTTTATTTTCAACTGGGAGCAGAGACCGCTGTACTGTCAGAAACATTTATTTCATGCTATAATCATTTTCTTGGTCCAGTGTTTTCCAGAGTAAGCTTTGTAATTAGAGTTAGGCGAAGGCTGAAAAATTTTGTTTCAGATTTTTTTTTATTGTTTAAGGTTTTAATATTATTAAATACATATCCTTCTGACTTGAGGTCTCTAAATAGCATTTTTATTAATTTTTTGGAGTATAGTTGATATAAAATATTGTGTTAATTTCTGCTGTTCAGCAAAGTGAGTCAATTATTCATATACATGTATCTATTCTTTTTTAGAGTCTTTTTCCCAGATAGGCCTTTACAAAGTACTGAGTAGAGTTCCCTGTGCTAGACAGTAAGTCCTTATTAATTATCTATTTTATTTATAGCAGTGGCCAAGTTCTGAAGTAGAAATAAGATAAAACATAGTTATTTATCATCTTATTCAGAAACTCGTCAAGGAAAAGAAGTATTCCTTAGAGACCACAATGCATGATATAGTATCTGATATAAAATGTACTTTCAATAAATATCAGACATTAAAAAATAATAGATAATTGTGTCTTTTCACTTTCCTTCTGTAGTTTCTTCTCTTCAGAATTATTTGTTGTCATGTTAAAACATAAATTAAGCCTAACTCCAAATAAATTTAAAATAAATGTGCACTGAATGTTAATGTTATATACTATTCCTCTCTTTAAAATTCCCACTTTTACAGATGAAATGAGTAAAAAGTCATCCCTTTTTAATGACAAAATTTTAGGCATTAAGACACTTACCTTGGAAGGAAGGTTATGGCCAACCTAGATAGCATATTGAAAAGCAGAGACATTACTTTGCCAACAAAGGTCTGTCTAGTTAAGGTTGTGGTTTTTCCAGTAATCATGTATGGATGTGAGAATTGTATAGTGAAAAAGGCTGAGAGCCAAAGAATTGATGCTTTTGAACTTTAGTGTTGGAGAAGACTTGAGAGTCCCTTGGAGTGCAAGGAGATCCAACCAGTCCATCCTAAAGGAGATCAGTCCTGGGTGTTCATTGGAAGGACTGATGTTTAAGATGAAACTCCAATATTTTGGCCACCTCATGCCAAGAGTTGACTTATTGGAAAAGACCCTGATGCTGGGAAGGATTGGGGGCAGGAGGAGAAGGGGACAACAGAGGATGAGATGGCTGGATGGCATCACCTACTCGATGGACATAGGTTTGGGTAGACTCCGGGAGTTGGTTTTGGACAGGGAGGCCTGGCGTGCTGCGGTTCATGGGGTCGCCAAGAGGCGGACACAACTGAGTAACTTGAATTGAACTGAGTGGGTAGATTATTTCAGGACAAATTATTTGTCTTGCCCATGGATCACCATTTAATCTGCCAAAGCATAAGATCACTCTCCTATATTCAAAATTTGTCTATCATCAGTAATCAGCAACATTTCAACATTAGGAATACAGGTGACAGGGAAGAAACAAGAACCTAATTAAATCAACACAGCAACCACATGACGAGAACAACTGTTTATTCCTTGAGATACCCAAATACTAACAGGTACACAATGTGCTTTCAATAAATGCTTGTTGAGTAATAAATGAATGAATGAAACTAATGGATAAAAATCTTATCTCATGAAACCAAAGCATTTTCAGAGACAACAGATAAAATAATAAAATCTAGCTTTCAAGCCTTGGTTTAGGCATGTCACTCCCAAATGGAAGCTTAATTTGTAAAACAGACCAACAGAACACTCCACCTCTCCTCCCAGGTCATCCCTGAGCTGTCAATTCTCTATTTTTGGACAGGAGGCATCAAAGACCCAGACAGAAGGTACTGCCTGTGGCCAAAGATAACAACCAGTATGAACTTTGCTGGAATCCCGCTCCTCTCACCCTGGCCCAGTGCTTTTTCTCTTTCACCTTAGTGCCTCTGTAATGTTACTGGAAATGTTCTCCTGGGCACTGGGATCTGAACAGCTCTTTATATTTACTATTACAATAGCACTCCAAGTGACTCCTTGCGAAACTTTAAAATATCCATGGGATAACAACTCCTCCTGGTTCTTTTCATTCTTAGCTAAACTGAGCTAGGAGAATGGCATTGAAACATGTTAATCATCATATGTGAAATCAATCGCCAGCCCAGGACTGATGCTCGGGGCTGGTGCACCAAGATGACCCAGGGGGAGGGAATCGGGAGGGAGGAGGGAGGTGGGTTCTGGAGGGGGAGCATATGTATACCCATAGCGGATTCATGTCAATATATGGCAAAACCAAAACAATAAAGTAAAGAAAATTAAAAAGAAAAATCCCAACACTCAGCAAAAGCACTCTGTAAACAAGGATATAGAGGGTAATAAAGAATTACTTTTTTCACTTGTCTGTAAAACTCTAGAATTAAAGGCATTTACTGTTTGGATTAGGACATTCAAAACAGTCTTGCCCTGACCTATCTGAAACATTAAAGAAAAAGGCAAGTTTGTTCACAAAAGAGCACATACTGAACCATCATTTCCCCTTCTGTAACCTGAGGATTTGGGTTGTTGTGGGAATATGTTTAGAGAGATGAAATAGATTTCAGGAAACTCGAAACGTAACTGTAATTTTAGAGTTCATAAAATACTGCAAATGCATTACTTTTGAGTTCAACAAAGACCAGATTTTCCTTTGGTTTCAGGGACACAGAGTACATTGTATGAGCAATAAAAATCTAATAGTCTGCCAGACAAATAATATTTGTCTTAAATTGTTTTCCTTAAGACCTTAAAGGTTACAACCACAGGAGAAATGAATCCTAGATGGTTGCAACAATGTCCAAAGCAATAACTTCTACTGTGACTATCATTGACCATCCTGGGAATCCAGAGTCCTCTGGCAACACAGGAGGATGGTACTGATCTCAATTGCTTCTGAGACTGAATTGATACCATGATTCTTGTCACATCTGCAGAGCTAGGCTATAGATATTTTCACCCTAGAACACACAGACACACAAATTTTTGATTGTTACAATCTTTCACAGTTCTTATCTAACTTAAGCTCCCAACTTCCTTTATGAAAGAAACAAGACACAATAAAGGGTAGATTTTTTGGGGACATTTTCTCTCCAGAACAGAGATCTGAAAGCATCAAAATCGATCTGTAATTCCCTGCATTATAGTCCAGTGTTAGGAACTAAAATACATGGCTTTCTAGCATGCTGAATGAATCTGACAACCTTTTCCTATTGCAATCACCATAACAAAAAACCCATTGCATAATAAGCAGCTTGTGAATTTTCAGGAATGACTGGGATATGAGATCCGTGAGGACTTCATTCACAATTTAAAATGTGTTGCCCTTGATATTCTCAAATTAGATTCTTTAGGAGTTCCATGTACCTTCTGTACTTGCTCATGAGTACTGGAAATTTGCCAGATGAATCTAGGTCTATACTCAATTACTTGACATGAAGAGTGATATTTGGGTACTTACCACCAATATATCAGATGGACAGTGTATTATACAAATCTTATATTTCAGTTAGAAGACTAAAAAAAAGAAATGATTTCTAATAAAAATGTGTAAATTATTACTATGATTACTAGATAAATAGATTACAGATGACAGAATGCCATATCTATCTAATATGTCTGACTATAGATACAAAATGAGAATAATTATTAACCAAATTTGACTTGCCTCCACTACCCTTCCCATGAATGGTATCTTTTAGAATATTTAATTTCAATTAAAGCAACTTTTATTGTATCCTTTTTTCCTTTAGCTATTTTAGCATATAACACTATAGAGGATATTCCCATTTTATTTCTGACTCTACCTATGATGTGAGTCACATATAATAAAGCTTACACAATGAATTTTTTGTATATAATAAACTATGATTTTCCAAACTCTATTTTGAACTTTACTTATTCTCTATTCTGGGTAATATCAGGCAAACCCACTTGGGTGGCTGTGTGAAGCTGTCTACATGCTCCTATGAATTATTAACATTAGGAAAGATATTTACCTGTTAAAATTACACACCTAAAAATGGTAATTTTAACAATTTGAATTTAACATGTTAAAATAGAGGGGAAAACTTTCAAATAAAAGCAGTTATGATATTTGGACAGACTGCACTTCTGTATTCAAGTAAACATAGCTCACTGGGGTAGACAGAATAATGACGATCACCTCTACCCCTGCACCTCTATCCACACAAAATGTCCATACCTAATTCCCCAAATCTGTCAATAAGCTGTGGTACATGGTAAGGGGGAATTAAGGTTGCAGATACAATTAAGGTTGCCAATTAGCTGATCTTAGAATAGGATTATATATGTGAATCTTCTATACTCTAAGGGTCTGAAAAGGTGGAAGAGGGAGACAGAAAAGCCTGTGTTAAAGCGATTCAGCATGAGAAAGACTTAATTTGTCATCACTGGTGTATGATGATGGAAAGCAGCTAAATACGAAGGAATACAGGTAGTCTTTAAAAACTGCCAAGGCTAATAAAATAGATCATCCCGTAGAATCTCCAGAAAAAAGACATCTTGATTTCAGCCTGGTGAGACCCATTTCAGACACTACAGAACAACAAAGGAATAAATTCATAGGTAAGTTTTTCTAGGAATTGATCATCTTCCTACCTTTCCAAAAGCCTTGAAGACTTCCAGACATGTACTAAGTTAAAATAAGAAATTTTGACTGCTTGGGCAAAACCTAGTCCTGTATTGCTTCCATTACTCTTTTCATTAGTAGCACATAACACCAACTGAAATGACTGTATTTGTTTGTTTATTGCTGTTTCCATTGATACAATGTTAATTATAAGAGGAGCAGTCTTTAACTTGTGTTCATCAGGTCAGTGCCTAGAACAATGCCTGTCACATATACAATTTCCATTATTTTACTTTCCTTGCCTCAAGAGTGAACTTGGTGTTCTGTAGATGTGCATATTCTATATTTACGTGTACTAACCACCCAGGTATATATACTCACTGAGTTACTCCCAACAAGCCCCCTGAGTGTGTGCATGTGAAGCCACCTCAGTCATGTCCAATTCTTTGTGACCCTATGGGCTGTAGACCGCCAAGCTCCTCTGTCCATGGGATTCCCCAGGCAATAATACTGGAGAAGGCTGCCGTGTCCTCCGTCAGGAGATCTTCCCAATCAAGGAATTGAACTCGCATCTCTTGTCTCCTGCATTAACAGGCAGGTTCTTTACTACAAGCACCACCTGGGAAGCCCAAAAAATCCCTTAGGGAGTTTTTAATATCAGTACAAGCTGGAAATATATGTGAAGATTTCATTCTGAAGTAAACAGTGACCATCTGATGAATAAGGATTTTCTACACCTTATTTGTTCTTACGGAATGCCTCCTATTTTAGTGAGTTGCTATAAACTCCTACCCTTGCCTGACCCCTTGTACCTCCTGGAAGATTATCTCTGAGCTTTTGGAATGCTATCTGATAAGAGTCTAGGTTGGTCATAACTTTCCTTCCAAGGAGCAAGCATCTTTTAATTTCATCGCTGCAATCATCATCCACAGTGATTCTGGAGCCCAGAAAAAAAAAAAAAGTCAGCCTCTGTTTCCCCATCTATCTGCCATGAAGTTACAGGACCGGATGCCATGATCTTAGTTTTCTGAATGTTGAGCTTTAAGCCAACTTTTTCACTCTCCTCTTTCACTTTCATCAAGAGGCTCTTTAGTTCTTCTTCACTTTCTGCCATAAGGGTGGTGTCATCTGCATATCTGAGGTTATTGATATTTCTCCTAGCAATCTTGATTCCAGCTTGTGGTTCTTCCAGCCCAGAGTTTCTCATGATGTACTCTGCATTTAAGTTAAATAAGCAGGGTGACAATATACAGCCTTGATGCACTCCTTTTCCTATTTGGAACCAGTCTGTTGTTACATATCCAGTTCAAACTATTGCTTCCTGATCTGCATACAGGTTTCTCAAGAGGCGGGTCAGGTGGTCTGGTATTCTCATCTCTTTCAGAATTTTCCACAGTTTACTGTGATCCACACAGTCAGAGGCTTTGGCATAGTCAATAAAGCAGAAATAGATGTTTTCCTGGTACTCTTTTGCTTTTTTGATGATCTATTGGATGTTGGCAATTTGATCTCTGGTTCCTCTGCCTTTTCTAAAACCAGCTTGAACACCTGGAAGTTCACAGTTCATGTATTGCTGAAGCCTGGCTTGGCAATTTTAAGCAATACTTTACTAGCGTGTGAGATGAGGGCAATTGTGTGGTAGTTTGAGCATTCTTTAGCATTGCTTTTCTTTGGAATTGGAATGAAAACTGACTGTTTCCAGTCCTGAGGCCACTGCTGAGTTTTCCATATTTGCTGGCATATTGAGTGCAGCACTTTCACAGCATCATTTTTCAGGATTTGAGATACCTCACATTCCATCACCTCCACTAGCTTTGTTCGTAGTGATGCTTCCTAAGGCCCACTTGACTTCACATTCCTGGATGTCTGACTCTAGGTGAGTGATCACACCATCGTGATTATCTGGGTCTTGAAGATCTTTTTTGTACAATCCTTCTGTGTATTCTTGCCACTTCTTCTTAATATCTTCTGCTTCCATTAGGTCCATACCATTTCTGTCCTTTATTGAGTCCATCTTTGCATGAAATGTTCCCTTGGTATCTCTAATTTCTTGAAGAGATCTCTAGTCTTTCCCATTCTATTGTTTTCCTCTATTTCTTTGCATTGATCGCTGAGGAAGGCAAGTTTCTTATCTCTCCTTGCTATTCTTTGGAACTCTGCATTCAAATGGGTATATCTTTCCTTTTCTCCTTTGCTTTTCACTTCCTGTCTTTTCACAGCTATTTATTAGGCTTCCTCAGACAGCTATTTTGATTTTTTGCATTTCTTTTTCTTGGGAATGGTGTTGATTCCTGTCTCCTGTACAGTGTCACAAACCTCCATCCATAGCTCATCAGGCATTCTGTCGATCAGATCTAGTCCTTTAAATCTGTTTCTCACTTCTACTGAATAGTCGTAAGGGATTTGATTTGACCAACCTAGACAGCATATTAAAAGGCAGAGACATTACTTTGCAAACAAAGGTCCATCTAGTCATGGCTATGGTTTTTCTAGTTGTCATGTATGAATGTGAGAGTTGGACTGTAAAGAAAGCTGAGCACCAAAGAATTGATACTTTTGAACTGTGTTGTTGGAGAAGACTCTTGAGAGTCCCTTGGACTGCAAGGAGATCCAACAGGTCCATCCTAAAGGAGATCAGTCCTGAGTGTTCATTGGAAGGACTGATGTTGAAGCTCAAACTCCAATTCTTTGGCCACCTCATGTCAAGAGGTGACTTGTTGGAAAAGACCCTGATGCTGGGAAAGATTGAGGGCAGGAGGAGAAGGAGACAACAGAGAATGAGATGGTTGGATGGCATCACCGACTCGATGGACATGGGTTTGGGTAGACTCCAGGAGCTGGTGATGGACAGGGAGGCCTGGCATGCTACAGTTCATGGGTTCACAAAGAGTTGGACATGACTGAGCGACTCAACTGAACTGATAAAAGTGTTTCTGTATGCCTGAGGACCATGTTGTACCTATGTGACCACAGAAGTTTAACCCAAATATGGGATTATGGTGAATATATGATTTTGCTTTCGGCAAGTGAATGTCTGAGTAGATAGAGGAAAGACAGAAGGATGCTGCATGCCTGCATTACTGACCCTAATAAAAATCTTGGTAACCAAGGCTAGGGCGAGATTTCTCGAGTGAAAATACTCTGCATGTGTTATCTCACATTCTTGCTGAAAGAATTAAGTGAATCTCCATAGTTCTCCAGGATATGAATCTTGACGTCTGGTGTCTCCTACACTTCACCATATGTACCTTTCTTTATGCTGATTCAACTTTATGATTGACCCTATAGACGCTGCATTCAACAAATAACAGCATATTTTAAAAAAAAATCATACTGACACACATACTGCAAAACACAAATATGTAAGAACATTATTCAAAGAATTCAGATAAAAGAGTCTGCCAAATTATAAAACAAAAGAAAAACAGCAAAGGAGAACTATTTGGCTAATTCACCAACAGCAACTGCTAAGTCAAAAGAGACTGAAATAATGTATTTAACTTATTGAGAGAAAATAGTATCAGTACTAAAGATCAGGCATGCCTCAACTAAAGATCCTACATTCTGCAGTGCAGACTGAAGATCCCACATGCTGAAACAAAGACACAGCAGAGAGAAATAAAGATTCTTTTAAAGAAGAATAAGGATAAAATAAAGATAACTTCAAATTTATGGCAAAGAGATGGGGAAACAATGAGAGACTTTATTTTCTTGGGCTCCAAGATCACTGCAGATGTGCCTGCATCCAGGAAAGTAAAAGACACTTGCTCCTTGGAAAAAAAGCTATGACCAACCTAGACAGCATATTTAAAAGCAGAGACATTACTTTACCAACAAAGGTCCGCCTCGTCAAAGCTATGGTTTTTCCAATAGTTATGTATGGATGGGAGAGCTGGACCATAAGGAAAGTTGAGCACTGAAAGATTGAACTTTTGAACTGTGGTGTTAGAGAAGACTCTTCAGAGTCCCTTGGAATGCAAGGAGATCAAACCAATCAATCCTAAAGGAAATAAGTCCTGAATATTCACTGCAAAGACTGATGCTGAAGCTCCAATACTTAGGCCATCTGATGCAAACAACTGACTCCTTGGAAAAGACCCTGATGCTGGAAAAGATTGAAGGCAGGAGGAGAAGGGGATGACAGAGGATTAGATGGCTAGATGGCACCACCGACTCAATGGACATAACACTGAGCAAGCTCTGGAAGTTGGTGATGGACAGGGAAGCCTAGCATGCCACAGTCCATGGGTTCACAAAGAGTCTGACATGACTGAGTGACTGAACTGAACTTCAAGTAATGAAAAACAGAGCTTCCCATAAATCTGCCCTTTTTAAATAAATTTTTTAAAAATACTCCAAAAGGAGGACTGATATGAAGAAAGGAAAAAATTTCTGAAATGCAAGAAAAAGATAGTGAAAATGAAAATTTAAAATATGTGATCAATACAAACAAATGTAGTGTGCCCATAGGCAGGTTTAGTAGAAACAGGACTTGACTGAAGTCCAGATTTCATTCTACAAGTACCAGAGACATATGCAGACAAATGCAGAAACTGCTCAGTTTCTCTACCAGTAAGATAAAAATGTTCATAACTCTCTATCCCAAGGGTTGCCCTGAACCTATGAGAGATCATAGATGAGATTCCACTTAAAATCTACAGAAGGGTACTTTAATTATTCAAATTCGCTATGCTACTTTGGTCAGTTTCTAAATGGGAGGGAGATTATGTTGAACATTTAAACAACTAATATAAATAATTTTTAAACAGATCCTGAGGTGAAGGAAAGGTGCTCTCATTCTCAGCACTAGCAAATCTTAAAATGGAATAATAAACTGAAAATTCTCTATATTTTAACCTCAGGTGGTGCAAAACAGTTATCTAACAAATGGGTTAGAGAGAAAGAAAAGAGAAATAACACCATTGATAGAATCAACAGAAGTTTTTACCTTTCATCAAAAATTCAAAACAACATTTAACTAAAAAGCTAAACCTTTCGTTTTCTCCATTTTTGGTTTAATACATATTTTGCATTTAAAACAGAATCACTATCCTCCTGTGGAAATGAAAGTAAAATACAGTTTGTAAGTAGCCTTTTGGATGTTCTGATAGTCATGACAAAACAGACATACTGAGGCATCTACTGTTGTTACTCTGTTAGCATTTCATGGTAAGCTCATAAATTAGGAGGGATATTTCAAAACAGGAAATCAGAGCATTGAACAGAAGCATCAGAGAGCATTAAGCAGTATTAGGCCCATTGCTTGAATTATTTACAGTGAGGAGGTGGCTGTTTGTGTTTTTATCTGACTGAAATTAGAGATAAAGATGACTGCTTAACTTTTTATTTTATATTATAAACCATACACTATGTGGTTGAGAATTTAAGAAGCTTAAAATTAATATGTTGAGGAAGAGGGAAGGACACATTTTAATATCTAGTGTACTGCAGAAACCTGAAATGTGTTAAAATTACACATTATTCTTGCCATCTGCTCTGTTTACATAACATCAAATGGCATATAATTTTTTATATTTGAAAATGCCCTTCCCCCCACATTGTGTTCTTAAAGGCAAACAGAAAGAAAACAGGTTTTTTCCTTTTAATTTTAGTGAAACTGTAACTCCGATTGGATTGTTATAGCTCTACATGTGAAAATATTTACTCCATCTTTGTTTATAATAGCAAAAGTTGAACAAAATGGCAATGACTTAAGAGTCCATCAGAAGGATGTAATGTATCAATACAATGACAGTATGCACATTCTTTAAGAAGGGTGAAATAATTCTATACATTTTGATTTGCAATGAGTAAGTCAATAAGTGAAAAGAGAATTAGCAAGAGAAATAAATATATGTATTTCCAAACCTGAGTTTATACACTCTCAGGTTTGAAAAATACACATATGATTTCCTGCTTTTGTTAACTGCTTTCCTAGTATCCACTCACTATTCCTTTGCAACAGTATCTTAAATTTTATCTGGAAAACAGGGACAATGAGCAGCTTAAGTCCTTACATGTATGTTAGACTCCTTTCCTACTGTGATTCAAGACTTAATAGAAAACGCATAAGGAAGATTCAATACTAGGATTTTTGCTGGGAATATTGGGAAGTAGGCCTTCTAATTTTGACCAGATATATGCTTGGCTATGAATGTATGTAGCTCCTGGAGCTACAGTCACCACTTCATTCTCAAGAAATGAAAGCCCACAAAGAATGGAACCAATCAGAGGAGTTAAGAAATACAGAAAGAAAACAGTCTTGGACAGTCCACTTGAGCCATGGACCAAGCCTCCCCTGAAGCCAGTTTGTGCTCCCCACTTTGCTCCTGCCACACCCTGTTCACAGATAAGTATGGCCATGGAGGACAGAATGAAGCAGAGCAAAAATTAGAGATGACTTCAAGAAAATTAGAGATACCACAGGAACATTTCATGCAAAAATGGGCCTAACAGAAGCAGAAGATATTAAGAAGACGTGGCAAGAATACACAGAAGAATGATACAAAAAATATTTTAATGACCCAGATAACCATAATAGTGTAATCACCCACATAGAGCCAGATATCCTGGAGTGTGAAGTCAAGCAGGCGTTAGAAAGCATTACTATGAACAAAGATAGTTGAGGTGATGGAATTCCAGTTGAGCTATTTCAAATTCTAAAAGATAATGCTGTGAAAGTGTCACACTAAATATGCCAGCAAAACTGAAAAACTCAGCAGTGGCCACAAGACTAGAAAAGTTCAGTTTTCAATCCAATTCCAAAGAAAGGCAATGCCAAAGAATGCTCAAACTACCACACAATTGCACTCACCTCACATGCTAGTAAAGTAATGCTCAAAATTCTCCAAGTGAGGTTCCAACAGTACATGAACTGTGAGCTTCCAGATGTTAAAGCTGATTTTAGAAAAGGCAGAGGAATCAGAGATCAAATTGCCAACATCCACTGGATCATTGAAAAAAGCAAGAGAGTTCCAGAAAAACATCTACTTCTGCTTTATTGACTATGCCAAAGCCTCTGACTGTGTGGATCACAATAAACTGTGGAAAATTATTCAAGAGTTGGGAATACCAGATCCCCTTAACTGCCTCCTGAGAATCTGTACGCAGGTCCAGAAGCAACAGTTAGAACTGGACATGGAACAACAGACTGGTTCAAAATTGGGAAAGGAGTAGGTCAAGGCTGTATTTGTCACCCTGCTTATTTAACTTATATGCAGAATACATCATACAAAATGCCAGACCATTTGAACCACAAGCTGGAATCAAGATTGCCAGGAGAAATATCAATATCCTCAGATATGCACATAACACCATCCTCATGAGAGAAAGTAAAGAGGAACTGAAGACCCTCTTGATGAAAGTGAAAGAGAAGAGTGAAAAAGCTGGCTTAAAACTCAATATTCAAAAAACTAAGATCACAGCATCTGGTCTCATCACCTCACGGCAAATAGATGGGGAAACAATAGAAACATTGAGAAATTTTTTTTCTTGAGCTCCAAAATCACTGCAGATGATGACTGCAGCCATGAAATTAAGACACTCGCTCCTTGGAAGAAATGTTATGATCAACCTAGACAGCATATTAAAAAGCAGAGACATTATGTTGCCTACAAAGGTCCGTCTAGTGAAAGCTACGGTTTTTCCAGTAGTCATGTATGGATGTGAGAGTTGGATGGTGAAGAGAGCTGAGCACCGAAGAATTGATGCTTTTGAACTGTGGTGTTGGAGAAGACTCTTGAGAGTACCACGGACTGCAAGGAGATCAAACCAGTCCATCCTAAGAGAAATCAGTCCTGATTATTCAATGGAAGGACTGATGCTGAAGCTACAACTCCAATATTTTGGCCACCTGATGAGAGGAACTGACTCACTGGAATGGACCCTGATCCTGGGGAAGACTGAAGGCAGGAGAAATGGATGTCAGAAGACGAGATGGTTGGATGGCATCATCAACTCAACTCAAATGGACATGAGTTTGAGCAAGCTCCAGGAGTTGATGGTAGACAGGGAAGTGTGGCATGCTGCAATCCATGGGGCCACAAAGAGTTGAACACAACTGAACAACTGAACTTAAGTTGTGATATGGACACCAGATAGGAATAAAGTCTTCTTTCCCCAGTCAGTCTTCTCTAACACCACCCAGGCTGGCAGGAGAGGGTTCTTTTCATTTTAGTCTGGTAAGAGTTTATCTAGGCTACCATTGATAACATTAGGCAATGGGCTGCAGACTTTTCTGTGGTCTTTGAATGACACAGGGCAGTAATCGTCTAAGTATTTTCTTTCTTACTAGGCTAACCCTTTTTGGCTTCTGGCTGGAGGGAACAGGCATTTATTGGACTTTTTTGTCCTCACTCATTGGAATTTCTCAGTTGCTGTCTTTCTAGCATTCCAATCTGTGATGTTGGAGCAAAAGGAAACAGAGAATGGCAGCTCCTTCCCCTGAAGTCTCCTAGTCAGTGTACCTTTTTTCCTCCTTTCAGAGTCTTCTTACATTGTTATACACAAGTAATGTTTAGGCTCTTTAGCTATATTTAGCAGGAGGACAGGTAAAAATTGCATCTATATCTTGAAGTGAACGTCTCCACTTCGCGTGGTTTTTACTTCATCTAAATTTGCTGGGGCTGTCTTTATTGCCCAGTGTGTTGTATGTCTTCATGAATTTTCCATGGGTGTATGGTAAGTTGCTTCAGTCATGTCAGATTCTTTGATATCCTATGGACTGTAGTCCACCAGGCTTCTCTATCCATGGGATTTCCCAGGCAAGAATACGGGAGTGGGTCATTATGCCCTCTTCCAAAGGATCATTCCAATTCAGGGATCAAACTTGCATCTCTTATATCTCCTACACTGGCAGGTGGGTTCTTTACCACTAGCACCACCTGGCAAGTCCATAATATAAATGGAGTGTGTATTCTTTGATTGTTAGCTGGAGTCCATCAATTAAGCCAATTTCACTTGTAGTTTTGTTTAGATCTGTAGTCTTACAAAATGCTATCTAATGATGTGACATACAGATTCTTTCAACCAAAAATAGGGCTTCTAACAACCTAAATGAACATCATAAACAAATGAATAACGATGATATTGTGCTATATATATATTACTCAGCCATAAAAAAGAATGAAATTATGCCATTAGCCACAACATGGATGGACCTAGAAATCATCATACAAAGTCAGACAGAGAAAAATATATATTACTTCTTTGTGGAATCTAAAAAAAAATGATACAAATGAACTTGTTTACAAAGCAGAAACAGACAAGACATAGAAAACAATCTTAGGGTTACTAAAGGGGAAAGGCAGGGGTGGGAAGGGATAAATTAGAAATCTGGGATTAACAGATATACACTGCTACATAAAGTGTTTATATATATAGATATATATATATATGTGTGTGTGTGTATGTGTGTGTATAGTTAAACTAGACCTACTATATAGCACAGGAAGCTATATTTGATATCTTATAATAACTTATAATGGAAAACATTGCAGCCATGAAATTAAAAGATGCTTACTCCTTGGAAGGAAGGTTACAACCAACCTAGACAGCATATTAAAAAGCAGAGACATTATTTTGCCAACAAAGGTCTGTCTAGTCAAGGCTGTGATTTTACCAGTAGTCATGTATGGATGTGAGAGTTGGACAGTGAAGAAAGCTGAGCACTGAAGAATTGATGCTTTTGAACTGTGGTGTTGGAGAAGACTCTTGAGAGTCCCTTGGACTGCAAGGAGATCAAACCAGTCAATCCTAAAGGAAATCAGTCCTGGGTGTTCATTGGAAGGATTGATGTTTAAGCTGAAACTCCAATACTTTAGCCATCACATGAGAAGAGCTGACTCATTGGAAAAGACCCTGATGCTGGGAAAGATTGAGGGCAGGAGGAGAAGGGGACAACAGAGGATGAGATGGCTGGATGGCATCACCAACTTGATGGACATGGGTTTGGGTAGTCTCCGGGAATTGGTGATGGACCGGGAGGCCTGGCGTGCTGCGGTTCATGGGGTCACTAAGAGTCGGACA
>ML660765.1:33465451-33535802 GCA_007570785.1 Antilocapra americana | reverse complement strand
ATATATATATATATATATATATATATATATATATGCACATGTATGTATGGCTAAATCACTTCACTGTATACCTGAAACTAACACAACACTGAAAATCAACCATACTTAAAAAGAAATTGAAAAAAAAAAAAAAAAACAAGAGTTTCCAAGAAATTTGAGGGTCCTGTCCCTTAAGAATGGGTTATGGTAGAGAAGTTTGTATCCAGAAGACATGCGAACATGCCATTTGTCTACTGCAATGAACCCCATTAATCATCATAGGAGATGCATAATAAAACCGTTAAGAGAATCATATATGCAGTGTCATAGATACTTCAGCTCAGAGAAAAAGGGACAAAAATATTACAAAAAAAAAGAAAAAATCCTGTGAAACTCCAAACTTACAAGCTAGAAATAGGTTGAGGAATCTAGTTAACTGAAATCCTGTGCTGCCTTTCATGGCCAAGGAAGGGTGATTCAAAGTTAAACAGGAGGGAAGGTGACAGGGCAAATCTCTGAGAGAATGGCACAACATAAACCGAGGAGAATCAAATGGGTCCAAGATGGCAGAAAAGTCAACTTCAACTAGACCTTGGGCCTCAGTATGAGCTCACTGCGACATGTCAACAATATAAATGACACGTCCACAAGCACCCAGACAGTTCCAAGGCTGACCATCAAAGACCAAAAAGTGGGGTGGTCCAATTCCTAGAAATCCCCACTCCTTCCCTAAAATGGTTGCAATAACCCTCCCACACTTATTAGCCTATGAAATTACCCAGCCCATAAAAGCGACCAAGACCACATTTCCAGGTTGCACTCACCTTCTGAGATGCCCATATTCTGTGGAATGTGTTTCTAAGGTAAACCCACTGTATACCTAACACTTTGTCTCTCACTGAATTCTTTCTGTATTGAGACATCAAGAACCTGAGCTTCATTAGGTCATGAAACTCGGTCTGTGATCTCACTTGGAAGACTATGTGTTTTGGGCTGGGTTTGAGCCCCAGCCATGTGGGTTAGAGTTTCAATCTGGGTTTTGGCTTGATAGAAATCCCAGCCATGTGGGTTCAAGTCCCAAGCAGGGTTTTGGCCAGGTTTGAATCCCAGTCTTGTGGGTTCAAATCTCAATCTGAAAAAACATGGTTTCAAGACAGCAAGCTGTAATCTACCAAGAGGCACCAAGAACTCTGAGAGTGGACTAAAGGCTTTGGAGAATCATTTCTAGGAAGCAGTCAGAATTTCTTGAACTTCTTTTTTTTTTTTTTAGAATTGCTATAAATCTGTGATTCTTTTGTGCTTCTTATTTTCTCTTTCCTAGGACAAGAACGTCTTTAGTGGTCACCCTTTGCCTTAGGCATCCTTGTATGTTGGGTATGGAGGAGCAGCTATCTCTATTCCATAGGCCTGCAAGTTCAAAGGAACTTGACTCTAGGTAAAGTAAGTAAAAAATTACATGCAAGAAAACTCGTCTATACCTAGACTTGATTTAGAGGAGCTAACACTGCTTCTGCTGCTGCTGCTGCTACTAAGTTGCTCCAGTTGTGTCCGATTCTGTGTGACCCCATAGACAGCAGCCCACCAGGCTCCCCTGTCCCTGGGATTCTCCAGGCAAGAACATTGGAGTGGGTTGCCATTTCCTTCTCCAATGCACAAAAGTGAAAGTGAATTTGCTCAGTCGTGTCCGACTCTTCACAACCCCATGGACTGCAGCCTACCAGGCTCCTCCATCCATGGGATTTTCCAGGCCAGAGTACACGAGTGGGGTGCCACTGCCTTCTCCAAAGCTAACACTAGAGGTCATCTAATGCTGTGATGCAATGAGACTTAGGCTTCCCTGATAGCTCACCTGGTTAAAAGAATCTGCCTGCAATGCAGAAGACCCCAGTTCAATCCCTTGGTTAAGAAGATCCACTAGAGAAGGGATAGGCTACCTACTCCAGAATTCCTGGGCTTCCCTCGTGGCTCAGCCTGCAATGTGGGAAAACTGTGTTCGATCCCTGGGTTGGAAGGATCCCCTGGAGAAGGGAAAAGCTACCTACTCCAGTATTCTGACCTGGAGAATTCCATAGAGTACATAGTCCATGGGGTCGCAGATTTGGACACGACTGAGTGACTTAGAGAAAGAGTGGAAGAATAGGAGGGTGTGAGTGTATTTTGCAAGTTGGGGGGGGGTGGTTGAACCATGTGAGCTGGAGGGTGGACTCTCAAAACCAATATGCCAGATGACTACCAAACTGGGGTCCACTTCTCTCCTTCCTCTGCCTACCCACTCTCCCTTCCCTCGACTCCTTTTTCTTCTCTCCTTCTCCCTCAGATCCCATTCTATGGAAGAAGCTTTGTCATCAGCAGCCTTCATAAGAGCCCCACAACGTAAGCAAATGAAGCCTCCTGCCAATGACCAGATAAGTGAGTTTGCAAGAGGCCCTGTCAGATCCTTCAGAGAGGCTGCAGCCTCAGTTGACAGCTCAACTGCAGACTCACTAGAGAAGCTGAGCCAGAATGACTCAGCTAACCTGGTCCTAGATTCCCAAATCTAAGAAACTGTGGAATACAAAATTGTGTTGTTTGCACCAGCCAAATTTGAGGTAATGTGTTACACAGCAATAAGTAGATAATACTCCAAACTTTCTCAATTTACATAAGCAGAACTGTTTGCAAAGAAGGCATGAATTTTATCCACGTATTTATTTCAACGATATTATTCTTATAAATGCATTAAAAATGTAAATCGGTCTCACCAACTGTCACTACATCTATAAGTATGGCTGCTTCCCGAGCAAAAGGTAAGTTTTTCCTCATGTGGTGGCATGATTCTTTGGGTAGGACATGTGATTATAGCAAAAGTCTCAATAGTATTATAATCTATGTGCCAAACTTTCCTGTGCTTCTCGTTGGCCTTTGGGGGAACTGGTGACTGACTAGACTGAGGAAACGTTCTCTCAATTTACTGTTGCCGTGCAACATGGAGCAGGGGTTTTGTCTTATTATCTTATACTGCTGCACATTAACTATCAACTGGTCATGCTAAGCTCAGCAGAAATCAGATGCCCTTATATGTAGACACTTGTCTGCTTTCGTTGACAAGTAATGATTTGGGTTCGTGTAAGATGACCCATTCAAAGCAGCCCTCATAGGATAACAAGGTGATTTAAATGGGGTTTGTTTGAAACAAATCCTTGGTTTCTAATCAGTATGCAGTTTGGTATGACGTAGTGTACAGCATTTCTTACTTTGATCCTCCATCATTTTTTTCTTCCTTGTTAGCAAGCATAATAAGTACTACAGCATACTGTAGAGTTTATAAATAATTCTGGTATCTTTATAGGGTTTAAGGGAAAGGAGATTTTTCCCCCGTACTTTTGCTTTAAAAAAGTAGAGACTGCTACCGTTATGCCCTTTTGCACTTTGATGAAAACTTTAAAGCCTAAACAAAATTATCTTTCTGGCAGATATTTCAACAAACTCTTTTAATGTTCAGCTTGGCAGCATATGCTTTATGGACATACACTGCCCTCTATAAAGATGTGGTGATTATGTGTCTAGGGACAGAAGAATGGAAGCCCTCTTTGTAAGGCATATACACTGAGAAAATATGTCATTAATTAAGCATTCTACCACCTATTTAAGAAAGAAAATAGACTGTCAGATATTCAATGTTTTTTGTTCCTATTTACGCTTTTTGTCCTTGTACCTTTAATAGAAACATTTCATCTTCTGCTTTGTGTCTTTCTCCAAATCTGTCTTTTGTGGCATTTATATTCAGAATAGATATGAAATAAACTTATAAATCATTTAATATTTTTTTGCTGGATATCCTTCTGAGATGTTATGTATTAGCTTATCATACACTAAAAGACTTCTACAATCATAGAAAAGGAAGTACCTGTTCAGTTGAGATTTCAGAAAACAAGAGGAGCAGTTATTCTAGATATCAGAAACATAAAACAAGGTGATGGAATATATTTACATATGTAATTATACAGATATTACAATACTTTTACATTTGATTAATACTTAAATTTTACACCACCAGGATGAACATCTTTCTCTATTTCTTCTTGACTCCTGAACTCTCTTGGGAAATATAGCTGTCTCTATTTCTATTGCATATAGTGTTCAATACAGAAACTTGTCAGGTAGATGTCAAAAATCTTAGAGCATTCTGAGACGGTACAGATTTGCTCTTCCATTCAAAGTAATACTGTGAAATGACAGAAGCAGAGGGAGATAAGGCTCCTCCTGGTCAGAGTAGATTTCAAGGTAATGTTGTTGACAGTTTGCATTCCACACTTTTCCACATCTGATTCTCTTCCAGATATTTCCCAAATCAGATAAAAATGACCACGAAAAAGCACATATTTATAATCAAACTATATCATAAGAAATTATAAATAAGTCCATAAATCTGTTCCAAATCTATTCTTTGTGCTCTGGATACAATCTAATAATACATTTGGTGTGCTGTATATGGTTAAAAAAAAACCATAGTAATGTTAATAAAAGGAAAAGAATTTCTAATATCCAGAAAAAGCATTTTTATAATATATGCTTGCTCTCATTTCTTATCAAATTATCTGTGTAAAAGATCAGTGATTTTTAGTTTATTTTTAATTTTCAATTCATTGTATATGTATTTCAGTGAGAATAAAATTTTAAAACAATTAATTGTAAAACATAATACAAAGCAAATACAGAAAATACAAAATTTTAGATCAGGCAGATGTCAAGTAATATCCAATGTAAGGTTTCTAAACATTGTCTCTCATTTTCTGTAAGTACAGAATTGGTGGAGTGACACCGGTACACAGGAGACACTTTGAACAGCGGAGCTGTAACTGATCTAAAAGGATGACTCAAGGCAGTACTAGGGCAGGTGATAAGGTAGAGAGAGTACTTATCTCTTCCAGGATCTACTTTTGCCACAGATTTTTCTATGAAAAGAAAAGTTGCTTCTACTTAGTTTTTATTTCAGATAAATGGAATTGTTCTTCAGTGGTGAAGAACCTGCCTGCCAATGCCCAAGACATGAGTTCTATCCCTGGTAAGAAAGATCCCCTGGAGAAGGAAACAGTAACCCACTCCAACATTATTGACTGGGAAATTGCACAGACAGAAGGAGCCTGGCAAGTTATAGTCCAAGGAGTTAAAAAAGAGTCAAACACAATTTAGCAACTAAACAACATACACATATACATACATATACAAGGAAAACTCAGCAGTGGCCATGGGACTGGAAAAGGTCAGTTTTCATTCTGCCCCAGAGAAAGACAATGCCAAAGAATGCTCAAACTACCACAAAATTGCACTCATCTGACACGCTAGCAAAGTAATGCTCAAAATTCCCCAAGTCGGAGGAATCAGAGATCAAATTGCCAACATCTGCTGGATCATCAAAAAAGCAAGAGAGTTCCAGAAAAACATCTATTTCTGCTTTATTGACTATGCCAAAGCCTTTGACTGGGTGGATCACAATAAACTGTGGAAAATTCTTAAAGAGATGGGAATACCAGATCACCTGACCTGACTCTTGAGAAATCTGTATGCAACTCAGGAAGCAACAATTAGAACTGGACATGAAACAACAGACTGGTTCCAAATAGGGAAAGGTGTATGTCAAAGCTGTGTATTGTCACCCTGCTTATTTACCTTCTATACAGAGTACATCATGAGAAATGCTGGGCTTGATGAAGCACAAGCTGGAATTAAGATTGACAGGAGAAATATCAATAACCTCAGGTATGCAGATGATACCATCCTTGTGGCAGAAAGTGAAGAACTAAAGAGCCCTTGATGAAAGTGAAAGAAGAGAGTGAAAAAGTTTGCTTAAAGCTCAACATTCAGAAAACTAAGATCATGGCATCAGGTCCCATCACTTCATGGAAAATAGGTGGGGAAACAGTGGCTAAATTATTTTGGGGAGGCTCCAAAATCACTGTAGATGGTGACTACAACCATGAAATTAAAAGATGCTTATTTCTTGGAAGGAAAGCTAAGACCAACCTAGACAGCATATAAAAAAGAAGAGACATTACTTTGCCAACAAAGGTCCATCTAGTCAAAGCTACGGTTTTTCCAGTAGTCATGTATGAATGTGAGAGTTGGACTATAAAGAAAGCTGAGCACCAAAGAATTGATGCTTTTGAACTGTGGTGTTGGAGAAGACTCTTGAGAGTCCCTTGGACTGCAAAGAGATTCAACCACTCCCTCCTAAAGGAGATCAGTCCTGAGTGTTCACTGGAAGGACTGATGTTGAAGCTGAAACTCCAATTCTTTGGCAACCTCATGTCAAGAGTTGACTGACTGGAAAAGTCCCTAATGCTGGGAAGGATTGGGGGCAGGAGGAGAAGAGGACAACAGAGGATGAGATGGTTGGATGGCATCACCGACTCGATGGACACGGGTTCAGATGGACTCCGGGAGCTGGTGATGGACAGGGAGCCCTGGCATGCTGCAGTTCATGGGGTTACAAAGAGTCGGACATGAATGAGTGACTAAACTGATACACATATATACATATATGTACATACATGTATACATAAATATGTATATGTGTGTGTATATATTACATACACACAGACTGTATATTTTAGCAGACTGTATATTTTAGTCTGCTATTATTATAGTCTGCTGTATACTCTGCTATTCAAAAACCTCAAGGTAACAATAAATCTAAAATTCAGAATAGATATATACAAAAAAAATCTACATAACACTAAAAAGTCATAAAATAAGAGAACAATAAAAAACCCTTTAAAAACAATTAATAAAATGGCAATTAAATTATATGTATCAATAATCACCTTAAATGGAAACAGACTAAATGCTCCAAACAAAAGATACAGACTGGCAGAATGAATTTTAAAAAAAAGCAAGACTTGAATATATACTGCCTACAAGAAATTCACTATAGATCTAAAGACACATACAGTGTCTTTAGAAAGTGTCTTTGAAAGTGAGAGGATGGAAAAAGGTATTCCAAACAAATGAAAAAAAATGCTGCAGCAGCAATACTTATATGAGACAAAATAGACTTTAAAATAAAGACTATTACAAAAGAAAAAGGACACTACATAAGATCAAGGGAATCAATCCAAGAAGAAGATATAACAATTGTAAATATATATGCACCCAACACAGGAGCTCCTCAATATATAAGGCAAACGTTAACAGACATAAAAGGAGAAACTTACAAAAACACAGTAACAATGGGGACTTTACAGCTCATTTACCTCAATGGACAGACTGAGCAACTGAGCATGCACACAGAGCACTTCATCTAAAAGCAACAGAAAACACTTTTTTCAAGTGCACATGGAATACTCTCCAAGACATATTGTGTGCTGGGCCACAAAGTAAGCCTCAGGAAATTTAAGGAAAGTGATGTCATATCAAACATCTTTTCTGACAACAATGCTATGAGATCAGCAATCAAATACAAGAAAAACACTGCAAAAAGTACAAATACATGGAGAATAAACAATATGCTACTAAACAACAAATGGATCACTGGAGGAAATAAAAAATACCCACAGACAAATGAAAATGAAAACATGACAATCCAAAACCTAAGGGATGCAGAAAAAGCAGTTCTACATGGGAATTTCATAGTGATACATGATTGCCTCAGGAAACAAGAAAAATCTCAACCAACCAACCTAAACTTATACCTAAAGCAACTAGAGAAAGAAGAGCAAAACCCAAAATTAGTAGATGGAAAGAAATCATAAATATCTGAGCAGAAATAGACGAAATAGAGGCTAAAAGAGCAATAGAAAAGATCAGTGAATCTAAAATCTGATTCTTTGAGAAGGTAAAACTAGAATGATGTACCATTAGCAAGACTCATCAACCAAACAAGGGAAAGGGCCCAAACCAATAAAATCAAAAATGATAAAGAAGACAAAATCAAAAACCACATAAACATAAAGGATCATAAAAGACTACCATGAACAACTACAATGCCAATAAAATGGACAACCTAGAGGAAATTCTTAGAAAGAGCCAATCTCCCAAGACTAAACAAAGAAATAAACGATGAAAAGAACAATTACCAATACTAAAATTGAATCAATAATTCAAAAACAAAAATAATTTCAGAACCAGATGACTTCAAGGGGAATCCTTCCAAATCTTTACATAAGAGTTAACATGCACCTTTTTGAAACTACTACAGAAAACTGCACTGGAGAAAATACTTAAAAATCATTCTATAGGCCAGCATTACCCTGATAACAAAAGAAGACAAAGATATATTTAGAACACACATATAAAACTTTCAGACCAGTATCACTGATGATGACAGATGCAAAAATTATCAAAAAACACTAGCAAACCAAATCCAACAATACATTAGAAAGATCAACATCAAGATCAACTGAGATTTATTTCAGGAATGCAAGGATATTTCAGTATCTGCAAATCAATCAGTTGAAATATCACATTAACAAATTAAAGAATAAAAACTGTATGGTCATCTCAATAGATGCAGAAGAAGCTTCTGTTAAAACTTAACATTCATTTCTGATTAATAAAAAAAAAAAACTCCAGAAAATGGACAGAGAGGGAACACACCTTAACACAATAAAAGCCATATGACAAACTAACAGGTAACATCATACTCAACAGCTCACAACTTGAAAGCACTCCCTCTCAGATCAGGAACACAACAAACATGCCCACTCTTGCCACTTTTACTGAACACAGTTTTAGAGGTCCTAGCCACAGAAATCAGTGGAGAAAAAGAACTAAAAGGAATCCACACCTGAAAAGAAGTAAAAATGTCACTGTTTACAGGTAAAGTGATACTATACAGAGAAAATCATAAAGATGCTACAAGAAAACTACTGGAACACATAAATAATTTAGGTAAAGTTACAGGATACAAAATTAATATTGTTGCATTTATATACACTAACAATGAAAAAACCAGAAATCAAAATTAAGAAAAAGGTCTGATTCACCAGCACATCAAAAGGAATAAAATATCTAGGAATAAACCTATTTAATGAGGCAAAACACCTGTACTTTGAAAACTATAAGATGATGATGAAGGAAATTGAAGATGACACAGACATAAGGATATAACATGTTCTTAGAATGGAAAACTCAGTATTATTAAAAATGTACATTTATAATGGACAAGGCAATTACAGATTCAATATAATCTCTAAGAAGTTACCAATGGCATTTTTCACAGAACTAAAACAAAAATTTTTTAAACTTGTAAGAATGCAGAGGAAACCTCAAATACTCTTCTTGAGAAAGAAGAGAGCTGGAGGAATCATGCTCCTTGACTTCAGACTATACTACAAAGCTACAATCATCCATATAGTATAGTACTGGCATAAACAGGGACATAAAGATCAGTGAACCAGGAGAGAAAGCCAAGAAATAAACTCATGCACATATGATCAATTCATCTATGAAAAAGGAGGCAAGAATATACAACAGACAGTCTCTTCAATGAGTGGTGCTGGGAAAACTGGACAGCTACAAGCAAAAGAATGAAATTAGGACATTATTTAACACCATATACAAAAATAACTCAAAATGTATTAAAAAATTAAATGTAAGAATGGATACTATAAAACTCCCAGAGGAAAAATACAGGTAGAACACTTTTACATAAATCACAGCAATAGTTTTTGTATACATCTCCTAGACTAGTAGGAAAAAGAAGCAAAAATAAACAGGACCTGAATGAACTTGAAGACGCTTGCACAGCAAAAAAGGCCCATGAACAAAACAGAAAGCTATAAACATACGCAACGGAAGAAAACATTTGGAGACTATGTGACCAACAAGGGATTAATTTCCAAACCACACGAATAGCTTATACAGCTGCATATCTATAAAACTAATACTCAATCAAGAAATGGATAGAAGATCTTAACAGACATTTCCCCAAAACAGACATACAGATGGCCAGGTAGGCACATGATAAAATGCTCAACATCCCTTCACATTTAGAACTAGTAAAAGTTTGAATTCCAGTTAGAGGATTACTTTTAACAGATGCCATGACAATTTATGAACGGTAAATATCAACTGATGTGTAAATTTCATGCTTGTTACAGTCTCATTATATAAAATTTTAATAGTTAATCACAAAAAGTAGTTTTCCCCCACCCCAATTTATCTGTAATACTTCCAGGCATAAAATCATTTAGTGGGATCTATCTATTTGAAAAAAGTAAAAAGTAAAAAACAGCTCCTCACCAGAGCTTTATTAAACTACCTGAACATAACTTTCATCTGGGGAACCAGATCAAGATGGCAAAATAGAAAAGTATAGAGTTCACCTTCTCCCACAGAGACATCAAAAAATATATCTACATGAGGAACAATTCTCACAGAATATCTGCTGAACACTGACCAAAAAAAATCTCATAATACCGAAATCGCAAGAAAGATCACCATGTAACCCTGTAGGTTGAAAGAAGAAAAAAGGAATCAGGATAGGTCCTGTAGCCTTGGGATGGAGTTGTGAAACAGGAAAGGTTCCCTGACCCTGAGAAGCCCCTTCACCAGTAGAGAGATCAGCCAGGACAGAAAGGGAACTTCAGAGACTCAGCAGAGAGTGCAGCAGCCAGTCTGCAGCAGGCAGGCAGAGGAAAACCAGCACAAAAGGTTCCTTCCACCTTGCTACATTCCCCAGACCAAGACACGTGTCTGCTGGGGCCTGTGGGGGCTGGGTGCTAAAACTCAAGCTCCACAGGACAGACTTGGGGGGAAGACTAGGATTGGCTGCACGGAGATAGCCTAAAGGGGCTAGAGTGCGCTTTCTGCCATAACCTGGGGTGGGAACAGGAAGGGGCCGGTTTAGCCACTGAATACCCACTGTTAAAGTGCATGCCTGAGGGGAGGGCTGGATCTCACAGTAGCAGCTTCATTTTCAACATGTTCATAGTAGCTGTTCCTCTGCCTCTATCAGCTCTAGGAGGGCATAAGCACCTGTGAGTTGCCCACATGTGGAGGCAGGGCTGGAAACTGAGCCAATCCACAGGGGCCCTGCAACTTCAGAAGCAGTACCAAAATTTGAGTGTTGCAGCCTCTGTGGGATCCATGGATTTACACACAGCACGTGGTATTATAAACTCAGTGCCTGCAGACACTCAGAGCAGAATACTGCTGATTCCATGGCTAGTGAGGGTCCAGCTGCAGGCTCTGTGAGCCAACGCTCGATGAGGTGAGGATAGGGTCCAGGCTGACTCAGTAGCTCCCCTAGCAGGTCCAGGTGTGTGACTCCACAAGTCTCGTGTCTGATCTGCATCAAAGGAGATGCACTAGTGGCTTTCTGAACACAATGCCTAGGGCATAACCAGGCTGACTGCCTGATTTCCAGGGCTGAGGCAGGGCCAAGGCCAGTGCCCACAACAGTATACATTATAGCCCACACACTCGGTGACAGGAGTGTGCCCTGTCAGAGCACAATTCCCAGCGGATGGCTTCTGTGGAGGAATGCTTACTACCTCCTCTCCCAGCAGGAGCACTCCAGTTCCATCTACCTCACAGCACTGTTCAGAAACTGGGGAGCAGATCCTACCTCCAACAGCTGCGATAACAAAGAGCAAAGAAGTTGCCCCAAACAACATTCAGTACAGACAACATTTCAATGCACTCACTGAAAAAAAGCCCTAGAACCAAAAACATTAGATTCACGGAGGCTACACATAAATACACTCTTCAAGAACACAGTGGAAAACTGTTTCTCCTAAACTTACGGTTAAAGAAAGATAAGTAAAATGAAGACGCAGAGGAGCCACTCCCAATTCAACAATTAAGAGAGTTTCCCTAAAGAATATCTCAAATCTACAAGATCGCCAAGTTCAAAAAGGAGGTAATAAAAACATTGAAGCAATTAAGAAGGGCTATCAATAGAAATGTAGATCACTGTTAAGAAAAGAAAAAAAAGAAGTAGTAGAAAATGTAGAGGTGCCAATTAAAATTAGGAAACTCATTTGCAGAGACAAAAACTTCAGTTAAAGGAGATAAATAGTAAACTAGATGACGCATAAGAATAAGAGATCTGCATGACAGAATAACAAAAAAATCACATAATCAGAAGAACAGATAGAAAAATAAGGGGAAAAAAATGAAAGCAATCTATGAGACTTATGGGATAAGTCCCAAAACACATAACAGGAATCCCAGAAAGAGAAGAAGCAGAACAGGGGGTCAAAAGTACGTTTGAAAAAAATTATGGCTGAAAACTTCCCAAACTCGAGAAAGGAAACATGTATCTGGGTGGAGGAAACACTGAGCATTCCATAGAAAATGAATCCAAATATAGCTACATTAAGACATATTATAATCAAAATGTGTGTGTTAGCCACTCAGTTGTGTCCAGCCTCTTTGCAACCGCATGAACTGTAGGCCACCAGACTCCTCTGTCCATAGAATTCTTCAGGCAAGAATATTGGAGTGGGGTGCCATTCTCTTCTCCAGGGGATCTTCCTGACCCAGGGATTGAACTCAGGTCTCCTGCATTGCAGGCAAGTTCTTCCCCATCTGAGCCACCAGAGAAGCTCTAATTAAATATCTGTCAGTTATTTGTTGTCTCGTGGAGGTGGTGGTTTAATCACTAAGTTTTTCTAAGTTTTTAAACTGCCAGGCTCCTCTGTCCATGGGAATTCCCAAGCAAAAATACTGGAGTGGGTTGCCATTTCCTTCTCTAGTACCTTCCTAACCCAGGGATTGAACCTAAGTCTCCTGTACTGCCAGTGAATTCCTTACCACTGGGCCATTCTTACCACCATGGCCCAGGATATAATCAAAATGGCCAATGTTAAAGAGAGGATACTTAAGGCAGTAAGAGAAAAAACAGTTACTTATTAAAACAAGGGAACCTCCATAAGGTTATCAGATGATTTCTTAACAGAAATGCTGTAGGCCAGAAGGGAGTGGCAGAATATATTCAAAGTCCTAAAAGGTGGGGGGGAAAAAAACCTGCAACCTAGAATAATCTACTTAGCAATATTATCATATAAAATAGAAGCCGAGAGAAAAAAATTTCTGTCAAAAATCAAAAAGAACACAGCAATACTATGCCTACTGTAAAAGAAATAGTGAAAAGTCTTCTCTAAATAGAAAAGGAGTAAGACTATATTGAAAAGAGAAAATCACAATTAAAAAGTAAATTGCTGATGCCAGTACACAAATTTTTTTAAAATGTAAAACACTGTAAAATCAACAACTACAATGAACAGTAAAACGATAAGCATTTAGATGGAACAGAGGACATCAAACATGAAATATGGGGGAGGGAAGCAAGAAAATATAATTTGTTTTTACTCTGTGCTTGAATCAATATAACTACCAGGGTAAATGTATACATAGTAATAAGTTCGTTAACACAATTGAAAAACACAAGAACCAGAAATCAAAAACATACAACAGATTCACAAAAACCCAAAAGAAGAAACATAGAAAAGGAAAACATCAAACCACAAAAGGAAAAAGAAAGTAATAAGAATAACAAATTCCACTTGAAAACATACCTTAAAATAGTACTAAATACATATGTATTAGTAATTACCTTAAATGTCAATGGACTAAATGCTCCAATCAAAAGACATAGAGTGGCAGATTGGATATAAAAATAATAGCCTATAATATGCTGCCAACGAGTGACTCAATTTAGGATAAATGATGCACAGAGATTGAAAGTGAAGTGGTAGAAAAAGAACTTTCATGAAAATTGAAATGACAAGAACAGGGGTAGCAAAACTCACATCAGTCAATATACACTTTAAAACAAAGGCCACAAAGAAAGCTAAATAGGACACTACACAATGAGTATAGGGGGCTTCCCTGGTGGCTCTGTGGCAAAGAATCCACCTGCCAATGCAGGAGATAGGAGTTTGATTCCTGGTCTGAGAAGATCCCGCATGTCATGGGACAAACCCCATGTGCCACAACTATTGAGCCTGTGCTCTAGAGCCCAAGAACTGCAGCTAGTAAGCTCATGTATCACCAATGTTGAAGCCCATGTGCCTAGAGCCCAGTCTTGCAACAAGAGAAGCCACAACCATGAGAAGCCTGAGTACTGCAGCCAAGAGTAACCCTGCTTGCTGCAACTAGAGTAAAGCCCACATGTAGCAACGAAGACCCAGCACAGCCAAAACCAAATTATTTTAAACAATAATAAAGGATCAATGCAAAAAGGGGATGTCATATTCATTAATATATATGCATCTATTATAGGAACAGCTCAATAAACAAGTATTAACAGACATAAAGAAAAGAAATTGAAAGAAATACAGTAAAAGTAGGAGATTTTAACACCTACTATCAATCTATCAATGGATAGATCTTCCAGATCAAAAAATCACTAACTAAACAGAGCTGCTAAATAACACAATAGAGAAATTGAACTAATTTGATATTTTCAGGACATTATATCCAGGGGGAAAAAAAAGAATAACATTCAAGTGCACATGGACCATTCTTTAGGATTGACCACATTCTAAGACACAAAACAAGCCTTAAGACATTTAAGAAGATAGAATTATTTTAAGCATTTTTTTTTAACCACAATGTCATGAAACTAGCAATCAACCAAAGAAAGCGAATAAAGGGGGAGAAAAACGTTACATGGAGACTACATAAATACTAGTAAGAAACAGGTCAATAATGAAATTAAAGAGGTCATTTAAAAATGTCATGAGACAAATAACAATGAAAGCACAATATTTGTTGGGATGCAACAAAATGAGTTCTTCAAGGGAAGTTCATAGCAAAAAAGATCTTCCTCAAACATTGAGAAAAATCTCAAACAAACAATACACCATCTGAATGGATTAGAAAAAGAAGAATAAACAAAACCTCAAGTCAGAAGAAGCAAGAAAATAATTAAGAGCAGAGAGGAAATACACAAAATAGACATCAAAAAAAAAAAAAATAGGAAAAAGTCTCCAATGAAACCAAGAACTGCTTCTTTGAAAGGATAAACAAAATCTAGAAACCTCTGGCCAGGCTCATGAAGAAGAAAGGAGGACCCAAACAAACAAAAATGAAAGGAGAAATACAAAAAGCTATGGGAGAATACTATAATCAATTTGTATGAAAAAAATACTGGACAACCTCCAAGAAATGAATATATTTCCAAAAACATGGGCTCACTGAAACTGAATCAAAGAAACAGGCAACTTGAAGAGACCAATCACTAGAAGTAAAATAGAATCTGTTAAAAAAAAAAAAAAAAAACACACCTCTGGAAACAAACATCTAGGACCAGATGGTTCACTGGAGAATTCTACAAAACATACAATGAAGAACTTATACCAATCTTTTCCAAACTCCTCCAGAAAACTGAAGAGGGAAAAACAGTAACAAAAGAATCTATAAACCCATTATCACCTTGATACCAAAATCAGATAAACACAGTACCAAAAAAGAAAATCAGAGGTCAAGATCCTTGTTGATAAGCAAATGGAATCAACAGCACAGAACAAAGCTCATGCAACACAACCAAGTTGGATTCATGGTAGGGTCACAAAGATTGCTTCAACATATGCAAATCAATGTGATGTACCATGTCAACCAAAGAAAAGACAAAAACCATATAATCATCTCAACAGAAGCAAAAAAAGTATTTGGTAAAATTCTATACCCATTCATTATAAAAACTATCAAAGTGGGTGTAGAGGGAAATGTATTTCAACACAATAAAATCTATTTATGACACACCTTCAGCCAACGTTAACACTCAACAGTAAAAATCTGTAAACATTTCTGCTAAAATCTAGAAGAGGACAAGGATGCCCACTATTACAACGTCTGGTCCACAATGTATTCAAAATCCTTGCCAGAGAAAACTGACAAGAAAAATAAATAAATAAAGTTATCCAATTGGAGGGGAAGAAGTAAAATTATCATTGCATGAAGAAGACATGATACTATATATAGAAAACTCTGTCGACTTCATACAAAAACTACTAGAATTGATAACTGAGTTCAGTAAGGTAACAAGATACATAATTAACATACAGAAATCTGCTGTTTATCTTTATACTAATAATGAAATATCAAAAGTTTAAAATTCCTTTTAAAATCACATTAAAAAATACTTAGTAATAAACATGACCCAGGAGACGAAAGACTTATATACTGATAACTACCTAACACTGATAAAGGAAGCTGAAAATTATTCAAAAACAAGGAAATATATCTGATCCTCTTCAATAGGAAGAATTAATATTGTTAAATGATCATACTACCAAAAGCCACTTACAGATTTAATATGATCCCTATAAATTATCCATGGCATTTACCACATAATGAGAGAAAATGGTACTAAAATTTATAGGGAACCAAATAAGACCCAGTACTGCCAAAACAATCATAAGGAAAAAAAACAAAGCTGGCTGGGGGCATAGCCTTCCCAGACTTCAGATAAAACTACAATAAAACTACAGTAATCAAAACAATGTGGTATTGGCACAAAAGCATACATGGATCAATGGAACAGAAAAGAGAGCCCAGAAATAAGCTACCACACATATGGTCAATTAATCTTTGATAAAGAAGGAAAGAATATACAATGGAAAAAATACAGTCTCTTCCAGTAAGTGGTGTTAGATAAACTGGATAGCCACGTGTAAATCAATGAAGTTAGAACATACCCTACCTCCACACACACAAGAAAACTCAAAACAGCATTTTTTAAATAAAGTAAATGGCACCATAAAACTCCCAGAATAGAACATAGGCAAAACATTCTGTGACATTAAATGTACCAATGTTTTCTTAAGTCCATTTCCCAAAGCAATAGAAATAAAAGTAAAAATAAACAAATGGAATTCAATCAAACTTAAAAGCTTCTGCACAGCAAAGGAAACCATAAACAAAATTAAATAGCAACCTAAGGACTGGAAAAAAAGTTTGCAGACAATGAGACAAACAAGGGCTAATTTCCAAAGTATAAAAACAGCTCATACAATTAAATAACAACAAAAATCAATCCAAGCAAAACATAGGCAGAAGACGCAAGTAGACATTTCTCCAAAGAATAAACACAGACGGCCAACAGGCACATGAAAAGATGCTCAACATAACTAATTATTAGAGAAATGCAAATCAAAACTATAATGAGGTACCATACCATACCAGTCAGAATGGCCATAATTAAACAGTCTACAAATAACAAATGCTGGAGAGGATGTGCAGAAAAGGGAACCCTGCTACACTGTTGGTGGGAATGTAAATTGGTGAAGACACTATGGTAAACATTATGGAGGTTTTTGTAAAACTAAAAATAGAGTTGCCATATGGTCCAGAAATCCCACTCTTGGACATATATCCAAAGAAAACACTCATTCAAAAAGATAAATGCACCCAATCTTCACAGCAACACTATTTTACATAGCCAAGATATGGAAGTAAACCTAAATAATTCATCAACTGAAGGGAAAACAATTCATCAGATGAATGGATGAAAAGATTCCATACACACACACACACACACACACACACACACACACACACAACTTGTCCATAAAAAAGGAAATAATGCCATCTGTAGCAACATACATGAATTAGAAATTACCATATAAAGTAAGTCAGAGATATAAAAATATATAATATCACTTATATGTGGAATATAATATATAACATAAAGAACTTGTTTATGAAACAGATTACCAGACATAGAAAACAAACATATGGTTACCAAAGGGGAGAGGGGAAGGAATAAATTCAGAGTTTGGAATTAGCAGTTACAAACTACTATTTATAAAATAGATATATAACAATGTCCTATTGGCTAGCACAGGGAAGTATATTCAATATTCTACATTAAATCATAATGGAAAAGAATATAAAAAAGAAAATGCATATGTGAATCACTGCTCTACCCAGAAACTAACACAGCACTGTAAATCAACTATGCATATATAGATAAATAAATAAAACTTGCAAGTATCACCTTAAATACGTTTTGCTCCCCAAAACCAACCTTCCTGCTTACTCTATTTGTGTCTGAGACTTGCAAAGATCACGTGATATCAATGCCAACATCATTACCTTTCCAATAACCTAATCCTAACATATGTTCATCAATATCTTTATCTTAATCTGACTTTCACAGGATGCTTAATGTTTAAAATTTATTTGGCAATGTTGCAATAATTGCCATGCTTTTCTTCTGAATTTAATACTTCCCTGATGGCTGAGCATTAATCAATGTGCCTGCAATGCAGGAGACATGTGTTTGATTCCTGTGTAAGAAAGAACCCTGGAGAAGGAAATAGCAAGCCACTCTAGTATTCTTTCCTAGGAAATCCAATGCACAGAGAAGCCAGGTGGGCTACCGTTCAGTTGAGTTCAGTTGCTCAGTTGTGTTCAACACTTTGCATCCATAGACTGCAGTATCCCAAGCCTCCCTGTCCATGACCAACTACTGGAGTTTACTCAAACTCATTTCCATTGAGTCAGTGATACCATCCAACCAACTCATCCTCTGTCATCCCCTTCTCCTCCCACCTTCTATCTTTCCCAGTATCAGGGTCTTTTCAAAAGTCAGTTCTTTACATCAGGTGGCCAAAGTATTAGAGTTTCAGCTTCAGAATCAGTCCTTCCAATTAACATTCAGGACTGATTTCCTGATGGATTTGTTGGATCACTTTGCAGTCCAAGGGACTCTCAAGAGTCTTCTCCAACACCACAGTTCAAAAGCATCAATTCTTCGGCTCTCAGCTTTCTTTCTAGTCCAACTCTCACATCCATACATGACTACTGGAAAAACCATAGCTTTGACTAGACAGACCTTTGTCTCTATTGTTTAATGTGCTGTCTAGTTGGTCATAACTTCTCTTCCAAGGAGTAAGTATCTTTCATTTCATGGCTTCAGTCACCATCTGCAGTGATTTTGGAGCTCCCCCACAAAAGAAAATAGTCTCTCACTGTTTCCATGTTTCCCTATCTATTTCCCATGAAGTGATGGGACAAGATGCCAGGATCTTAGTTTTCTGAATGTTGACCTTTAAGCCAACTTTTTCACTCTCTTCTTTCACTTTCATCAAGAGGCTCTTTAGTTCTTCTTCATTTTCTGCAATAAGGGTGGTGTCATCTTCATATTTAAGGTTACTGATATTTCTCCTGGCAATCCTGATTCCAGCTTGTGCTCATTCAGCCTTGCATTTCTCATTATGTACTCTGCATATAAGTTAACTAAGCAGGGTGTCAATATACAGCCTTGACATATTCCTTTACTGATTTGAAGCCAGTCTGTTGTGCCATGTTACTTCTTGATCTGCCTACAGATTTCTCAGGAGGCAGGTCAGGTCGTTTGGTATTCTCATCTCTTGAAGAATTTTCCACAGTTTGCTCTGATCCACACAGTGAGTAGTTCTGGCAGAGTCAAAAAAGCAGAAATAGATGTTTTTCTGGAACTCTCTTGCTTTTTCAATGATCCAACAGATGTTGACAATTTGATCTCTGTCTGGTTCTTCTGCCTTTTCTAAATTCAGTTTAAACATCTGGAAGTGCTCAGTTGACATACTGTTGAAGCCTGGCTTGGAGAATTGTGAGCATTACTTTGGTAGCGTGTGAGATCAGTACAATTGTGTGGTAGTTTGAGCATTCTTTGACATTGCTTTTCTTTGGGAATGGAATGAAAACTGACCTTTTCCAGTCCTGTGGCCACTGCTGAGTTTTCTAAATTTGCTGGCGTTTTGAGTACAACACTTTCACAACATCATCTTTTAGGATGTGAAATAGCTCAACTGGAATTTCATCACCTCCACTAGCTTTGTTTGTAGTGATGCTTCCTAAGGCCCACTTGACTCCACATTCCAGGATGTCTGGCTCTAGGTGAGTGATCACACCATTGTGATTATCTGGGTCATGAAGATTTTTATTGGACAGTTCTTCTGTATATTCTTGCCATCTCTTCTCAATATCTTCTGCTTCTGTTAAGTCCATACCATTGTGTCCTTTACTGTGCCCATCTTTGCATGAAATGTCCCCTTGGTATCTCTAATTTTCATGAAGAGATCTCTAGTCTTTCCCATTCTATTGTTTTCCTCTATTTCTTTGCACTGAACACTGTGGAAGTCTTGCTTACCTCTCCTTGCTATCCTTTTGAACTCTATTCAAATGGATATCTTTCCTTTCCTCCTTTGCCTGTTGCTTCTTTTCACAGCTATTTTAAGGCCTCCTCAAATTAAAAGAAGCTTACTCCTTGTAAGGAAAGTTATGACCAACCTAGACAGCATATTAAAAAGCAGAGACATTACTTTGTCAACAAAGGTCCATCTAGTCAAAGCTATGGTTTTTCCAGTAGTCATGTATGGATGTGAGAGTGGGACTATAAAGAAAGCTGAACACTAAAGAATTGATGCTTTTGAACTGTGGTGTTGGAGAAGACTCTTGAGAGTCCCTTGGACTGCAAAGAGATCAAACCAGTCCATCCTAAAGGAGATCAGTCCTGGGTATTCATTGGAAGGATTGACGTTAAAGCTGAAACTCCAGTATTTTGGCCATCTGATATAAAGAGCTGACTTGTTTGAAAAGACCCTGATGTTGGGAAAGATTGAGGGCAGGCGGAGAAGGGGATGACAGAGGATGAGATGGTTTGATGGCATCACCGACTCAATCGACATGGGATTGGGTGTACTCCAGGAGTTGGTAATGGACAGGGAGGCATGGCATGCTGCAGTTCATGGGGTCGCAAAGAGTCGGACATGACTGAGTGACTGAACTGAACTGAACAGACAACAATTTTGCCTTTTTGCATTTCTTTTTCTTGGGGATGGTCTTGCTTCCTGCCTCCTATACAATGTCATGAACCTCTGTCCATAGTTCTTCCAGGCATTCTGTCTATAGATCTAATCCCTTGAATCTATTTGTCACTTCCACTGTATAATCATAAGAGATTTGATTTACATCATAGCTGAATGTTCTAGTGGTTTTCCCTACTTTCTTCGATTTAAGTCTGAATTTGGCAATAAGGAGTTCGTGCTCTTTGCCACAGTCAACTCCTTGTCTTGTTTTTGCTGACTGCATAGAGCTTCTCCATCTTGGGTATAGTCCATGGGGTCATAAAAGAGTCCAACACAATTTAGTGGCTAAATAACAACAGCAAATATATATCCAGACTTAGAACAATGGCATGTCCACAGTTAAAGCACTCTCATATATTTTAAAAACAATGGTAAAGTAAGAAGAATGAATAAGAGCAGAGTCTTATGCAAGGATTAATATAATGAATGAAAAAGAGCAATGAGGGAAATGAAAGAGAAAAGAAGTAAAGGAGGAAGGATACAAAGAAAAACCAAAAAGGAAAACTGAATCTTTAAGATTTCATTGCCTTATTTTAGGCAACAAAAGTAATTTAGAACATGAGCAGTACCCAATAGTTACCTCAAGCAAGAACAGAATAGTGCCTATTCCCACCATCTGGACTATAAAATCTTTGTAGATTATAGAGGAGAGTATATTCTATACCCTTCTTAGAAGGGTATTATGTCAGGAATGGAGGGTAATTAGCCATGACTAATCATGTCTTAAGTTCAAGACCCTAAGAAGCAAATCATACCAATATAAACTCATTCAAATTTACAGGAAAGAAAAATTATTCACAGGCATTTGGTTAAAAACAGGCACACAAAGGAGCAGGAAAATGACTCATATAAGGAGAAAAATGAATAAATCAAAATCAACCTGGAATTGAAAGTGATAGTAGAATTTTCATAAAAATAACAACATATAAATTATTATAATTCTATAGTTATTAAAAAGGTCAAGTAAAGAAATGGAAAATATTTTTAAAGACATAATTTCTTGAAATAAAAACTATTATAATATCTGAGATGAAAAATACATGGATCTGGATTATTGGCAGATTAGATATTGCAAAAGCAAACAGTAGTGAATTTGAAAATTATTCAAAATATCACACAAAGGAAAGACAGAATTTAAAGAATAGAAAGTAGATTAGGGAACAGTGAGGCAACTTCAGTAGGCCTAACATATATGTACTAGGTTGGCCAAAAAGTTCATTTGTTTCTGTAACATCGTGTGGAAAAACCTAAATGATCTTTCTGGCCAATCCAATAACTGGAGTTCCCAAAGGAAGAAAACAAAGGTGTAAGAAAAATAATTGAAAAAACAACAATTTCAAATTTTCCAAGAAGCTCAATAAACCCCAAGCACAGGAAATATAAAGAAAACAACATGAAGGAACTTCATAAACAAATTGATCAAATCAGTGACACAAATATTTGTACATATTTGAGAATTTTTTTTAATTTTAAGAAATGAAGCAATTACAGAGGGCAAAAAACCCATAAAAATAGTAGCAGATTTCTCATAATCAATGTAAGTGTGAAGATAGTAGACTGATATACTTAATGCACTGAAGCAGTGTATCTGTCAACTTACAAGTTTATACACAGTGAATGTGCAAAAACGTTATCAGACTTAAAAACATTGAAAGAGTTTTAAACAGCAAACTAGACTTACTGTAGACATTAAAGGAAGCTTTTCAGGTGGAAGAATTATATACATATGGATACAAAAGTATGAAAAAAATACTAGAAATGTTAACCTATAAATATGCATGGCTTTTTATGTTTAAAGTCCTTTGAAAGGTAAATAAATTTTTAAACAAAATAATAACAATGAAATATAAGATTTATAACATATGTAAAAGTAAATGATTGACAACAATAACAGAAAGCCTGGAGAGGAGAATTGGAAGTATATTACTTTAAAATTCTTACACTGTGCATGAAAATGTATAGTATCATTTGAAGGTAAACTTTAATTAAGATCAAATATACATCATAAACCCTAAAACAATAACTGAAGTAAAAGAAAGAGTTGCAGCAAGTCAAAAATGTAAAGAAGCTAGATATATTTAAAATTCAAAAGAAATCAGAAAAAAAAAGTAAAATGGAAACAACCCATGACACAAGTAGAAAACAACAAGAAGACATTTAATAACCACATCAATAGTCAAGTTAAATATAAATAGCATAAATATTCCAATTAAAAGTAAAAGCTTATCATGTTAGATAGACTCTACTATGTGCTGTTGATCAGAAATATGTTTTAAATGTAAAAATCTAAGCTAGTTAGAAGAATAAAAAAATATATCTCGCTAAAACTAAAAGAAAGTAGAAATTAGAATTGGTTTTATTAACATCAGATGAAGTACCTTGCAGAGAAAGATGAGTACCACCTATAAAAATTATTTCATATTCACAGTCAATCTTTGAAGAGGACATCAGTATCTTAAAATGCTTGTACCTAATAACTGAGCTTAAAATTACATGAACAAAAACTGGTAAAATTTCAAGGAGAAAAGGACAAAGAAAAAAAAAATAATCTGCAACTGTAATAAGAGATTTCAATATTCCTCTCAGTAAGTGACAGAAAAGAAGAAATATACAGAAAATCTGAAAGGATATGGAATATTTGAAAACACTCAATAAATATAGATTGAAGGAAACAACACCTTATTTGCAAATCTTGAACACTTGAGAGTATAAATAGTAAACTATTTAGAAACCTTTCTAATTCAGAGAAAAGAATGAATACTCTATTACCTAATTTATTCAACAATGTTAATCTCCTTGCAGAAAAGATTATATGTCACAAACTGTAATAAAAATAGTAGCTGAAGAGTGATAATTAAAGCATTTAAGACAAAACACTTTTACTAGTTCAGATAAAACATTTGTAACACTGCATTTTTCATTTTATATATCTTTAATAGCATTTTCAACTTGCTTTATTTGGTATACAGAAAAAGTACATTACACAGAACTAACCATGCAATATTACTGAGACTACTCTGGTCCAAATTCCTATTCTATTCCTTCTTTTCTCTCCTCCCATCATCAATGCCATGCACCATGTATTTTTCAACGAATCAACCTGTGTAACTCATATTTTTGTAACCAGACACAAATGGGTATCTCAGGGTTAATTTCCTGAAGCATTTACCTAGAAAAATGCAGTTTCCAATCTGGGTTTTGTTAGAAAAAAGTTTTTGAATTTACATGTTTGTATGTTTATGTATGTATCTGTACATACTTTTGTATAGATTAAATCCGAAAACACTGACAAAAATCTTTTAATAGTGCTTACTTTTATTATATTTGGGTACTTACATAAGTTTGCCAACTCTTTTTTTGTCAGTTTGCCTTCAGATGTGAGTCAGTGTCTATATTTAATTCCACAGTCCAATAAATAAACTGAGAAGTTAAATAAAAAACGATCTAAAATTTAAGGCTTCAGCTTTGAGAAAATAGTAAAGCAATATGATTTAATTGTGATACATATAACTATTTATTTTTGAAAGAAAGTATACACACTAACGGAGAAGGCACTGGCACCCCACTCCAGGACTCTTGCCTGGAAACTCCCATGGACGGAGGAGCCTGGTAGGCTGCAGTCCATGGGGTCGCTAAGAGTCGGACACGACTGAGCAACTTCACTTTCACTTTTCACTTTCCTGCACTGGAGAAGGAGATGACAACCCACCCCAGTGTTCTTGCCTGGAGAATCCCAGGGATGGAGGAGCCTGGTGGGCTGCTGTGGTGTTGCACAGAGTCGGACACGGCTGAAGCGACTTGGCAGCAGCAGCACACACACTAAAATATTAAACCTATAAAACTAATAACATGAAAAATTTCCCATTGTCCTGCCTTCAGTTTCCCATTTTTATATCAAGAAGCAAAAACTTACCTTATCTAAGCCTCAAATATTTTCAACTATACAATTGGGATAATAGTCACTAATAATTCAATGCTGGTAACTGGAAATGAACATTACTACAGTCAGATAAAGGAGACAAAACTCACATCTGTGAGGCTCAATATTCTTATATTATCTCACCGTTTATCTTTTCCACGTAAGTTAGAGCAACTCTATCATGTTAACTCATCATAGTGATATTTCTGCTACTTAACATGTGTATAATCTTTGTCATCTTCCTTTAACTCTTAAGGTATTAGCATTACCTCATGTATTTTATCACCTCATATAAAATATAGGAGAAGCTTGCAACATGCCTTATTTTCAGGCTATTTTATCACATATAATTTATAAATATGCAGTTATCTGTTGTGTTATACTATTTGCTTAAAGTGCTCATTGTATTTTAAAAAAATAAATAATGAGAGAGACAGAGGTTCTTCTGTATATACCCATATTTACTATTTATTATTTCTGGTGATTCTCATTCGATTATTTAGATTGAAATTTCCTTTAAGGCAGATATTCTGGTAATGAAGTACTCAATATTTAGCTGAAAGTGTCTTTATTTCATGTTTAATTCTGAAAGAATTTCTGTGAAAGTGGAAATGTCTCTTTAGAGCTATTTTTTTGGGTACTTTGAAGCAGCTATTTCACTGTCATTAAGCCACAATTGTTTCTCCTGGGAAAGCAACCATATTTTGAATCACTGTCCTTTTCTATGTAATATCTAAATATTCTGTGGCTACTATCAATATTTTATGTTTATTTTCAATCTCAACATTTAGTGATGTGCGTAAGTATAATGGCTATATATTTATGCTTCTGCGCTATTGTATTGAGCTCCTTGGAGCTATAAATTGGATGTTTCACTCATTATTTCTGTGATTTTTCTCTTCTTCATTACCCATTCTTCCTCTTCTCTCCTCTAGGAATTCTAGTTATACATATAATGTAGCATTTTATGTTTATAATACATAGCATTTCATACAGGTTCATAAGATTTTTTTTTCAGTTTTGTCCTGTGTTCTTCAGATTATATAATTTTTATTCATCTGTTCTCCAGTTCATTGACCATTTCCACCATTGCTATTCTTCTCTAGCTAATATTTTTTAAAAATATTTATTTATTTATTTGGCTGTATCAGTTCCTAGTTGCAGCACATGGATCTCGTGCCCTGACCCCTAGGGATTGAACCCAGGCTCTCTGCATTGACAGCAGAGTCTTAGCCACTGGACCACCAGGGAAGTCCCCTGTTCTAGTTAACATTTCTAATCAGTTACTGTACTTTCTAGTTTTAAATTTATATTTTTTAATAGTTTTTTTTTAACTGACATTCAACCTCTGTTATTAACTGTGTATGTATTTGAATACATTTGTAGAAATAGATCTTGAGTCCTTATATGTTAATTATGACCTCTTAGTAAATCCGTTGTTTCTAGCAAATGTTCTTTTTTTTTTAATTTAGGTCACAAAATTCTGAATTTTTACATTTCTAATAATTTCTTACTATATATATATGTGTGGAATTTTATGAATGTTAAGCTTTAGAAAATTTAGAAACTGAGCTATTAGGGAAGTGCTTAGAAAATTTACATGTTAAGTTCCTCTGAAAACTTGTTTCTGCAGGCAGTTAGCTTGGTTGTACTCAGATTCCAGTTTGTGTCTAGGTAAGCCACTGAACTCTACAATTCTTTTAGCCTCTAAGGGCTAGAGTTTTACCATGTCCTGTTAGGTCTCACCTAGACACACATGGCTGAGTCCTCAACCAATGACTGGGATGAATTAAATGTAGATTCTTTGGTATCATTCCTCCTGTCACTCTCCTTCCTGGACCTGACCTACACTGGCTGCTCTTAAAACTCCAACACTTTCTAACCTCAACCTGTTTCTTTTTACTATCCTAGCAAGACTGGGGAAATTGCAATTTATCTTTCTAGATATATTTTGCTCTGGTTTCTCCCAGCTTTTGATCACTTTTTAGTACCTTCAAAGAGCAACTTCAGATATTTCACTGAGATTTTATTTTTCTTATTTTTCTGCAGGAAATAAGTCTGACCAAGTCCCTTCTTTATTTCTAGCATCCAGAAGTTACTCTTCCATTCCTAGAACCAGAGGCTCATATAATTTATTTTAGAATTAAAAGTCAATCTTTTCTAACTTTCTTATGTGGCTTGTATTTGTAACTGTAAGAATTTCTTAACTGCTAGAATTTGAACTCTTATATGATGTCTTAAGTGTGTGTATTGTATGTGTATGAAAATGTTAAATTTTGCAAGGTATAAGATGATATTAGTTAATGAAATGCATATGTTGCTATAGTTTTACTATTATTTCTTCATCTTTCAAAGAGCTTTCTTCACTATTTCCTGCTATATTCAATGACATTTTTCTGATCTCTGGCATATAGATTTTAATGCTGATATTACTAATATTTTCCCTGGAAAAAATATAAATTAGCCAAAACCAGACTATTAGAATAGATTTTAGTGTCTAATAAAAATGGAGATTTTCATATGGTCCACTGGTTTTAGTTCAGTCTGCTTTTCTCATTCCAGAGTACAGAATTAATGTAATTGTATGAAAATTTTTAGTTATAGATTCCAGACTTTTACCAATTCCAAACGGAAAGAGAAGGTAAAAAAACAGGGATGAAAGTGAGTTTTTAAACAGTAGCTCTGTGAAAAGAATTGAACACAGAGAATACATAAGAAATCTTTGCCTAGTTCAAATTTTGTTAGTAATTTCAGAATTTTATCATCTTAATGGTCTTCAAGAATTGTCAATATTTCATTAGAGAAAAAGACAAAGGCAATGTGTACATATTTTAAAAAATAAAGCACACTAAAAAATATAACTATTAATTTGAGTTCCTTTTCTTCATATAAATTTGCAATATTAGTCTGAAGGTTATGTTGGGCTAGGAAAAAATCAGCTGGGCTTCCTACAAAATTTTTACATGCTATCCACAGATATAGACGTATCTGAAGGAAACCATTTTGCCATCAATCAATAATCACATAAAAATTAATGATTTTACTAAAGTAAATGAGAAAACACGTCAGAGGATTTAATTTCAGAAGCTAAATGAGTTTATTATATATACTTCAAGTATTTGATCACTATAATTTTTCACTATCAATATCTCTATTTCTAGAGAAATTCAGCACATTTTTATTTGTACCTATGGAATAATAAGTGATGATAAAATGGTTTACACTGAAGACATTTAGATTGAAATTGTAAAATCTTGTTCTATAACTTCACTAAATTAGTTCTAAATTTAGTGTTCAGAAAATAGACACTTTATTAGAAATTAAATATGATAAAAATTCAATTTGCCTAGATAAAACCTATCAGAAGCTCAATGATAACCAGTTGCAGTGTCCTAGAGATGAAAAAGGAGGTTTGTTTAAGAATTTTGGTATAGACTTTCAGAGTTTGGGAGTTGGGGCAAAGCTCAATTTCATCTTTAAGAAAAAACAAGGTTATAAAATGAGACATTAGTCCCCCAAAAATGGATGATGAGATGCTACAAGCACTATAAAGAAAATTTAAATATTGAAGAATAAGTTAAATAATCTATAGATCATCATTTGGTCTTTTGAAATTGGGATTCCTTACATAAAAGAAAAAATTTGGTCTTAAGGATGCACTTTCTGATTGTTTTAAGCAGTGCCCTTTGGCCACTCTTTAATTATCTATTTCAGTTATTCTCAACAACAACAAAGGCTATAAAAAAAGATCCACAGGAGACAGGTTGAAAGGGAAGAGATGAGATCAGGTACGGAACTGAGTCCCTAAAAGGGGACAGAGAACAGGAGGCTGATTATATAAGCTTGGAGATCTTGGCGAATGCACAGTCTGAGCCACACACTGGACATCTCAGCCTGGGGCCCAACACTAGGAAAACAAGTCTCCTTTCCTGGTTTTGAACAAGTGGGACTTAAGGAAGGGCTATAGGAACCTAGACTTCTCAAGAGCTCCTGCTTACTCTCAGGAACAAGCAGAGAGCAGACTGAAAGCACCTGACGCTCAGGACAGTTTTTCAGGACCACCTCAGCATGCATTCTGGCCATGTCAAGTGCCCCTCTGACACCTCTAGCTCTGCGGCAACTTCCCCCTAGAGCAAAGGCTAAAGAGGGTGAGCAGCTGAGGTGAACGAAAGCAGCTCAGACCTGGCACCTATCTGAACAGGGCGAGGGTGGCCATTACTGGGGCTTGCAGAGGTGGTGAGCTGGAGGTGGTGTGGTGCTCTGACTCGTACTCCAGGACCACTCATCAGAGGTGGCCCCTCTCACTACAGTACCGTTCCCTTCTGGGAAAGGGTGTCACTGCCGAGAGTGGTAAGAATGCACACTTACAAGAAATGGACTCGGTTCATCTCCAACCCTCAGGGCCACAGCTTCAGCATCTTGGGATCTGACCCTGCCCTCAAGAGGGCAGTGACGGCCACTGAGAACAGGAGAAGCCCGGGTCACACCTGGCTTTGGCTCGAGCCCCTCCACCTCTAGCCTCCCCTCATATCAAGGTGACGGCTGCCAGTACACCCTGGGGGAAAGTGTGAGCCTTGCTCATTTCAGATCCACCTTTCCCACCAAAGCCATTGGGCACACATAACCTAGAGACTCTCACACGTAAACCACCTCTTACAGACTGGGACTAGTTAACTGTTTCACCAAATTTCATTAAGTTAAACAAAATGAAAGGAAACAGGGATTTGTTTCCAATGAAAGAGCAAAGGGAAAAAAAAAAACTGAGACAAACAACTTATGAAAAAGAGAAGTAATTTGCCAGATAAAGAGTACGAAGTATTAAGGATACTAACTGAACTTGGAAAAAGGATAGATGAACACAGTGAGAATTTTAACAAGGAACTAGAAAACAAAGGACAATCAGTAGGAGCTGAGACAAATGAAATTTTGGTATCAGACAATGTGAATATTTTATGGAATCTGAGAATTTAGATTAGATAAAACAATGCCAGAAAAGGAGAGACAAATCCAATTTGTTTCAGAGATAGCATCATTTGGAGAAAGGAAAAGCCTCTCTAAGAATTCATCATCTGCTCAGTGACAAGTTTATCATTTCTTTTGCCTTTATCCTTATGGCCTCAGATAGTAAGGCATGTCTACAGGTATTTTCAAAGAATTTAATAGTTCTCTGAAAATATTAAAAGCACATACAAGTAAACAAAAATAAGAAATACTACATCAATACATCATAAAACACAAAAGACACATCAAGTGGTAAGTTCAATGGATATAGAATACATACATAAATATGTAGAGAAGAACATTATCAAATTTTAGTAATTGATATTTTTAGATATTTAGAGAATGCACACTTAATGATGTCAGAATACAGTTTCTTACCACAAACGTTACAGAATCCAGAAGTAGTCCCTCACTATGTGGAAATTAGACTTTTATCAAAGATAGAAAGGCAATTAAATGGAGAAAAAATAGCCATTTCAACAAATGGAGTTGGAGCAACTGGATATCTTTATATTTAAAAAAGGCTCAAAACAAACATATACCTAAGTCTAAAATCTAAATAAAACTATAAAACTTCTTGATCAAACATAGCATAAAATGTTTGTGACCTTATGTTAGGCATAGAGAGAAAAATTACTTCTCAGTAAAGAAGAACATTAATATGATTAACGTCAGACTTCTAATTTGATATAACAAAGCCCTGAAAGCAGTGGGATGACTAAGAAAAAAGGAAGTGAACCAAAAAGAATTCTGTATCTAGCAATATTATTCTTTAGGATTGAAGGTAAAATAAAGGCACTTATAGATAACCCAAAATTAATAAAACCAATTGCTAACAGACTTGGTTTATAAGAAATAATAAAGGAATTCTCTGAAAAGGATATTCTAGACAATATCTTATAGTAACTATTATTTCTGATTTTTATTACCCCATCCCCCAGAAGGTTATTGCTCTTTGTTTATTTAGTAACACGGCTGGACTACATTAATGAAATCTCTCACAACATGTTACCTGAGGTCTTTGCTTAGTCTAGTTTTATTATTGTTGTTGTTACTCTTATTTTAAACAGGGCTAACTAGGAAGTAGCCTGTGGGACTGTACTGCAGGGCCAGGACTACGGTGAGACCGGTAAGGAACCTTGAGAGGGAAATTTAAGGAGGTATTTGCTCTCAGTATAGGACTGATTGATGGTTCCATGCATAGTTTTAGTAGCACATTCAAAGTTAAGCACTTTTCTGTCTGCCCCATTTTATTTTTGCTAGAACCTCTCGTGTGTCCTATACATATGTGAGCAGCCTACTCTTGCTGGTAATATTTGGATATCTTGAAGTATATGGATTTTTTGATGCAAATATGCACAACCTCTGTCCATATTCAGACATCCTTAGTGTTCACAGCTGTCCATGGCTAGCTCACTGCCCAGATTTTCCTGTTAAATCCCTGTTTAGTCTGTGGCTCTGCCATTTACCTTGACTGGGACTGAAATCTCAGTCTAGGGTATCTTCAGGCCTTTGCTTTTCTCTGCTGGGTGCAGGGTTTCTGGTTTCTACTCAATTAATTGATGCTTCTCCAGCATCAATGCTGCTGATTTTCTCAGGTTGTCTCTCTCTGATAGAAGCAAACTGACTGCTAAGTTGGAAAGGAAAGCAGATGGGAGCAGCTCCAGGCAAGAATGTTACAGACACCCACGATTCTTAGCTGAAATTTAGTAGTTTCTCATGAAAAAAAAAAAAAACAAAAAAAAGGCATTTTCATTTTCTCTATGCATTTGGCTAAATTCCAGAGAACCAAAATGGTTGTTTCTGGCAGTTTGATGAAACTGTATATTTACTTTTGAGGAAGAGGATTTGCCAACCTCATTTGGACATGGCAGAAGTAGCCTTGAGGGCTTCCCTGGTGGCTCAGATGGTAAAGAATCTTCCTGCAATATGGAAGACCTGGGTTCGATCCCTGTGTTGGGAAGATCCCTGGAGAAGGGAAGACTACCCTCTCCAGTATTCTAGCCTGGAGAATTCCATGGACTATATATATAGTCCATGGGGTCACAAAGAGTCGGACATGACTGAAAAACTTGGCTACTGTAAGCAGCTTGTCTTCATTTGACCATTGGGACATATTTTCTTAACCAATGATTTGGGCCTAATGTTGCTTAATGTGTTAATCGCACATGACTTTTATGGCAGTCAAATGATATATTTATAATTTTACCAGCAAGCATTTATTGATGTCTCTATAGCACCACAAACTATTTTTGAGAATTTATTTAATTCTCAAAAAATCCTCATTGGTTCTGCATCCTAATTATTAATTTCAGAGATTACAAAAGAATTTAAGAGGTTACATTGTCCAAGCACACAGTAAGGAAAAAAAAAGTGATCCAGAGCCAAACTTTTTTAATACCCACATTTTGTCACCAGCGTTGTAAAGTATGAGAGTAAGATGCTATTCATGTTGTCTTCCATATTCTATCTCATCCTCCAGATACTTAGAGGAGTTTTCAGTCACTGATTTATCTACTGAGTCTTTGTTATCTTTATTGGCTCTGTGTCTCAGAGTGGATGGATAACCTATAGATATAAATAGAAGCAGAATTTTCAGAGCAAAGAGCAACAAGCCAAAGAGATTTTGATTAGGAACCTGAAGAGCTATAGCATAGCAATCATAGCACAGAAAAGCACATGGCCTATATAGTTGTCATTTTGATAAAGTGATTTTCTTCCCTTTGGGAATGGTCAGAGTTTATGAGTCATCTCCCATCAGCTGTCTGGAATTTCTTTCTGATAGAGTCTTTGATGTGTGGAGAAGTAAATCATGTTTTCCTTTCCATGCCACTGGATCTTCAGAATTACGGCTGTATCACACAGTGTTTTATTTTCTTATTGTTATTTTTTTACCAAGGTCTTGATAGACATACAGAACAGATATCACTGGAAGGAATGCAAACAACATCCACCACATAAAGTCTGGGTGATGAAATGAAAACATTTTTCACTAGAGGTAGATAAAACACATGGAAACAACCCTCCCACTTCATCAGTTTATGTCAAAGCTTATTCCCACGCGGCCACAAGGAGCCCACACACTTGAAGCCTCATTTGACATACACAAATACATTCTGGATCCTTTGTAGTAACAATTGTTTACCCTACACTATTCTGTCTCCATTATGTCAACATTAAATAAGCATTATGTCCAGCATAAAGAACAATGACTGCCCTTTAATCCAAATGCCACTGATTTCTCTATTTGTTTTTGAGGTAAATGTCAGTTAGGACAAAAAAAAAAAAAGGCACCAATATTAAAATTGGATGTGACTGGGTTGCAAAGCACTTTTTATTTCTTGCTTAAAGTACTTGGGCTTTATTAGTGATGCCCTAAAAGTACACTCTCACAGAGAGTGAGCGTGGGTTCAAATTCAGCTCTACCATTACTACCTCTTCAATACTTAACTCCCGAGCCTCAGCTTCTTCACTGTCTACTCTAACCTATCTCACAACATTTTCAGGGGTTTGAAATGATAAAATGTTTATAAATTCTAATAATAGTAAATGCAAAATCACTCTGTAATTATGGGTTCATGTTATTTTGTTAATGAAAATAATTCATATGAAAATCCTGATTTGATTCTCACACTGAGACCCTGCTAATCATTTTTAAGTACAATTTTCAGAAAGTGCCAACTAAAATCCTCCATTCGGAGGTTTGAATTTTTTTTTTTAACCGGTGATCCACAATTAAACTATTTTGTACAAGAAGGTAAGTCATTGTAGGATTCAGACATATCAGGATACAAAGAAAAAACTCCATTCGTGGGGAAAATAAATCAGCTGAATGTGAACTGTTGCTTGTGGTAGGAAAAGAGTATTAGTTTTAGCGTTGTACAGAAGCAAATTCAAATTCTGATTCTGCTAATTTATACCTGTGGAAACATAGGCAAGATACTTAAGTGAACCTCTGTTTCCTCATTGGTTAAGTGAAAATAACAGAAATGCTTATCTACCAAGTATTCACAAAGTACAAAGCACTATATTAAATATGCATCACTTAATTATTCAGGAATATGCAATGAAGCAAATTATATTAATAATATGCCACTTTTTATAGAGGAGGAAATTAAGGCTTTCAAAGTTTGAGTGTCTTACCAAATTCACAAAGTTGGTAGGTGGCAGAGCCATTTTTATACCCAACTGGCTGGTTCTAAAGGCTGTACATTTAATAACTATATTGAAATGTCTGCTTACCTCTTTAAAGTGATTATATATGAGTATGTCTGTTATTACTATATACAATATAATTATTGTTTGTAATAATATATTTATCACAACATGGATATTTATTATATATATAAATTAGATATGTTACCTATTCAGTGTCTTTCATAAGCATTAATAGATGGCCATTCTTACTGATAAACTCTTTTAAAAAGACTTCAAGGATTTTAACAAATGTATTATTAGTTTGGGGTTTTCTCCTTAAACTCATTTAGTTCTGATGAAAAACATTTTAAAGCAAATATATGGTGTTAGAAAGTGTTCTAGTTTCATTCTTTTACAAGTGGCTGTCCAGTTTTCTCAGCACCACTTGTTAAAGAGGTTGTCTTTTCTCCATTGTATATTCTTGCCTCCTTTGTCAAAGATAAGGTGTTCATAGATGCGTGGATTTATCTCTGGGCTTTCTATTCTGTTCCATTGATCTATATTTCTGTCTTTGTGCCAGTACCATACTGTCTTAATGACTGTGGATTTGTAGTATAGCCTAAAGTCAAGTAGGTTGATTCCTCCCATTCCATTCTTCTTTCTCAAGATTGCTTTGGCTATACGAGGTTTTTTGTATTTCCATACAAATTGTGAAATTATTTGTTCTAATTCTCTGAAAAAGACCTCTGGTAGCTTGATAGGAATTGCATTGAATCTATAGATTGCTTTGGGTAGTATACTCATTTTCACTATATTGATTCTTCCAATCCACGAACACGGCACATTTCTCCATCTGTTTGTGTCCTCTTTGATTTCTTTCATCAGTGTTCTATAGTTTTCTATATACAAGTCTTTTGTTTCTTTAGGTAGAAATACTCCTAGGTATTTTATTCTTTTTGTTTCGGTGGTGAATGGAATTGTTTCCTTAATTTCTCTTTCTGTTTTCTCATTGTTAGTGTATAGGAATGCCATGGATTTCTGTGTGTTGATTTTGTATCCTGAAACTTTACTATATTCACTGATTAGCTCTAGTAATTTTCTAGTACAGTCTTTAGGGTTTTCAATATAGAGGATCATGTCATCTGCAAACAGAGAGAGTTTTACTTCTTCTTTTCCAATCTGGATTCCTTTGATTTCTTTATCTGCTCTGATTGCTATGGCCAAGACTTCCAAAACTATGTTGAAAAGTAGTGGTGAGAGTGGGCACCCTTGTCTTGTTCCTGACTTCAGGGGAAATGCTTTCAGTTTTTCACCATTGAGGATAATGTTTGCTGTGGGTTTGTCATATAGCTTTTATTATGTTGAGGTACGTTCCTTCTATTCCTGCTTTTAGGAGGGTTTTTATCATAAATGGATGTTGAATTTTGTCAAAGGCTTTCTCTGCAAATATAATGATCTATTAATTAGATTAATTTTTTTAAAAAAAGAGAGCCCAAGCAATTGAGTGAGTTCCTCTGGATTATGTAACTACTAAGTAGGAGAGCTGGAATTTAAACTTGATTTTCTAGCTCCAGTATACAGATCTCACTGTATCACACTGGGGATTAAACTATGCTCCATGGTTTATAAATGTATTTTTACAAATGTTTTGTTGTCCAACTATTAGCTTTTTTCACATTTAAAAAAATTTTTTTTTCATTATTTTTTGAACATACACTAGGAGTATGATTAACACATGCCAAGGAAGGTAGAAAAATATCTTAGCTATTAGCAAACATTTTTCTCTAAATCCATGAATAGTTTTAATTAGACATATGACACATTTGATAGACATCCCAGTTTTCAAGTGTCTATTACTGAAGACATCCTGTAATCATAACATTCTCACCTTATTACTGCATAAAAGGATACGTGTATAATACAGATGAAGCTGTCAAAATCTCTAATTGCTAGTGCAACATCAAAGAAAATTGGTGTGATCCTAGGTAAATGAGGAAATCCAGAACTACTATATATCACAATGTATTCTAAGCTATTGAACTCATTTGAGAGTCATCACTGTTCTGACTTGTGAAGATAAGCTGACCCAGACAAGGAATCAGAAGTATATACAAGCAGACATTTACCATCTCATCATATATAACCCTGAGTTTTTTTGCAGTGATAAATATGCCAGCAAAAGCATGACTTTTTGAAGTGGTTTAGAAATCAGAAAGACCTGGTTCAAATCTGATACCCATCCCTATTTAGCTGAAAAAACAAAGGCAAGCTATTTAACAATTCCAAGTCTCGTTTATAAGATAGGAAATGGAAATACTGTGAGAATCACATGAGACAAAGCACAAGTATAAAGGGTAGTACTGTTAGCTTCTTATTAACAGCTTCTCTTACCTGTCTGGGGTAGATTTTTCTGAATTTCTCTCAGGTTGCTAAATGTAACAATATATTCACTGTTGATATTAAAAATGCTCCTGACAATGGCAATCAATTTCAGTTAGATAAAGGATTATAAAATTTTTTAACTTTTTAAAAGGATTTCTATTTTTTGGCTTAGACTTTCAGTATTTATTGTTTTTGGCTTGATATGTGGCAGACCTTTACAGTGTACATGGGGGGCAGAAGTTGTGGAGAAGGTAACTAAAATGGTCAAGAACTACTTGCCAGAAACTTGTAATTTACAGAATGAGGCAGACATGAACAGGACTCCAAAGAGAGTACACTATGGTAAGTTCCAAGTAACAGATAAATAACAGCCATGTTATAATAGTCTGAGAGGAAAAAAAAATGTCTCTTTGAAAGGATTCAGAGCAGAAAGCAGGCTTTGAAAGGTTGAACAAGAAGCATCAGAAGGATATTAAAATGGAGGAGATTACCAAGTAGAACATGAGCCAAGTTCTTGGGAAGTAATAGATTATAGGCACCAAATGAGAACCAAGACTAGACGGTCAGTGCTGAAGAACTGGGTGCAGTGAAGAGTGAAAAAAACATCCATTTGTGCCATGTCCAGGAGTACATGACTCAAACAGGCCATTTCCCATGGCTGATGGGGTGTATTCTTGCTTGAAAAGCCCATGGACAGACAGCGTGGTGGGCTATAGTCTGTGGGGTCACAAAGAGTCAGATACAACTTAGTGGTTAAGCACACATGGGGTAAAGTCATAAAATCACTTTAGGAAAATAACTACAGAGTCTTTGATTACTTCACGTGATATGTCACTTGTATTTGTTGGCATCTGAAATTCCAGTCACCATTTGTGAACCTCTTAATGTGTCACCTTTCATGGGTTTTATACTTTCTAACAGTAAATTAAAAGTCAGTAAGAGATATTTATTTAGCTTTTACAAAACACAGAAGTTGTTCATGCCCTGAAATCTGAAGACAACAGATCGATGAGAAGTGAGTCTGCGTTGTCTCTAGGGTTCCTGGGATTATCGGTTCTGGGCGAGTTTTCCTGTTGATTCCTCCACTTGCAATGCTTTACTGTGAATAGTGCTGAATTTTCACCTGTTACTACCCTCATAATACCTAAGATTGGAGGTCCTATTTCTAAATGTGGCCTTCTGTACCTCATCCTCAGTCCAGTGAGAGGAGACTTTCTATACCTCATAGAATGGACAGTACTTGGATTTTCAGTTTAGACAGGGATCTCAGAAACGGCACAAGGCTAATGCCACTTTCTTATTTTTATTTGCCCACTGAAGCCTCAACTCCTGTAGTTTAATCATTTTCTGCTACTCTGGTGGACTATATAATGGACTATATATGATTCTAGCTTTGAATTCTTCTTTCTGATATATAAAATTTATCAGCTTAGTTTTTTAAATGCCGTTATTGGGATGTATCATATTTCACATATCCATACAAGTCATCCATTTAAAATATACAACCTGAAACTAAATTTTTTCTCAATAATATATTAAAAGGATCATATATCAAGATTAAGTAGGGTTTATCCCAGGAATTCCAGGATCTTTTAATATCCACAAATCAATAAGTGTGACACACCACATTAATAAGCTGAAGAATAAAAAATATACGATCATCTCAATAGATGCAGAAAAAGCATTTGACAAAATACACCACCAATTTATGATAAAAACTCTCCAGAAAATTGTCATAGAGGAAACACACCTCAACATAATAAAGGCCACATATGACAAACACTCAGGTAATATCATTCTCCACAGTGAAAAGCTTAAAGCATCTCCCCTAAGATCAGAAACAAGACAAAGATACTTTCCACTCTTACCATTTTTATTCAACACAGTTTTGGAAGCCTTAATCACAGCAACCAGAGAAGAAAAGGAAAGAAAAGGAATCTAACTTGGAAAAGAAGTATAACTGTCACTGTTTGCAAATTACATGATACTATACATAGAACGTCCTAAAGACACTATCAAAAAACTCAAACCAGGGCTGTGTAACAACCTAGAGGGTGGGATGGGGAAGGAGGTGGGCGGGATGTTCAAGTGGGTAGGGACATGGGTTACACCTATGGCTGATTCATGTTGATGTTTGGTAGAAACCAATGCAATACTATAAAACAATTATCCTTAGATTAAAAATAAGTAAAATATTAAAAAATTACTATAACTCATCATTTAACTCACTAAAGTTGCAGGAAACAAAATTTATACACAGATATCTTCAAAGTGTCACAAAATAATCAACTAAAATCAGCTGTCCACAAAACAGAAAGTGGTTTTGCCTCAGCAAAAGTATATTGTATACAGTGTGAGGTCAGATACAAAAAAATGATGGGAGAATTAATAAAGATTATGAGCATGCAGTTGGAGGGTTGGTACAACTCTGATGACAAAAATAGAGATAGTGTGCAGTAGGAAGCAATAAAGGTTGAAGGGGAGGTGATGGGTTTGGTACTAGAACTCTACTTGATTGTGACAATTTAGGAAGTTACCATGTACATATACACAAGGATGTAGAACTCATTTTATATACTTCCAATAATGCATATATAATTCACATCGATTATATAACTGCACATATATATTCATGTGTTACTGTTGCATGTGTAAATGTGTCTATATAGACATATATGTGTATGCACATGTCTATGTATGTGTGTAAACAATATTCACAGGGTACCATACAGTGTTCTTCAACAGATTTTGGACTGTGATAGAGCTAAAATAAAATTCTGGATCTCTTGCCTACTAAATGTGGGTAAATTATTTAAACTTATTGGTCTGCAGGTGCCTCATCTAATACTGCAATCCAAACGGAGTTGTGAGTAGTACATAGCAAGCACTTAGTGCAATGTGTGACACAAAAGGATTCAATACATGCTAGCTGCATGATATAGATAAATACATCATTAAGGACATGAATGTGCTATCAATATATTTATAGCTACCGAGCTAGTATTAAAAAGTCTTAATTACTGATTATGAAAATAATTTATTTCTCATGTCCATTTAATACCTATGGGAAAAAAGGTAAAGTCTTTATTATTTGAGTTTTTACATATATATTTTAGAAATATTTACAAGATATATATATATGAGTGAATAATGATTTGACTTGATGTTTTTTTACAGTCCTTGAGTGTGAACATAGACCTAAGTCATTTTTCTTCTTCATAACATACTCCTTAGATATTCATCTATAGCCAGAGTAACGAGCACTATCAGTGACATGGTTCCATAATTTCACATATGACCTTTGACACAAAATAATTAATCTAATTCATAAGATCAAAGTTTGTAACTGTAGAATTTTCTAGAGATTTTAAGCTATGATTTAGTGAATCCTGAAAATAAGTGAAATTTAATATTCCAGGTACATAAGCATGAAAAGTGAAAGTGTCAGTCACTCAGTCCTGTTCGACTCTTTGTGACCCCATGGACTGTAGCCCACCAAGCTCTTCTGTCCATGGGATTCTCCAGGCAAGAATTCTGGAGTGGGTTGCCATTCTCTTCTCCAGGGGATCTTCCCAATCCAGGGATCAAACCTAGGTCTCCTGCATTGCAGGCAGATTTTTTACCATCTGAGCAACAGGGAATCCCATTCCATGTACATATATAATGATTATTTGAACATCTGGGTATCACCTCTGTATTTTATACATACAGACTTGTATAACTGAATACACTAAAACACATTAATTCTTATAAAGTTCTAATGAAATTATTGACTAGTTGGTGCTATTTATAATCAAGAGGACTCAGATGATATTGATGTTCATGTTTGAAAAGGCCTATGTGGTGGGTTTAGATACTGTGGCTACAATAAATGTTAGAGATACACCTAATCTATAGAGCTAACATTTGAAATCAGCCTGGTTTTACTTTGAAATTTGTCACCTTTCTAAAGGACAATCCTGGGTCCACTGGCTAAATTCTGTTATTTTTTAATAAGAAGAGGATAGAATAATGAATGTTATTTAGTACCTCTGAATGAAAGAAAGAATCTCACAGTTTATTGTTTCCACCTCAATAGGCTCTTAAAAACATTGACAACAAACTCACAAATTTATTTTGATCATTAATTATCCTCATGCATCAGACAACTGAATCATTAGTTGGTTTACACACAAGAGTTCTTTAATGCTGAGCTCTTACAAACATGGGAAAGGTAATATATAACTTTATAATCATAGAAACTTTTTTCTTTTCTCATCAAACTAGTCTCACGCCCTCAGAAATACACAGCTATAAATGCAGTGACTTGGGAAATAACTTCTTTTTAACTCAATTCAGATTAAAAAGAATCTATTAAAATTCTCTTAAAAGTAAACATTAGTATAAATTGAGTCTCAATTTGGAGTTTTGGATGATGATTAATTAGGTTTTTTTCTTCTCCTCTCAACTGATTGTTATTAGAGCTTAATCAGGCATTTATCAGTACTATGGAACTAGAGGTAAATTTGCCTTCAATGATTTAAAGTGATTTTATTACTTCATTTCCACATTGACTGTAATTGTTTCAGTAGAGAGTGTCTCAAGCCCTGGTCATGACACTAGATGTAGCGCCACTAGAGGAAGGAAGAGGCTGACTATCTTCAGTAGTCCTCTCTTCTTACATTTTGCAATTTAACATAATTCAACTGTATAGAGAAAAGGGAAACGGAAAAAAAAACCAAAACTGTTCTTGACATTTTACTTAAAAGAGAGTTCTTGGATACATCATTTGATTGGTTTCAAATACAAATGTCTAAAGAAACCAGACAGACTGTCTCTAAATAACTGGTCTGTGGGAACAAGGAACTCAGAGGGTGTTATTACTTTTAAGGGGGCAGCAGGTCTCAGACTTCAACTCACTGGGGCCAGCAAGAATGGGGTCTATGTGTTGATGCAGCTATAGATTGCTCCAGAGAAGCCAGATATCTGAATCTGTGTGTGTGTGTGAATACTTCCCATTCACGAAGCACTAGCTCAGTATTATTTTTTTTTAATACAGCTTCCTTTTCTTCCCTTATCTCCATTCTATTTCTCCTTCAAAAGAAGTTGTAAGTCTATCTGGTTCAGAAGTCACCAATTTGCAGTCTCTATATATCATCATTCTTATTATCACTATCTATAGTAATATTATGTTGCTTATCAACAGATCAGTAATTTAATCAAGGTTTGTTGTGAAAATAATGAAAAATGTATTATAGAGTTATGATGGATTTATTAATAGCAGGATAAAAGTGGTAACATTCCACACAGAGGTTGCCTTGGTTAGTGGAAAGAGCAATGGTTTTAGAGCCAGGCCCTCTTAGTACTCCCACATAGGACTTTAAGGAGTTTGATTTTCCTAGACTTCTAGACTTGGGTTTTTCCATCTGCAAATAAAGATAATACTAATGACATCACAGAATGATTGTCAAGAACAGAACTGATACACATTCTAAGTACACAGAATAATAATAGGTCTGACTACTACGTGTTAATCATCTACTCATTCATTCATCCACACAGCCACATAACACTCTTCATTCACTAAAAGTATCTATGAAGTGTGAATGCGAACTGCAGGCCAAGTACTGTCCTAGGAAAACTGTATTTAAGAACACAAATAAATGTCAGTTATCATTTGTTATAGGAATCTGGGAAGAAAGTGGCAACTGAGATAGAATGATTGCAGAGGTGAGAATGGAGTTGGCAGGCAGATGCAATTTGGATTTGACTTCTAAACCAAATATGAAAATGAAGCATTTTCTAGCAAAACAGACTTGGGATAAGATTATTTTTTATGTTGAGAGGCTCCAGAAGTGAAAAAAGAAGCCTCCAGAGTTTAACTCATTAGAGAGGAACTGAAAGGATGATAGAATTATATTAATATTGTATGACAAATACAAAAAATCTCAACAAACTCTCCCATTGAGTTGAGAGTTGACTCACAAATCTTCTCAACAACCCACTCTCAATAGAATTATACTGGCATACAACATAGAACCTACTTGTATTTATCTTTTCTATTTTTTTTACTTTTCTAATATTCTAATTTCATTTCTAAAATTTTATCATGAGGAAATAGATAATGCTTTATTGTGTGTGTGTGTGCTTAGTCACTCAATCGTGTCTGACTCTTTGTGACTCTATGGACTGTAACCCACCAGGCTTCTCTATCTATGGGGATTTTCCAAGCAAGAATACTGGAGTGGGTTGCCATGCTCTCCTCCAGGGCATCTTCCCAACCCAGGGGTCAAACCCAGATCTCCTGCATTGCAGGCAGATTCTTTACCATCTGAGCCATCAAGGAAGCCTAAGAATACTAGAGTGGATACCCTATCCTTTTTCCAAGGGATTTTCCCTGACCTAGGAAATCAAACCACGGTCTCCTGCATTGCAGGTAGATTCTTTACCAGCTGAGCTACCAAAGAAGTCAGAACTAATAATAATACATCACTTTAATGCAAATAGTGATAACAAATTTGGGCAAATATAAGATTTAATATAATGACCAAAGTGAAACTGGAAGACTTCACCATCTACCAAAATGATGGAAGCTGGAGAGTCAAATGCCCAAAGATGATGTCTTCCTAGACTGAAATCACCATAAATAAGATCTAGCTACCATTACAAACACTAATACACATTCTCTACTTCCTGTTATAGGTAAGTCACCCTCCTTCCTTCACCCATTTAAATTTCTTAGGAAATTGAATCACTTTTAATACCATAAGATCAAATGATTTCAAATTGTAACAATAGTAATTTATTTGTAATCAGCTCGTAATATGAAATATGATGCTAGCATTTTATTGTTTCATTCATAAGTTCTTCACTTATGATGTGTAAGATGGTCTGTTTACAGCTGGGAAGACAAATATAAATAAGAACAATCTCTATCCCAAAGAATGAATGGAGTATGGCAACATGGATGGACCTGGAGATTATCATATTAAGTGAAGTTAAGTCAAAGACAACATCACACAATACACTTACACATGGAATCTAAAATATAATAAAAACAAACTTCCTTTAAAAAACAGAAACAGATCCTGAGATTTAGAAAACAAATTTATGATTATCAAAGGGGAAAAAGGGAGGAGTGATAAAGTAGGAGTTCAAGATTATCATACACACTATTATAAATAAAAAATAAGGACCAGCTGTATAGCATAAGGAACTGTATTCAGTTTCTGTAATAGAAAAGAATCAGAAAGAATATATATAATGTGTATATATATAAGCAAGCTGATCACTTTGCTATATACCAGAAACTAACACAACATTATAAACCAACTATACTTCAGTAAAAAATAAAATAAAATTGTAAAGAATATCCAGATAAATTATGGTACTGAAAAGAAAATTTAAGTCAACAGTAGAGATCAATAGGAATATTTGCAATAGAAAGTTTGATGTTTTAAACATATGGAACAAATATGATAGAGGCAAAAGGAGGTAAGGATTTAATTCTTGCAGAGAGTTCACAGAAGGTTTGTCGGAAAAATTGTGATTTAAGAAAGGTCTTAAAAATGCACAAGAGCTTACAAGTTGATTCTAGGAATATACTACAGAGATCTTCAGCTTTTAATGTAGAAATGACAACACAAGACATTGTATGTTAAATACTGAAATACGCTGTATTAATCACTAAATATTTTTGGCGTTCACGAAAGTATGAGCAACTATTATTGAATAAACCTTCTAAAAATTGATTTCTATCTTATAAAGTATTCATTCTAAGATAGTAAAACCATGGAAAAATCACTGAAGGTTACACAATTTGTACCAAATGGAAGAATGACTCACAATTATGGGGACAAAATCCACCTGAGCCCACATGCTCCTCCTGTTTCCTCCTGCTTTTACAGATGAGCTGTCCACATTGTTATAAAAAGCTAACCCTCCCATATATGGACTAGATCCCACAATCTTTTGCCTAATCAATAACACGGATCCTGAAGTTTCCTCTCATCATCTTGACACTATTTCTTCTCTCTTTGCCGGATGTCTTCTCTTGACTCACACATACAGTGTAATTTCTGCCATCATATAAACAAGCCCTCTGTTTAAAAAAAATTTTTTTTAACATCATCTTTTACAATTTTATTTTTTAATTACTTTAACTTGAGGATAATTACTTTACAATACTGTGATGTTCTGCCATACATCAACATGAATCGGCCACAGGTATATACATGTTCCGCCCATCCTGAACCCTTCCCACCCTACCCCTCTGGGGCTTTGGGTGCCCTGTTTCATACATCGAACTTGCACTGATCACCTATTTTACATACGGTAATGTACATATTTCAGTGTTATTCTCTCAAATCACACCACCCTCATCTCCCACTGAGTACCAAAAGTCTGTCTTTCCATCGGTGTCTCCTTTGCTGCTCTGGAATCATTTTTTCTAAACTCCACAAATGTATTAATATACAGAGCATTTGTCTTTCTCTTTCCGACATACTTTACTCTGTGTAAGAGGTTCCAGGTTCATCTACCTCATTAGAACTGACTCAAGTGTGTTCTTTTTTATAGCTGAGTATATTCCATTATGTATATGTACCACAACTTCCTCATCCATTCATCCGTCAATGGACATTTAGGTTGCTTCCATGTCCTACCTATTATAAACAATCTTTTAATGAACACTGGGGTACATGTGTCTCAATTCTGGTTTCTTTGGGGTATATGCCCAGTAGTGGGATTACTGGGTCATATGGCAGTTCTATTCCGTTTTTGAAGGAATCTCCATGCTGTGCTCCATAGCAACTGTACCAGTTTGCATTCCCTCCAACAGTGGAAGAGGGTTTCCTTTTCTCCACATCCTTTCCAGCATTCATTGTTTGTAGACTTGTTGATGGCCATTCTGACCAGTGTGAGAATGATTATTGTGGCTTTGATTTGCATTTCTCTAATAATGAGTGATGTTGAGCATCTTTTCATGTGTTTACTAGCCATCTGTATGTCTTCTTTGGAGAAATACCTGTTTAGGTCTTTTGTCCACTTTTTTATTGGGCTCTTCCGTTTTCTGGTATTTAGCTGCATGAGCTGCTTTAAACAAGCCCTCTCTTGACATTTTTCCCCCTTTCAAGTAACACCAACATTCCGTTCACTTTACATCAAAACTCTTCCTAAGTCCTAATATTCCTTCTAGCCAGTATTTCTCCACCAATTGTTGTCTCCAATCCTCCATCATATCTGCTATTGGCAAAGTGACTGATGACTTCATATTATCAAAAGTATATCTAAGCCTCAGACGTCACCACTGTTGAACTTTCTGCATGTTTAACATTTCATACACCCTTATTTAATAATTTTCTTCCTGTGGCTTTCACAACACCATGTACTCCTGGTTTCCCCTCTTCCTTATCGTCAACTCTTCTTTGCTCATATCCTCTACCACTAAGCAAAGCTCAGTCCTTAATTTTCTACTCTTATCAATGCACATTACCTTGTTGCTTTCATCTAATCTCATTGTATTAAGTCTAATCTATAAGAGAACCCTCACAAATTTAGCATCCTAATCCAAATCCACTTCTATGAGCTTCAGTTTTATTTTTTTTTCTTTACATTATTGTGTTGGTTTTGCCATACATTGACGAGCTTCAGTTTTAAAAGTTTAACAATTTATTTGATGTCTCTAGTTAGATGTCCAACAATAGACAGTTTGAAATTATTACATTTCAAACTGATTTTTTAAATTTCACCCTATCACCTCACCAAAATTTTTCATCATCTCACCCATCTTAGTTATGGGAATCCTTTCAGTTCCTAAGGCCAAACCATTTGGATTTATTCCTGATTTTAGATCAACTAGCAAAATCTATTGTCTGTTCTTTCCAATACATTCAGAAAACTCATCACTGATAGTACCACTCTGATCCAAATCTACGGTAGCTCATTCGTCAATCATTACAACAGCTATCTAATTGTTTTCCCATCTTCAGCGACTGTACATTCTCTTAATGGTAGATAATCCATTATCCACATGATCATTTAAAATGGACCTCAGAACATAGTCCTAACACCCACATAACCATTATTTCTCTCAGAGGAAAAAGCCAAAATTCATGCAGTGCCTTCCATGACCCTACATGATCTAGCCCCTCACTACCCCTCTGATCTTCTCTTCCCTTCTACTCCCTCCATCACTCTACTCCAGCAGCACTGATGACCTCGCTATCTCTTCATACCTAAGGGTTTTATTTCTCCTTTGCCTGGGATATTCTTCTCCAAGGTATTTACCATCCATGTATCAATACTATTCTTCATTTCATTCAGGCTTAAGAGGAAACATCATCCTTTCACCCTTTCCTGCCCATCCTTCCCTGTCCCCTTTTCCAAGGTTGCATTCCTTTTTAACACTGATTACCATCTATGTCTATCTACCTACCTACCTATTTATCTGCTGACTGCTAGTTTTTACAAAGACAGGGATTTCTTCTTGTTTGTTCTGTTCATCTACTGAATCTCTGGCACCTAAAAAAAGTATCTGGTACCTAATAGACACTCAATATTTGTTTAATGACAAATAATGAATAATGAATAAATGAATGGCCCAATTTTAAGGAGGTTACACTCAATTAATATTTGTTTAATGACAATGAATAAATGAATGGCCCAATTTTAAGGAGGTTAAAATGCTATGGAGTTTTAATAGTGAGATATGACAATAATAACCCCATGAAAACTACTTACTATATAAGCTATCGATGTCAGTGTGGAGAACGTAAATTTTATGTCACTACAGAGCCTATGGCACATGCAAAACAGAGCTGTGTCGCTGTCCAGTTGGGAACCAACAGGCTCACATTACTCTGGCTGTCTTTTCTTTTCACTACTATCTCTCACAATTTCAATGGTGAGCCAGATGGCTCTACACAGTGCCTAGACACAGCATGAAGTAATATCAAATCACATCATGAGAAACTCATGTTTTTTATTTTTATTTTGTCTTTCTTTCTTTCACAAATCTTGCTAACTAAGAGAATAACAGCTTCTGAGACATACAGATCAAACAATACTGGTCTTCCATTCCTATTCTTGGCATAAAGTCCTCCTCTAAGATGCATTTATTTAATAAACAAAAAATGACTTAAGGAGAAATGCTGAGTAATTAACAAGTTTCTTGACCTGTAAATATGGCAAAAATGATTAAGGCAATAAAAAGTAAGTGTATATTTTAAAATGTCAGTGGAAAAGACAAATGACTATGTTTGAGAAAATGGTGGTCATTTATCTATCCCAGATTGGAATATTTAAACAATAATATTGTTTGGGGCCTAGCATAAAACTTAAGAAAAAAAGGCCAGACTGATATAAAATCTCTTTAACTTCTCTGTGGATCCCTTTAGGCACAGCAAGTGGTCTTTAGAATTAGTTAATACATGTCTAATTAATGAGGCTTGGTACTTGAACATCTGCATTTTGCTCTTCATTTATTTTTCTTCTCCAACAGAATAAACCTCTAAACAGTCAAATTATATATAATAGGGCCAATTAGTACAGAAGGAGCCTGAACATCTTTAGAGAAGCTGTGAGAAGGTATGGTTGGCTTAAGATTAAAACTAATTGTCTTCATTTGTTCTCATTGCTTTTTCTCGGCAAGTTTAAATAAAGTACCCATAAATTTCAGATTAAAACAAAGAAAAGGCCAGGGTTAAAGTTATGACAAAGATAATAGCACTGTTTTACAGGCCATTTACTTCATTCCAGTCTTTTGCTTATCTGTGGTGGTTAGGAAGCCTGAACAAAATTTCCAAGAATTAAACACATTTCCAGATATCTCCTCCACCCAGTTCCCCTTGGAGATGGAAGTTATCATTGTCTTCCACTTTTCAATATGGTCGTGCTTCCTATAATCTTTTTCTGATAGCATTTTTCTTCTCTGAAACTGCCACCTCCATTGCTCTCTACCACATTGTGTTTTGAAATCCACACAGGTCCAAGCTCCTCATGCAGACTTCCTAGATGATTCTAGCCACCAGGACCTTATTGAGCTCTCTGTATTATCATTTTCAATCACAAAATTAAAATTTGGTTATGAACAGGCTATTTTCTGTTGTACAAAATTAGCAATTTATATACAGTTTTGTTCTCAATCATTTCATGCATCTAACATCTTTTAATTACTAAGGGTTATATCATGTTACTTTTGATCCGTACAAAACTTTGTGAGTATTCTGCACAATCATCCCATAAATTTCATGATTTTGTAAACTATGTGGAACACAAATGTCAATAACTTGCATGTCCTAATTATGTGAGAGAATGCCTGCATGTGTTTTGAAATTCCTGTTCTTGCTGATGAAATGCTTATATTTAATAAATGCCCAGCTGTGACAGCTAAAATTAACACATCTTCCTCTAACATTAAGTAGAATGCTCTGTAAGCCTGCACTGGAGCGGAATGTAGTATCTGCCAATTTTTAGAACCTCTAGGAAAATAGGGCACCTTTTAGCACAACTGACAGAAGCATCAGTGTGTCGAACATTGGAGGCTTCACGTTCCTAAATTTGTGTTATATAATTATTTTCCTAATAATGAAACTTACCATTTAGCAATATTTACTGGGTTCCAGAAACTTGAGATTTTTACAAGTGTAAAAATAGTATCATCCTTCTGACAACTTTGTCAGATGGTATAACTGTTTCCCTGATTTTACAAATGAGTAAACTGAGGCCTGTATAGCACATAAAAGAGCCAGAAATAAGAATGACATTGAAACATGTTAATTATCATATGTGAAATCAATCACCAGCCCAGGGTTGATGCTCAGGGCTGGTGCACCGAGATGTCCCAGGGGGAGGGAATCGGGAGGGAGGAGGGAGGGGGGTTCTGGAGGGGGAGCATATGTAAACCCATGGTGGTTTCAAGTCATTGTATGATTGTATGGCAAAACCAACACAATAAAAAAAAAAAGAAAAAAACTCAGTCTAGTCCACACTAAAGTTAAATGCATTAAAATATTAAGATCTTAGTCAAATAACACAATGACAACAAGGTCATCTCAGTGAGTGAACATATTAATCATTAAGAATCACCTATCATGTCCAAATCAACGAGTTTCCACCATATCTTAAGGAAGACTACCCCCATGCATAGCGTCTATCACCAGGAAGCCAGTGATATCAGAGAGCCTCCTCCTCCTTCTCTCTGTTTCTAATACACTTGTTCTGCCTTGGAAGATCCTCTTTCAGTCCTCTTGCCTAGAACTTGATTTGCTATAGCACAGCTCCATCCCACCGTCTTCCTTCTTGGCTAGATTTTGGCTGTATCTTAGAACCATTACTTACCAATATACTTCAGAAACATTCCCTACTAATTACAGATGGGCCTCTCTATACACACACTAGTCACCAAACTCCTTCAACTGAGTATACTAATAGCATATGGAGTGTCCTTTATTCTATGAGAGACATCTACTCATTACCAACCCAACAGGCATTCACTAAATTTCTTCTATATGTAAAACATAATTCCAGCAATGGTGACAGCCACAGAACATCATGACAGAGCTTCTATCATCATGGATTCTAGACTATGTATTTGACTCTATGAAGGAATATTAGTTTCCTATTGCTGCTATGACAAATTATCACAAATTTACTAGCTTAAAATAACATGAGTTGATCATCTTACAATTCTGCATGTTAGAAGTTCAACACTAAATTCAAGATGTAGTTAGGGCTGTGCTTTTTTCGGGGGATGCACCATTTTCTTGCATATTCCAGCTGCTAGATGCTTCCCACATTCTTTGTTTCATGATCCCTTCCTCCATTTTCAAAGTCATTATCTTTGCATTTCTGTGCCTTTCTTCTATAGCCACAAATATTTCTATGCCTCTCTTCTTCTGTATCTTTCCTGCAATTAAGTGCCTTTGTGATTATACTGTGGTATCCTGGATAATCTAAGATAAAATCCTTATTTTAATGTCAATTGATTGAAGGTATTAAGTCCACCTGCAATCTCAAGTCTACCTTGTCAGAAAAACACAGATTTGCCAGGGAACAGTCAAGGATAGAATTCCCAACTAGTGTTCCATCAAGACATCTTGCAGACCTTACAGGTTACTGACAAGATTGCAAGAACATGAGTATTTTCTGTATGGTGGTCTCATTTTTTAAACTAAGTTATAACATATTAATAAATAACTAGAGGGGAAGAGAGAGGTGAGTGAAAGAAATCCAAGTGATCAGTCTTAAATGCTATTAACTTAGCAGATTTACTCTAGCTGAAACTAAGTCCTGATCTTTCTTTTGGAGTTTTAGGACATCAATACAACTCTTAGAAAAGTAGGCTATCTTCAACCAATACTCAAGGGGTGCATGAGCGAGAGAAAGAAGGGGATGAGTGGGATGGGCCAAGTGTTGCCTGCTGAGATGCCAGCTTCAGCCCTCTTGATGTCCAGGCACAGAATACTTGTTTAGACCCAGCTAAGAGCCTCTGATTGAAGCTAAGATATAGAATATTAGGTTCTAAGATGAAGAGTATGGAGTTATACGTGTGATGGGCCACACATTTGCACAGTATTTTTGGTGAGAGATCATATAATCACTTTTAAATAGTGATAGCATCTGAAAGAACTCCCTGGACAGAAAAAAAATTCATCAATATTATTAACAGTTTGATTTCATTTATCTCTTTAAAATAAAATTACCTCAATTCTCAAACTCAAAGACCCAAGCAGGGTTTACCTCTTCAAAATAATTTTCCAAACATCTTTTGTCATATGAAAGCCTACGCCACACTGTTTAGCATTTGATCGTACATTGTCTACTCTTCTGCAATCGCGGTGCGACCTTGGCGTCTTCCCCACTCACTCACATGCTCTTTAAGCCCACCTTTTTAAAAAGTTCTCCCATTTCTAGTCATACAGATTAGTACACAATGGAGGTAAACAAATACAACTAAAAGGTCCTGGTCAAAAATACTGCCCTTGAACCAATTTCTATTTCAAATGCAATAATTATTCAAATATGTTTGAACTTGTCGGGGACCTTCACTGCAACTACTGCAGATATTTATGATCATATTTCATATAATAGTACAGCAAGAAATTAGAAAAGGAGTAATACTATCATGTGTTGCATAATAACCATGGGCCAGAAACCATTCATTTTAAGTATTCTGTAGGCATTATCTCATTGTATCTTCATCAAAACTCTAGATATCACAAATCACTGTAAAATTTAAATGAAGGATTTACATAAAGTCCTAAACATGGACTCTTACCTACCAATGATCAGTGAAGGGTAGCAGTATAACCCCAAAACATGATTGCTGCAGTTTAGGACATGCTACCCCCAAAATATGCCACTTTGGCATACTGATTATTTTGCACTGGAAGCACTAGCAATTTAATGGCAAATTCAGGAAGAGGCTTTCTCTGAACTGCTCTTATCTGCCTAAAAACATAGCCTCCAAAAGGAAGCCAGCTATCACAGATCCCCTCCCCTGGAGTTTCATCAGCCAAGAAAGATGGACTCTTACCAGAGGAGAGATGACTATAAACTGACACCACATCCAGACCAACTTTGTCTCAAACCATTACACCTCCCATCTATTCTTCGAAGATCCTGTTCAACTTTCTCTAGAAGTCATTCACTCTCCTCCAGGAGGCCTGTATTTCCCCTTCCTTTTTCCTATTAAGATGATATTTAATCCTGAATTCTAAGCCACCTCAGGAAGTTAGTCATTTGTCCCTGGGTATCTCTCATATGTACATGAGCTACTCATTTTAATAAACTTCTGCTTGTTTTTCTCTTGTTACTATGTCTTTTACTGCAGGAATCTCAGCTAAAAATTCAAAAGAGCAGATGCAAATTTATTTCTCCTCCTTGATAATTGGCCATCAAAAACCATCAGCTGCTTTTTAATTTTTATACTATATCTTTCATGAAAACTGGAATTCAATAATTACAGTGCCTAATTTCTTGGTGTTTAATAAAAATTAGTAACACAACAACTAACAAGACATTAACAATGGAATAATAAGTTATTCTGACCTGGTATGGCTCATTTTCTTGCCTCTGGATTCTTCCTAGTATGCATAAACATTTGCAGTATTTCTCAATGAGAACAGACAGTTTGCTTAATTTTGTTCTTGTGGCATCAAAACTATTCCTTAACTGAAGTTTTTAAGTGAAAGGCCTTGGTGACTGAATTATAACAACCAGTCATTTCAAAGCATCAACCAAAGCAATGTGAGCCCTCAGAAGAGCTGAATGTATTAATGAAATGGCCTCCCCATGGAGAGAAATACAGCAAGAGTCCTATTTTCTCTGTTTGAAAATAAAGCACCCGGTTTTCAGGGGTCCAGACCATTAGAAAAGGATGATGCTCTTGCTTTCTGGTTTGGAGGACAGAACGATTAGGTGGTGGGAGGCACACCTATGTATCTCAGGTGAGGCTGTGTCAGAAAGACCTACTTTAGAGTTCTAGAGGGGTGAGCGATCCGTGCAGAACCTGAGGCAAGTAACAAATGAGTCTGAGTATCTCTGAAAAAATGTTGCATACTATAGCAGAACTTGAAAGAAAGTAGGTGTTTCTTTAATTTTTGGAATTAAGTACAGTACTAAGTGCCATTATAATTCATCTAGCATCAAAGTAAGCTTGTGGAATAGAGCTTGGGGTGCTGTTCTTCAAAGGACTTCTTTATTTCTCAGGATTAAGCTCTGCCCTTCAGCCAAAAACACCAAAGAAGTCTCACCTGCTATTTCAGTGTAAACTTAAAATATTAATGGTGCTGAAGAGCAGTACTGCCTCTGGAAAGGCATCTATCATTTTGCAACCACATTTTACTGTCCAGGGAACTGAGATACTTCAATGCTGAAATAGAAACTGTTGGAAGAGGAAGGGCAGATTTTCTACTCCTTTTCAATCCATATTTTTCGTGAAAGTAGAACTATGAAACTCTTCCTGTCCAGACTTTAAGACCCCTGGGTACATTGCAAGTCTTGAATATCTCTACCTTGTTCCATTTTGCTTTTCATAGCTCTTCTTCACCAGCTCTGCAGTATGACAGCAAACTTTTAGAGTCTCCTTTTGATATACTTCCTATCAGGACAAGTAATAATTTCAAATAGTAGGAAAATCACATGGGTAATAAAATACCTAACTTTATATATTTAAATACAATGATATTAGTTTTGAGATGATTGAGGAAGAAATAACTTAGTTTTTAGATTGTTTTTACATCCATTTTACTTTATTCTTTCACACTATTCACTAAATTGATAGGTGTGCCAATAATGAAAACATGTTGGAAAACCATTCATTAAACCAAAAGACATAACAAATCAACTTAGGTGAAAAATATTACCCTATCATATAATGATTTAATATTTTATTGAACTGTCTGCAGTAAACATACTAACAATAATAATAAAAAATAGCATCATTGAAAATTTACAATGGCATTGCAATGAGTAAGCCCTTAGCAGCGATTATTTTATTTTATCCTCATAGCAAACCCTATGTAGAGGGTACTCTGTGTTATTCCACAAATGAGAAAAACGAAAACACAGTGTGATTTAAGGCCCTTACCAACGGTCGCACATGTACACAGGAGTCAGGATTTGAACCTAGGCAGAAGTATAGAAACCAATGACGACACTCTAAAGCTTATCATTCATTTTGAAGAGGATGTCTATGTCTTTTCTTTTCCCGTATGGGAAAATGGAATGAGGAAACAGAAATCTGGTATTTAATAAAAAAAATAGTGTGCACGAAGGGCTTTCCAGGTGGCTCAGTGGTAAAGAACCCTCCTGCCAATGCAAGACATGAACGTTTGATCCTTGGGTCAGGAAGATCACCTGGAGAAAGAAATGGCAGCCCACTCCAGTATTCTTGCCTGGGAAATCCCACAGAGAAGCCTGTTAGGCTATAGCCCACGGGTTTGCAGAATAGTCAGACAGGACTTAGCAACTAAATAACATTAAGACATTGTATTGTTTCATCCTGGTACCTTTGATTTTGTACAGCACAACAACAGTGAGATGTTTCTAAAATGTTGGAGGTGTTTAGGTGCTTTACAGTATTAACTCATTTAATCTGCATGATAACCCAATTAAGTAGATATGGTTTTTATACCCATTTTCCAATGAAGCATCTTCAACACAAAAAATTTTAGTAATTTAACCAAGATTATGAAGCTAATAAATGGCAAGATATACATACTTTTCCACAGCCAACGTGAATCTCATTGTCAGTTCAATGAAGCAGATGTTTCCTACACTCAAAGGAGAGTCTTTTACTAATACCTATGCCCTAACTGAGACAAGCTGGTCTATGACTCAGGAACAAGGTATTTCTACTTTCTATCCTCTGGGACTCTTATTTATTGTTCTTTCTCAAGGTTCACTGGACTAATTCCAATTTCTTACATAATTGCTAAGTTACTCCTCTTAGTTCCTTGTAAAACAGTGGTTTTCATAGGTGTCTAAACAAAGAAAAGCCAGTTAAGCAATTGTAAGTAAGTGAGCAGTGGTGGAACAGGTTTCTCCCTGAAAGGTTTCATACCAACTTCTCCAAAGCTCTAAGGAATGCTTTTGACAAGCTGCAAAATCATACTCTTCAAAACTCACTATCTGTATGAACTGCATGACTTAGTACTACAGAAATTCTGAAATTGGATATTACAAATAATATTGTTAATAACAAATATATTCCTTAAATATGTATTTTCTTGCACGTTTTAAAAAAACTAATAAGTATTTCTGACATATTTTTATAATACGTTATGATTATCTCTGGAAATTATCTTAGTACTTTCAAAAGGTGCAGTCAAATAAGCAAGTGAATAGAAGTAAGTGGAGAAAAATTCTTAGTGAAACAAGAACCATAAGGGTAGTTTAATTGGCTTAATAGGGTCATCAGCCATAGTAAAATACACCTGGGGCTACTGACCATCTTGAGCCAAGGAAATCGTTTCTACACAGTACCTTTAGGAGTCTTGTCTTCTTTCTTTTCTTTTTCCAAATGTGGAGGAGAGATGACGCTCTCAGCAACCAGTCCTGCCAAATGAAACAGTCATCTTTTAAGTTTATCTCCAGAACATTAAATGTAGTTCATGAAAATTAATTTTATATAATCTAGAAGTCTACCTATTGCTGAAAATGTGTTATCAGTGACCTTTCATGATGAATTTGGAAAAGACCAAACTGAAGTCCTTTACTGCAAATTATTATACTTTAAATAATTTGACTTATTTACAAGCACTTAAGCTGATACGTGCGCCATGGTAATTGATTACAGGACCACATCATTTCCTAAGAAAAAGAAGTATCTCTTCAATAAGAACTGGACTGACTGTAACCCCATAAGTATGGTTATTTCCTTACCCACAGCTGTGTTTCTACTAATGCTACTGCTAAGTCGTTTCAGTCGTGTCTGACTCTGTGCGACTCCATAGGCGGGCAGCCCACCAGGCTCCGCCGTTCCTGGGATTCTCCAGGCAAGAACGCTGGAGTGGGTTGCCATTTCCTTCTCCAATGGCCTCTCCCCATCGCAAAGGTCCCCCCTTACAGAAGTTAATTACTCTCCTCACGTTTTCTCACTTATCTGAAAGAAGAAAGCCTTCCCATCAAGGTGGCGGGGGTGGGGGGGGCAGTTGACAAACAACTCCTGTGTGGTTCTGAGAGGTAGGGAACACAGTGCAAAGAGGGAGATGACTTTAGGGAGAGAGACACAGGTTTGATCCTCTTTATCCACTATTTACAAGTCTGGGATTTAGTCTCTGTGGCCCTCAGTTTCCCCTTCTGTAAAATGGAGATTAGTATCCCACCAACATCTGTGCTACATTCAATTTAAAGTCATTATTACACACCTAGCGTGCCTGGCACTCTAGCACAGTTTCTGTGGCAGAAACTCTTTCAAACTGAACCAGGAAGCTGAAAGTGTCCAAAGAAGTTGCTGTGACAGTTCTGAAGTTTCCCTGCCTTGAAGTATGTGAAAAATGAGCTATACAAGCCAAAAATACTACACATACTACCAGAATAATCTTTAGCTTATAAACATCAAAAGTGAAAAAATGTGAAAATGTTAGTTGCTTAGTCATGTCTGACTCTTTGTGACCCCATGGACTGTAGTCTGCCAGGCTCCTCTGTCCATGGACTTCTCCAGGCTAGAAGACTAGAGGGAGTAGCCATTCCCTTCTCCAGGAGATCCTCTGGACTAAAGGATCAAACTCACACCTCATGCATTGTAGGCAGATTCTTTACCATGTGAGCCACTAGGGAAGCTCAAGTGTGTAGGCTTCCCTAGGAGTCTGCCAGGTTCCTCTGTCCATGTGATTTCCCAGAGAATAATACTGGAGTGGGTTGTCATTTTCTTCTCCATGGGATCCTCCTGACCCAGGGATCAAATGCAACTCTCCTGCTTGTGAAGTGGATTTTTTTTTATCACTGAGCTACCTCGGAAACCCCATATATAGTATACCTACATACTATATCTCTGCCTATGGGCCTTCCCCAGTAACAATACTTGAGTGAGCTGCCATGCAAAATTCCCTTCCCCCATGGTTAGCACTTAAAATCAGTTATAAGGCCCTCCTTCTATTTCTCCCTTCCAAGTACTAACCAGGCCCGACCCTGCTTAGCTTCCGAGATCAGACGAGATCGGGCGCGTTCAGGGTGGTATGGCCGTAGACCCTCCTTCTATTTCTTTAGGCGTCTTCAACCTCTTAACCTCCCTTGCTCCAATCGCCACTCTTCCCCCAGTCCCCACAGCAATATTTTACAACCTTGGTGAAAGTGAAAGTGTTAATGTTTCTACTAATAGCATTCTTAAAAGCAGTAATATCTTATGCCTTTTAAATTAACTTATTCTTTCCTTGCAACAAACAGCTCACTAAAGTCTAGATGCCAGGAGTTACTCACCTATTCACCATTTAAGTTCACCATTCCTTTTTCTGTAACTGCAGAGTTCAGCGCTGCAGTTCAGATCCTGCAACTTGTTTCTAAAACTTGGGAGTAACTTCTTTTGAACTCTACGCCTGCGCTCTACAAAACTACCTACTTCTCAGCCTCAGTGAATTTTCAATCATAAGAAACACCTGTTGGAGGAGGCCATCCAGAGGTCATGCTTACTAGTTGACGCTGAAGCTGAATCCAGGCAATTGGAGGCTCCTCACCCTCTCCCTTGTCCTTCGAGTGTGTGTTCTGCCATCATTCCCACCAGAGGAGCTGGTCCCAGGAGTGGCCTCGAGAGAGAACGATGATGTTGAGACCATTTCAAAGCTAAGGCCACTGAACTCTATTAAAGCCACTGTATAAACTTCTAAGATTCTGGCAAGTGGGGGTACAGGGTGATTTCTTCCTCTTGCAGGGGCCCAAGACAAGCGTTATTCGTGTTTCCTTGCTTATTAAACCTGCCGCCAACACAGAGCCAACCTCACTCCAGCTCTATCCTGGTTCTAACCAGATACTGAACTGTTTCTAAGCTGTAACAGAACGAAACTGCGACTCACACAGCAGACATGCGCAGAGGAGAAAATTTTGACCTCAAAACTTTCCAGAACCAAAACTCTCCCCTCCCACGGAACCAAAGAACCCAGAGTATGACCCAGAACCTGCATGTCCCAGACCCTTTTGAAAAGGACGAATCAATAGTTTATTCTCAGGAAAAGAGGTACGGTTGTGGGTTATGGACTTATGCAAAAAAGAAACTTGCAAGAAGGAAAAAGAGGAACCTATTTGGTTACTTATGCTATGAAGTGAAAAGAAAACATAATAATTACTTGTGCTTCATGAAGATCACAGCTCTACCGCTGCAGTTCTCATCTTGGACAGAATTCTGTTGTACTAATGATACCACTTACTCTGGTCCCACCCCTCTATGGAGCAAGTTACTATGTCTGAAATTGCATCCCATCTGTGACAGACATTCTTCTGCAAAGATTCCATTATATTTTGAGTTTGGAAAAATCCACTTAAATATGTAATCCTTATGCAAGAGCAATCTGTGCACTGTACATGAAGACTCTGCTTTCACACCAAAACCCTAATTCTGTTGTCTTTTGCCTCTGATTTTTAATCAGTAATTTTCCTCCTCTGATTCTAAGAGAAAGACTTAAATTCAAAAATTAAATGTACATAGCCCCTCCATAATTTGTATGTGTGTTATGTATAATCAGATAATGGGCTTCTTCCCTGCAGAAGCTTAACTTTCAGAGGTCAGATAATGTGTGTCAGAATCTGCAGGAACACCCTGGTTTTCACTCTGGTACACATACATTAACCCTAAACAGTTTCCCACTTAAAATGTTTCACCAGAATCATGTACAAGTATGGGTAGACTCAGACCTCCCTATCCCTAAAGAGGAATAAAATAACTTAGTGTTTAGCAACCAGCCAAGTCCATACTTTGGCCATCTGATGCAAAGAACTGACTCATTGAAAAAGACCCTGATGATGGGAAAGACCGAAGGCAGGAGGAGAAGGGGACCCAGAGGATGAGATGGTTGGATGGCATCACCGACTCGATGGATGAGTAAGTTTGAGTAAGCTCTGGGAGTTGGTAATGGACAGGGAAGCCTGGTGTGCTGCAGTCCATGGGGTCGCAGAGTTGGACACAACTGAGCGACTGAACTGAACTGAAGCACATACTGTGACATGTTTTCCATGGAGTATCTCTCTGTAAGACAATTCTTGTGGATTGTAAACAATGACATCAACCAATCACCACTAAAAAATAGGTCACATGGTAGTCGATATTTCTCCTAGAGTGACCAAGGGAAAGGCTTGACTACATTTGTGAGAATTAAAAACAAATTCAAGTTCCCAGTCTATCCTTTGTCCTTATAAAGAACCAACAACGTTTTGTTGTCTCTCAGTACCCTATTTGGTGCATCTTGACCTGCTTTTTTATATCTTAGTTTATTAAAATAAACGTTGTACATTCTTGGTGTGGCCAAAAATAAATGATGGTTCATATTGTGCGTAGGTTCTTGCTCATAACAGTCCAGACTGCTAACAGATTGCTAATGTGTTAACAGCTCTATTATAAGACTCTTAAGTATGCATTTTTTGTGCCATTTGCGAAGTCAGATTCTCCATGTTAAAGGAGTACTGAGAGGAACACTGGGATAGATGCCCAGACTCTTCCTGCCTGCAGATACCCACAGTCAGTGCAATATATCCAGATGGCAGAGTGTTTTTACATTCTTCAAGGTGTGCTGATTATTCAGATGTGCCCACACTGGAAACCAGAATGTTGACCCCAAATTCTCAGATAGGCTTTCTGCCTCCTGCTTCAGACCTGCATATAATACAATTAAAGGTACCTTAAATGTAAAAGCTTCTGGAAATGATGGCAGTTAAAAAAAATTAAGAATCGGTGGACTCCATAAAATCAGATAATTTTCAGTTTCTCCTTCCAAAGATACTGGTAAAAATCTTTACACAGATGTGATTCAAAGTATCTCTAATTCTTGTGTAATCCAGACTTTTAAAACCGTAAATTATTTACATTGGTCAATATCCATTTATAAATTTTATGCTGTTGTCCCATGGAGTCTAGGTATTGATACTGTCAAGAGAGATTCTGACTTTAAATTGGAACATGGATGGTGGCTAGGAACATGAATACAGGTCTGAGACGCACAGTGTGCTATATAAAGGTATTTCAGGAAAGTTGTTTAAGATAATCGGTTCTAAATTTAACATTATCTCTTCTGTTTTACAAAGTTGCTCATTAGTGCTAGGAGAATATTCTGTAGAAGACTGTCATGGTCCCTCAATCTTCAGTTCACAGAGTCAGTGGGGTTCAGTCATTGATTTAGACTGACTCAGGTTGTTGTTGTTGGGTGTCTAAGTCACGTCCAATTTTTGTGACCCTATGGATTGTAGCATGCAAGGCTCCTCTGTCCACTACTATCTCCCAGAGTTTGCTCAAATTCATGTCCATTAAGTTGGTCATGCTATCTAACCATCTCATCCTCTGCCACATTCTTCTCCTTTTGCCTTCAATTTTTCCCAGTATTAGGGTCTATTCCAATGAGTAGACTCTTCACAGCAGATGGTCAAAGTATTGGGGCTTCAGCTTTAGCATCAGTCCTTCCAATGAATATTTAGGGTTGATTTCCTTTTGGATTGACTGGATTGATCTCCACGCAGTTCAAGGGACTCTCAAGAGGCTTTTCCAGCACTACAATTTGAAAGCATCAATTATGGTCCAATTCTCACTTCCTTACATGACTTCTGTAAAAACCATAGCTTAGACTATATGGACCTTTGTCAGGAAAGTGATATCTCAGCTTTTTTATACGCTGTCTAGGTTTGCCATAGCTTCCTTCTAAGGAGCAAGCATCTTTTAATTTGGTGGCTGCTATCACTATCCACAGTGATTTTGGAGCCCAAGAAAAGACAATCTATCACTGATTCCATTTCTTCCCCTTCTATTTGCCATAAAGTGGTAGAATTGGATGTCATGATCTATCACTGATTCCATTTCTTCCCCTTCTATTTGCCATAAAGTGGTAGAATTGGATGTCATGATCTTCTTTTTTTTAATTTTGAGTTTTAAGCCAGCTTTTTCATCTCCTCTTTCACCCTCATCAAGAGGCTCTTTAGTCCTCTTCATTTTCTGCTATTAGAAAGTGAATAGGAACTCAGATATGCCATTTCTGTATGTCTGAGGTTGTTGATATTTCTCCTGATAATCTTGATCCCAGCTTGTGATTCATCCAGCCCAGCATTTTACATGGTTTACTTTGCATACAATTTAAATAAGTAGGGTGACAATATACACCCTTGTTGTACTGACTCAGGTAACACACAGATAAATCATATTGAGTACTTATTTAGTCATTATGCCAAAAACATACTTTATATGTGCAAAATTCCTATAAGAATACAAATATTACAAATCTTACTCTGTATTCAATACTTTTGTAATAATAATAATGATAATAAATGAGATTTATCTGTTCATGAAATTGAACTTTTAAGGAAGGGATTTGGCTTCAGGCAGAGACGGTTAGGATGACCAAACAATACTGCATGGATTCCCTGTAGTCTCCAGTTGTTTTGTTTTCCATTATGCCCATTTCGGTGGCTCAGATTGTAAAGAATCTGCCTACAATTCGGGAGACCTGGATTCGATCCCTGGGTTGGGAAGATCCCCTGGAGGAGGGAATAGGAATTCACTCCAATATTCTTGCCTGGAGAATCCCCATGGACAGAGGAGCCTGGTGGGCTACAGTCCATGGGGTCCCCAGAGAGTCAGACACAACTGAGGAACTAAGCACAGCAAGCACAGCACATGCTGACTTAATCTGGAAGCAAATTCTTTAAAAAAAAAAATGACTACCCATCTGATTTTTCCATCCTATAGATTTTCCAGTAATTCCAACTATGATCCTGGGCTGTTGCTTGATCATTGAAATTCTGTGGTTGTGCCTAAATCATGTGCCTACCTTTGAAGTCACATGGCACATTCAGCATTGTCTGAAATACAAGCATTGAATCCAAGGGAGGGTAGTTCACAGAAAAAAGTGTGTGTGCAAGCTGAGTCATTCAGTCATAGCTGACTCTTTGCGACCCCACGGACTGTAGCACACCGGGCTCCTCTGTCCATGGGGATTCTCCAGGCAAGAATACTGGAGTGGGTTGCCATTTCCTCCTTCAGGGGATTTTCCCAACCCAGGAATCTGTTATCTCCTGCATTGGCAGGTGGATTCTTTACCAATGAGCCACCTGGGAAGACCAAGAAGAAACTCAGGGAGCTGTTATTGTAAGAGAACTAACAGGATGTTGTGCTGACTAAAACAATAAGTATCCACTGTATTGTCACCTTACGACTAATTACACTGAAGCTTTGGTAATATACTATATAAGTAAAACCAAAACTCACACACAGGCCTACTGACCCCAGAGTCACTCTTCATAATTATCCCTTATTGTCTATCAGAACCAATTAGATGAGCTCTAACATCAAACTCAGGGAGGACTGTTTATTCTGATCTAATCTCTAGAACTCAAAAGACAGTAATTTAACAAGTGAGAATAAATTTTTTTTCCAGTTTTTATCTTTAAAAATAACATATTTGTTAAAACTCAGATTTATGTATGAATATCAAGAACTTCAAACATATATACCACTAAGATCATGTTCTGCTTTAAGGGCAATTTATAAAGGGCTTCAAAATCTCAGAAATGATAAACTATTTGTCAAGCACATTATGATTTTTTCTTATAGTTTGGATTTTTAAATTAAAACTAATTTTAACTTAAATAATTGTTTTAATATAAGTAACTCAAAATTGATTTTCTATAAGCATAGCTCTGATATACAACAAAAAGATAAGACAGACAAAGTAGAGGGTGATTCAAACACCTTCCTTTCAGTATTCTCTTTAAAATCTCTGCCACCCCTCATCTTTTTAATCCTTGACAATCATTTTCAAAAAGGGTTTCTAAGATCATAAAACAGATCATGTTTCACAGAACTGGATATGTCTACTCAGATAAGAATGCAGCCTTCTATCCTAGTTCTATTTCTTCTGCTCTAAGTCAGCTAACTAGCCTCTCAGTATGACTTCTAATAAAAATTCTCATTATACCACAGCATGTTTGGCAGAACTCACACTGCTTTACATAAAACATCTTCAAAAGTGAGGAAGAAAATATCCATCGCCTCACGTGGGAGTTGTGTTGATTATGACATTATCATTTTCAAGATGAGAAAACAGAGAAAGGTTAAGTGACTGTGGAAGGTCACACATTTCCTCCGTGTGAAGGAGGATGAGAGTTTTGTTTGCAAAATTTGGAGAACTGGAAACAGCATTATCTAAGCAGTCACAGATTAACAGTCACTGCACCTTCTGGCTGTGGCACACTATTAGGAATGCATTTATCCTCATATATCATGTGTCATTGTTGTTTTGCTCCTGCGTGAGTAATTAATCGTTACAGTGATGCTTAACTTGCTAGATTGCTTTCCATTTTCACTTAGTTTTACATAAAAGTTTACCAATTCATTTAAAGCTGGTTCCTCTAAATCTTATGAAATGTTGGCCTTTTTTACTGTGCAGGGTAACTGAAGCTCTATAACCTCTACCTTTAAGTAATTTAACATGAGAAAACATGGAGGGAAGATAAAGATATTCAGGTGATTCAACTAAAATCTGATTCTTTTTAAATTACCTTAAGTTTTTTCACTGATTTTTCCAATGGCACAAATCAGAATGTCATCAACACCAAACCTACTACGTGAATCAACAGATGGGTTAATCTGAAGGGTGAACTTTATGAGTAGAAGCCCAGGTGACACTAATTACTTAATGTAGCCTTCCAAACCCACATACTCTGTAATTACATCAACCATTTTTCTTAAGTTTCACACAGACAAATTTTTAACCTCTGTTTTCTGTTTTACAGCATTCCAAAAACACTAACAAGCCATTTCAACTTTCTTAATACATGCAGGTCAGCTCATATATTAACATTAAAGGAATTATCTTTATAGATGAATTTATCAAAACACTTATTCATGGAACATAAAAGAACTTCACCTGTGATTATAATTACAAAATTATTTTTATCCATCAGCTCAGTTCAGTTCAGGTGCTCAGTTGTGTCTGAATCATCATGACTCCATGGACTGTAGCATGCCAGACTTCCCTGTCCATCGCCAACTCCCAGAGCATGCTCAAACTCATGGGCATCAAGTCAGTGATGTCATCTAACCATTTCATCCTCTTTCATCCTCTTCTCCTCCTGCCTTCAATCTTTCCCAGAATCAGGGTCTTTTCAATGGCATCAGGTGGCCAAAGTGTAGGAGCTTCAGCTTCAGCATCAGTCATTCCAGTGAATATTCAGGATTGATTTCCTTTAGGATTGACTGGTTTGATGTCCTTGAAGTCCAAGGGACTCTCAAGAGTCTTCTCCAACACCCCAGTTAAAAAGCATCAATTCTTCAGCACTTGGCTTTCTTTATGGTCCAACTCTCATATCCATACATGACTACTGGAAAAACCATAGCTTTGACTTGACAGACCTTTGGTAGCAAACTAATGTTTTTTTTTTCAATTTATTTATATTTTTATTGCAGGATAATTGCTTTACAGAATTTTGTTGTTTACTGTCAAACCTCAACATGAATCAGCCATAGGTATACATATATCCCCTCCTTTTTGAACCTCCTTCCCCTCACCCTCCCTATCACACCGCTCTAAGTTGATACGGAGTCCCTGTTTTAGTTTCCTGAGCCATACAGCAAATTCCCATTTGCTATCAATTTTACATATGGTAACGTAAGTTTCCATGTTACTTTCTTCATACACATCAATCTCTCCTCCCCTCTCCCCATGTCCATAAGTCTATGTTCTATGTCTTTTCTCCATTGCTGCCCTATAAATCAATTCTTCAGTATCATTTTTCTAAATTCCATGTATGTGTGTTAGCATATGGTATTTATCTTTCTCTTCTGACTTACCTCACTCTGTACAATAGGTTCTAGGTCCATCCACCACATTAGAACTGACTCAAAGGGATTCATTTTTATGACTGAGTATATATGTACCATTGTGCATATGTACCACAATTTCTTTATCTGTCGATGGGCATCCAGGTTACTTCCATGTTCTAGCTATTGTAAATAGTGCTACAATGAACAATGGGATACATGTGTATTTTTCAATTTTGACTTCCTCATGGTATATGCCTAGGGGTGGGACTTCTGGGTCATGTTGTGGTCTTATTCCTAGTTTTTGAAGAAATCTCCATGCTGTCTTCCATAGTGGCTGTATCAATTTACATTCCCATCAACAGTGCAAGAGTGTTCCCTTTTCTCCACACTCTTTCCAGCATTTATTGTTTGTAGACTTTTGGATAGTGGCCATTCTGACCTGTGTGAGGAGATATCTCATTATAGTTTTGATTTGCATTTCTCTAATAATGAGTGATGTTGAGCATCTAACCTTTTCCAGTCCTGTGGCTACTGCTGAGTTTACCAAATTTGCTGGCATATTGAGTAGCACTTTTATAGTGCATCTTTTAGGATCTGAAATAGCTCAACTGGAATTCCATCACCTCCACTAGCTTTGCTCATAGTGATGCTTTCTAAGAACTACGTGACTTTTCATGTACTGCTTACATATGAATTAAAAATCATTATGGTGCTATATCCTGATGGCTCAGCAGGTCTGTCTGCAATTCAGGAAACACAGAAAATTTGAATTTAGTCCCTGGGTCGGGAACAGCCCCTGGAAAAGGAAATGGAGTGGGTTGTTTAACCATAATAGTTTATGTGAGAGTAATGGAAGGGTCCACTGAGAGAATGCAACAAAGTACAGGTGTTACCAAAACTGCTGAAGAAACTGAAACAGTTCTATACTTAACTGGTAGAGGAAGAATAAACGAGTGATATGTAAGTAAAACTGGGGTATATGGTAAGAAGAATTTGTACACAAACACACACACACTATTTATATCAAAGAGATACTGAATCAGTATTGGAGCCACCATTTCAGAAGCAGAAAAGAAAAACAGACTTAAAGACACTTTTCTGTCACTGCCGAGGCCTAGGCAGAGACAAAAAGAAAGCTTGGCTTCTCAGTATTGCCTCAGAGACACATTAGGCTTAAAAATCTGAACTAGGGCCTTACTAGTTTCCCAGATGGCACTAGTGGTAAAGAACCCACCTATCAATGCAGCAGACATAGAGACATGGGCTTGATCCATGGGTCAGGAAGATCTCCTGGATAAGGGCATGGCCACCCACTCCAGTACTCTTTGCTGGAGAATTCCATGGACAGAGGAGCCTGGAGGGCTACAGTCCATAGGGTTGCAAAGAGTAGCACATGACTGAAGTGTCTTAGCACACACATAGGGCCTTATTAGTAGGGCAAATAGCATTTATTCAACATGAGACAAGTTGTTCTGCTCAGTTAAAAACTTATTTTATTAGAGATACATGTTACCTAATGGTTCAAGTATTAAAGGATCCAACAAATCCAAATGTCACCTGCTGGGAGCTTCAAACAGAACAGAAAACTCTACTCAACCTTACTGTTAGAGAACATCTTTCTCTTTCCCTTCCTTTCCCCTTTTCAAACAGGGTAGAGACAGTAATGAGCATCTGATTAAACTATGAAATGTTACCCAAGATTACAGAGTGCATTACAGATGCAAGATAGACACCAGGAGGAAATCTCTTTTTGAGGAAGGAAGTAGTATTTTTCCTGTGGAAGAGATAGTGGTGCCAAGTAGGTGAGTTCTGGGGAAGGAGAGGTACATCAACAGGAAAGGGAGCTTCTATAGGCCTATGTGTCAAAGCAAGAAAACTCAACTTCTGTGCCATAAATTAGTCAATAAAATTAAAAGAACAATTCAAGAACATTAAAATGCTTACCTGACTTCTGCTTATATTGATGAAGGATTAGCTTGTTGCCAGTCAACACAACAGTAAACACTGTATGATAACCTCTACACATCCTCTAGAAAATGCAAACTAATTTATAGATTCAAAAAGCTGAGGTTGGCCACTGGAAAGGGTAGGAGGGAAGGATTACAGAAAGGCATGAGAAAATTTTTGGTGTAACGGATATGGTCAGTATTTAATGGTGATGATTTCATGGATATGTATATGTGTCAGCTATACAGTTTAAATATGATGATTCTACTGTTTACTGTATATAAATTATACCTTCATAAAACTGTTCTTAAAAGATAAATAATAATAACAATTATTTTGTCTCCATATTCTACAAATGTTTGTTGAGTGGGTTTCCTGGGCTGGGTTTGAACCTCTCAGTAGAGATTAAACCAGATATAGTTCTTGCACCCTGGAATTTAGTTTAGAAAGGGTAACAGACATTCTTTAAATTTAAGTGTAATATGCACTACAAAGTGTGTTGTGAAACTACACAATAAAGAATGTAACCTAGTGTGGGGTTTAATCTGAATTTTCTAAGATTTAAAGGATGAGAATCATATGGCCAGGCTAACAGTGGAAGAATGATCTTTTCCAGGCAAAGAGAATATCATATACAAAGCTTACAAATAGAAAGAAATTTCTCATGTGGCATAAAAGGTCCATCTAACTCAAGGAGCCACCAGAGAAGAACTGAAACGTATAATGGATAAAAAAGAGTGGGTTATTGGTAAAGCTCTAGCTATATTCAATACTGCAGAAATACTAAAAATTGTTCATTGCTTATCTGAAATTCAAATGTAATTGAGAATTCTTTATTTTTTACTTGCTAGATTTGGCAACCCTTGTTATGAGGGTGTCAAGATTAGAAAACATTGCAAGGAAAGCACAACAATTACAAATCCTATTTGTGGAGCATTGTGCCAAGTGCTGTGCATGGATTATTTGATTTTATATCCTTGCCTCTGCCAGTTCCACTGGTCACAGCTGGATGGGCTGATTTGAACTTCCTGGTAACCTCAATCTGGTGCAGGTAGACACAGAAAGTTTCAATATCTTTTCCTATTACTCTCAAAAACCCATTCATATTTGCCTAGCATCTTTGTACTAATATAATCCCTACTTTGCCAACAGCAGGCTTATTTGGGAACCACAGTGTTTCTCTATAACTAAACCTCTGCCCTTAGAAAGTAAAAGTTTTAGTCTCTCAGTTATGTCCAACTCTTTGTGAACCCATGGACTGTAGCCCACCAGGCTCCTGTGTCCATGGAATTCTCCAAGCAAGAATACTAGAGAGTTGTCATTCCCTTTCCCAGGGGATCTTTCAACCCAGGAATTGAAGCCAGGTCTCCTGCATTGCAGGCCGATTCTTTTCCATCTGAGCCTACTCATAAGCCCTGTCTAATTAGATTTATGCAAGTGCTACTTTTCCCCTAAGTAACAATGGGTCTCCATTCCTCATATTTTCTAAACCCCCAGAGTTCTGAATCACAATTGGCAAACACTATCTTAATCATAATCATTTTAATATTTAACATTTTCTGGTTCTTATTGTATACCAGGCACTCTGCTAAGAGTTCTATATGAATTATCTCAGTACATTTCACAACAGTTCAATAACATTAATTTCATCAAGTGTTCCTCATACACATGAAGAAACTGACACGCATAGCTGTGTCACTTGCCAGGATAAGAGAACCGAGGCTCTCAGAAGTCACTTGTTCAAAGTGAAGTCCCTTGACTAACACCACTCAGTTATGGATTCAAGATTCAATCTACATGATCATCAATCAGGCCCAGTCTCTGAATAAATACCCTTTGCTCACTTTGCAGCTTCCCACATCCTCTCCCGTCAACTGACACATTTCCTTGTCATTTTTAATGCCTGACTTTGGCCTGTTGTCTTGGTTATTTCCCCAAATGTCTGTTAGAAACAAGGACTTGGATCTTTTGACAGGGTGGCCTTTGTGTCAGAGTTCCCTTTTCATCACCCTGTTTTAGCATATTTTATACTTAAGCAACTCTTATTCCCTCCAATGTACCAACTGTACTGTACCTCTAAAAAGTCCACTTAACATTTGGGTTTAGGATTCTCTTTTATATCTCAAACTATGTGTGGAATTAAGAGAAATGATGAATTATGTATCTGAATTAGATTGTGAACATACAGAAACATTGGTTTGTTTCTTTTAAATTGTGAATGCAATACAGAAGTTTAAAAAAAAACTCTTGAATCACGTCAGTTAGCTCTAAGTATTGGCTCTGCTTCACTAACTCTCCTCATTTTGATTACATTAGTACCCCCATTTCTGTTTCAGTTAGTTATTCAGGTCTATAAAGTACAAAACAAATGCTGATGAAACTATTTGAAGTGATAGATCAAAAAACCTGGAAGATATAAGGCTGACTATGTAGGCTCTAGGTAATCATTTGAGGGAGTTAAATCTCCTTAGACAGATGCAAAACTTGCTTAATATTTTGGACTATCAGTGTAAGGACATAAGGATGTTTAGAGAATAATCAAAATGATAATGCCAAAAATAAAATATGTACTGCAGGACAGCATAGCAACTGAAATGAAATTTTACCCAGCAAGGATTTTGTTGTTGTTGTTGGTTACTACACATGATTTGGGGATAGAAATGAAACTCCAATATATGATACACATTTATTCTGAGGTAACATAAGTTCTAAATGAAAAAACAAAACATGAATCTGATAAGTGGGATTATTTTCTTATTATAACTAAGAAAATGTAAGTAAAACATAATGAAACACTCTCAACTCAGTTCATTAAAATTAAAGCTACCTGTGTCATGCTACTGAAATTAATCCAAGGAGCCCCAAAATCATCTGATGTTTTAGATTGAGGCCAAATTTTCCAAAAAGGTCCATATAGTCAAAGCTATGGATTTTCCAGTAGTCATCTATGGATGTGAAAGTTGGACCATAAAGAAGGTTAAGCACTGAAGAACTGCTTTCTCACTGTGGTGATGGCAAAGACTCAGAGCCCCTTGTATTGCAAGGAGATCAAATGAGTCAAATCTTAAAGGACATCAATCCTGACTATTCATTGGAAGGACTAATGCTGAAGCTCCAATACTTTGGCCAACAGATGTGAAGAGCTGATTTATTGGAAAAGTCCCTGATGGAGGGAAAGACTGAAGGCAGGAGAAGAAGGGGACGACAGAGGATGCGATGGTTGGATGGCGTCACTGACTCAGTGGACCTGAGTTTGAGCAAACTTCAGGAGATGGAATGGACAGGGAAGCCTGGCATGCTGCAGGCCATGGGGCTGCAAAGTGTCGGACACAACTTAGTGAACATCAACAACAAGAAAAGCTTCCGTGGCTCTTTCAATTCTGGTTTCCTCGGTGTATATGTCCAGCAGTGGGATTGCTGGGTCAAATGGCAGGTCTATTTACAGTTTTTTAAGGAATCTCCACACTGGTCTCCATAGTGGCTGTACTAGTTTGCATTCCCACCAACAGTGTAAGAGGGTTCCCTTTTCTCCACATCCTCTCCAGCATTTATTGCTTGTAGACTTTTGGATGGCAGCCATTCTGACTGGTGTAAAGTGAAACCTCATTGTGGTTTTGATTTTCATTTCTCTGATAATGAGTGATGTTGAGCATCTTTTCATGTGTTTGTTAGCCATTTTTATATCTTCTTTGGAGAAATGTCTGTTAAGTTCTTTGGCCCGCTTTTTAATTGGGTTGTTTATTTTTCTAGAATGGAGCTGCAGGAGTT